>PVIA01002271.1:0-219749 GCA_004024845.1 Tonatia bakeri
GTGAGATCCCGCCATAGGATCCCACCATCACCTTCCAGGAGGAAGAGGGGAGGGTGCCAACCATGAAACTGCTGGCCTTGTAGGACACCAAGGGAGGGTCTACAGTCAGTTGTAGACTCCTTCCGATATTTCTTTTTTTCTCTCTGAGTATGTCTTAATTCCAGGGAAGATGGTAGTTTGAGGAGCTAGGTGATAGGAATTCAAAACGACTAAAATTTCCTCTCTGCAACTCCTTATATAGACCATAGGCCTAGAGGGTAATAGTCTTTCTAAGTTTCTTTCATTTTTATTTGCTTAGGGATAAAAAAATTTGTGACCTAATCAATTTCCCAGGGGCTGGGTTGATGGGGTTGGCTGGTAGCAGGGAGATGTGGTCACTGCGTATTCCTGAGACTTCAAATGGCAGACACCATAAAAATCGTGTATAAGAAAAGTATTTTACTTGAAAGTGATTTTATATCATTAAGTCTTTTCTTGGTAATCTTTTTTTGGTAATAAAGCTAAAGTGTTTTTGCCTTCTTTTGTTTAATAAAATGAACCTAAATAAATTTTATCAAATAAATTATATACCAATAGTGAAACAGATATATAATAAAAACTATATAATCTGACTCTTATATTTAGGGTAATTAAATTTAAGGAGTGGGAGCAAGGAGAAGTAGCTTATATAGTGAATGAATTTGGATCACTATTATCTGGTTACAACTGGCTTTATAATGTGAGAGATAAAAAGGATATTTTTTCTTTTTGTTTTTAAAAACTCCTTTGCCTATGAGTAGGGATTACCAGTCCTTGCACAACTTCCTTAAGGATGACATGATAAAATATATATGAATGGTCATTAGACATATCTATTACAACCTGAGACAGTTAACCATTCTGAATGGATTATTTTTAAGGCCAGAGAGCACATTATAAAATCAAGCTTTAAAATCATCTATTATAATTTATTTACTGTTTTTGCTATTGTAATTATAATTGTATGATGTTGACTAGTAGAAAAAATATTTTCAAAATTACTGTAGCTTCTCCTTATTGTGAGACCAGCCATAAATATATCAAGGGCAAAAATAAGCTTGCAAAATCTCCATCAGTAACTCTATAGAATAAATATATCCTACCCCCCACACAGGCCTACATTTTAATTTTTCCATATAGATTATTTTATCTAATTAAATATATCTGAATTAGTCGTTGGTTATATTAAATTACAGCAATAAGCTGGGTGTGGTATCTGAAGTCAGACCACATGAATGCAAATCTTGCTTTTCTACTTGGTGGCTCTATGACCTTGGGTAGATAACTTAGCTTCTTTGGAACTCAATTTCCTCAGGTGTAACATGAAGATTAGAATGGTAGCTATCTCTTCAAATAGTGCCTGATAATCAATAAGCCTCTAATAAATATTGTACATCCTTATATACAGAGTAGGGCAAAAGTAGGGTGACAATTGTATGTGAAACAGAGTTCATACTTGTATTATTTATTAATTATTGTATTACTTTCTATACGAACAACCATAAACTTACTTTTGCCACATCCTGTAATATAAGCATAATAAATATGATACATAGTACATAGTGTTTATTTTAATATGAACTATGTAATTATATTTTGTCATATGCTATATATTGAATTACATAATTATATTTATTTTTATTTTATAGTCATAACATCTTTTCACACCATAAAGATTGGAGTTGCAAACATATTTTGCTGACAAAAATTGAAATTATTTTAAAAATATGAACTAATTGCCATTTATTCAGGCTCATAAAGCCTTTTAGATATCGCTGATTTTCTGTATTGCTCTTGTAATTTGATGTAATTAGCATAACTATCAGCTTGATTTGGTGTTTGTCTGGTCAATGCACACTGGTGTGTGCGAAGCCTGTGAGAGAAGGCTGAAATGGGGCTCCTGAAAGCAGGCATGTCTACTGAGTCCTGAGAAGCTCGCGGGCTTTCTCTCTTGGAGTTGAAGTGGGAACAGCAAGTCTGCTGGTTATTTTTTCAGGGAGCCATGGATACGGACCAAGTATGCAACAATGAATAGACTCCAGTTTGTCAAGAGCTGACCAGTTTGATTACAAGACCCAGACTCAGGAGCAATTCATGGAAGAGGGCAAGAAATCCTTTAAGGAAACTTCTCTCACTGTAATCCAGTGAGGAAAAAGGAGAGTAATCTAAATCTACATTTGCCAGTGTCATGTACAGGTTTATAACCCTCAGGCTGTTGCTTTAATTTTTGAATTTATAAAATGAAGTGTTAAACTAGACCATTTGAAAGACTCATCTTAAAGCTTAAATAAGCGTGACTCATTCTGAATGAATTACACATTTCGTTGTATATTTGAAAATTTCCTCAAATTGATATCAATTTATATTGAGCTTAGATTGAGAAAAAGAATTTCAAATCATTGATGTACTTTTTAACTTCAGTAGAAATTGGGAAAGCTGTGATATTTACTAAAGCTTTCAAAATTAAAATGACTAATAAATTTTAACTCTGAAACAATCAAATTACCTTCTAACTTCTGCATTCACTATAAACACACACACATTTCAGCTCATATTTCAGCTTTCGGGTGAAACAGTTATGGAGAAATGGCCTCTAGTAGTTTGAATGTGTTGATTCTCAATGGAAAGGAGAATGCTTAATATCTGGGCAGGCTTCGTTATTGACGGACGCATAGCTGCGGCCCAGGGCCAACTGGGGCCGAGGTGGCGCCCTGTCCGTCATTGTTCCAGCCAGTGTGGGCAGCGAGGGCCGTCTTCCCGCAAGGGCTGATGAGATGGAATCTTTCGTCTGTCTCTGTGGCAAGCTTTCTTGGCCAAAGCAAGTGGAAAGCAGAGGCAATTATCCAAGTATCTGAGGTAAATGTGTGTTTTTCTGACCTAAATACTTGAAAAACTACCTCAACTATTCTCTTTGATTTGACTATGATGATCTGGACACATCTTTCTGCTTGCACTGAGTCTCTTTTGCTGGACCTCTTTACATGAGTATGTGTGTGTGTGTGTGTGTGTGTGTGTGTGTGTGTATTAGGGGGTGGCTAAGTGTTTGTGTACTTGTATGCCTGCCTACACAAAACCTTTTTGTCTGTTCTTCCAAATCTTATAATGATTGAACTGATTAATTTAAAACTCATCTTGGATGAATTTACACATGTCATGCTTTAATAATAATTTTGGATATAAACACACATCTGATTATTTAATAATAATGTCAATGTACACAGGAATTCTTGAACACAATATGAATATTTAAGCCAGATACCACAGAAATCTAAGTCCTGACTTAGCACCAAGGGTTTCACAAACTTTTAACCTGATGGCAGACTCCCGGTCCTGTTGCTTTCACCTTGAATTACCCATACAAACAGAACATTAAACAGTCCTAACATTAAAGTTAGAAGTTTAACTTTTTTAAATGTATGTTTTTTGCCCTATCTTTTACCATAATGTTTTAAAAACTAGACTACTATTCATTAGCACATGCCAGACAATGGAAGGGAAAAGGGGAAAGAGCAGAAGCTACAACCAGTGACTCTCTAGGGCGGACTTGTCAATCTTTCTTGACCATACCAAACTAACTATAGAAAGTTTTAAGTTTTACAGCATTAGCTATAGAAGTTTTAGCTAATACTTAACTATAGATTTTATGTATTCATACTATCTGGAAGAAACCTATTACAATGAGAAAACTATTATAGATTCGGGTTCCAAGATAGTTGTCACAAAGTAGATGGGTAACACAAGGCAAGTTTCTTTCTCCTAGAGTTCAAATTTTGTAAAATAAAAGGGTGAGAATTGTTAGATGACTTCTAGGACCAATTTATATTTAAAATTGCATATTCAAATTTGAACACAACTGCAGAGATTTTATGTAGCCACTCTAAGGAAGTTGGAAGGGAAAAGATGTAATTAATGCATGCTTTGCCAATAACAGAATCACTGGAACCCTTTTTATCTTAGACAAAGAATATGTTTATTTTACGTTTTTTTAAAGAAAGAGTATTAATTAATCTGAAACAACATCTCCAAATAAATGATTCAAGAATATTTTTGCCTGGACAGTGCAGAGAGTTGACTGGGATATGAACTCTGCTAATATGGAACAGCTGGAAGTAATAAGTCCTCAAGAGAATTTTCTGTAAGAAAAACCATTAGCCAACCATTATGGTGATTAAAATATAGCAATGTTATTTAGAGTAAAATGTATATTGACAGCTTCCATTAGGTTACTTATTTGGCAATGTTACCTTAACTTCTCCAATACAGGATTTAAAAGTGGGTTAGTCATCAACCAAAATGACCTCCTTGAGAAAGAAACTGGTAACCATGTCATTAGTCCAAGTAATAAAAAGTTCAGCGGATTACATCAAATAAAGATGATATCTAACTTATATACATTTTCACTCTGAAACTGTATTTTGGCCTTAGAAATAAAGTGGAAAGTTTTACAGAAACACAATGTCCCCATATAAATAAAAATCTACATAAAATAGTGTAAGTTTCTAATATAACAATATAAATACATAAACTTGATTTGGAGACACAATGATTTATACAATTTTTATATTATCCACTTTAACTTCAGTTACTTTAAAAACACTTCCAGATTTTACATAGCATATATTAGCATATATTAGTATATATATTTATATAGCATATATTGAGACTGAGACCAAATGTTTTAGATAGTGAAAGTCTTCTCTTCTTTTGTTTTTAAATTTCAACCTCGCATTATAAAATGCTGTTTACTAAGATGTCTACAGATATATATGAGATGTAAAAGTGGGATCTGAAAATTATAATCATGATTGCATTTGCTGTTTTGGCAATTTCAATGGCAAACGTTATGCTCAGCCGCTATCAGGAAGATCTTCCTAAAAGCCGACAGCATTGCCAAGGATATTTATAATACAGCAGAAATGCCATGGGAAAATGTAAAATATGAAGGTCAATGCCTAATTTCTTGCTTTTGTGGCCTAATTTTATGGTCCATTTTTGAATGCTGTCCAAAAGTGCACTCATGAAAGAGAATTTAGATTTGGCACATTGCATAAATGTTCCCACAGTGCTGCTGAATAAACCTTGAAAAACCTTTCCCACTAAAAGACACTTTTTTAGCTGAAGAGCTTTTAAGTCTCCAGAAAGAGCTATTGCTAAAGAACATTCATACAGAGCTGTTCATATGCATTGAGTGTACTTGATTTAACAATGTGAAATATACTTTTATGGGACCTAAGAAGTAAAATATTCATTAAAACACCAAAAGAGAAAATTTATATCAATCTTCTTAAGTTGGATTTTCATATGAGAAGTTTCAAAATATTTGAAGTCCTATAGCTGGTTCTTTTTTGAAAACTAAGGAGAGTTTTAAAACATGAAGGTTATTTAAATATTAAGCAATTAATAGTTGTTTGACTTGTACATTCCTTTGGCTATATTATATACACCTATGTTATAAAAGCTTGATTCTGGAATTACTTCTTTCACTGATACAATATTTTAAATTGATGCCACAACATGATTGTGACCATTTCTATAACAATCAGTGAAAATCATAATACTCTTCCTAAGAAAATGCAAATACACTTGAGATTTTATATATGACTTCAGGATGTCCATGAGCCCCTTGATGTTTGTCCAGGGACTGTGAGTTATAATATCCTGGACGAGATAAAGACATGTAATTAAGTGGGTAAATGGACCAATAATACTCTTACTTCAGGCAGTAGGTCTTCTTGTATATTACTCAGCATGATTAGAAGTCATAAACTAACTTTATATCCCATGATTTGAATATATAAAGCATATTCAAAGGTATAATAGTTTATGAACATTTTAACACAAATTATGCAGAAATGAGTTCTACTATTTTAATTGCAAATGTCTCTTGACATGAAGTGAACATATTTTATATTATTAGAAATCAAGTTTTTAGAATCATTATGACTCTGCTGTCTTTTAAAACGCTAAGCAGGGAGTGCCCTTCTGGTTGCTGGATGGGATGCTGCCCAGGGCATGAACTGCTTAACAAAGCCAATTGGATCTCAAAAAATTACAATTAAATAAAATGCTAAGCAATTACTTCTCCTCTACTAATATAGTTTTATTAACGTGATGCTATAGTGCAAGGACTTAAAATGTATCATATTTATGTTGAGTGCACTTGCTAGGTTCCACGGCTTTAGTGTATTTTTCTTGAGACTAAAGGCTTTAGAGAAAGAGAAAGATTTATATTCTTGTAGAGTACCAGCTATAGCTTCATTTTGTTGAGTTGATAATACACATCATGCTGTGTAAAATATACATTATGAAGATTATTAATTATAGATTATACCTGTACAACCTCTTCCTTCTGAAAATTGGGAGTTTACTATTAATGTAATTACTGTATGGAGACACTGAGGTACATGTATTCTCACATAACCACTGTTGCAATATTATGCAAATTCATTTAATATAGGGAGAGGCAAGAGGAGGTTTTCAGTTTTTCATGTAAAAATAATACAATAATTAATAATTAATAATACAAGAATAAACTATGTGCTTTACATACTCACAACTATAACCTGCTTTTGCCCCACCCTGTACTCACACAAACAATCGCAATTAAATACGCACACAGGCTATACGCACACTGGAAATAGCTAACAGCGAAGTGGTCTGACTAGAAAAACCAGTAAACTAGTTTCTCTCCTTAATAACTCTTGAAGACAACAGATGCCCCAGATAACAAACTTTCTATAAATACACTTTCTTTGATTTAGTATTTTGTAGCCTTGGAGCTTTATTAATATTCAAATGAGTGCCATAGGTAATGAATGTCTAAGTTCATTTGGATAAAGAAATTTCAGCCTGACTTCCTATCATTCTATTGGAGAACATATTTAACTAGAATAAAAGGCTTTTCAGCATTTTCCCAGTGTGATGTCATGGGAACTCCATATTATCGTTGCTCTAGAACAGGGGTTTCAAACTCTTTTCCACTGGGAGCCACATCAGCCTCACGGTTGCCTTCAAAGGGCTGAATGTAATTTGAGGACTGTATAAATGTAACTACTCCTTAACAGTTAAGCAAGAGCTGGGCACTGCCGCCAGGTAGAAACATGGTGCCGGACTGGAAAAAACAAGGTGGAGGGCTGGATTCGGCCCTCGGGCCTTGTGTTTGCCACTTACGCTCTAAAGGGAGGTGCAGGAGGCACACGAGATTGAGCGAAATCATATCGATATATCTCGAAGGGAAAATACGACAAAGAAACCACAGTTTTCATTTTACTTGTTGGTGCAAAAAAATGGATTGAAATGTGTTAAATAATGGTCAATAAATATTTCTATTAGGCAAAATGCAGAAAAATAGAACTTTTTTCTAATAGAAAAGTAGGCAGAGTAAAAGAGAGCTATGAAACAATGCAATGGAATTCTGCAGCTCACTAAATATTAATAAAAATGGATATTCAAATTACATGACTTAGTAGAGAAGATAACTTATGTATACAGACTGATACAAAACAGCAGAGAAGTAGTCATTGTTGTGAGGGTTTAGAAGGGAGGGGCTATATTTGGGATATTCAGAAAGAACTTACAAATTTGTTAATACTTGCATCAAACCTCGAAGGACAGATAAGGTCTGAACAATGAGCAATGAAAACAGGACCTGGAAAGAATGCCGTGAAGCGAGGAACAGAGGTAGAAATGCTACGGTATTTTTGTGGACTAGTTGGGCAGGGGAGTTGGCTATGAGGAATAGTGAGAGATTAAGGCTTATGGCTGAGGTCAACCTATGGAACTTCTTGGATGCTTAGTCAAAAGGCATCGTCTTCATTCTGCAGGTAGCGAGTGAAGAGCCACAGAATGATTTTTGAAAAGATAAAGTGTGTTCTGGGGTAACCCCACATCTATACGGTAGTCAATAGCAAAAGGGCTAAAAAGGTTGTATTGTCAACAACTGTGTGTCTAGCACATTCTCAATGATTTATAAGAACAAAAGCACAAGTCTGAAAACAAGCAAAAGATAGAAACATGACATGTGTATAAATTTACTTCTTGTTCTGTGATAGTACTCAATATGTAACATTTGGCACCAGTATACTTTTCCCATAGAAAATAAAGAAAGAAGCAACACTATACTTAACACACAAAAAGTATTAGCAGGAACTGAGAACTTCTGGTAAGTACTAAGGTTACGAGCACAAACGTTTAGTAGGAGGTTGTGGTATAAATTTCTAGAAGATACATAGTTAGAAAAATAAACAAAATCAGTGTTGTTTACTACTTGTCTGGCATAAATTATTCTTAGACATGAGTGAAAAGCTGTTCTCAAGGATCAAGACTTGAAATATGTAAGAATTGGGACCAGAGTTAAAAGAAGATTATACATATTTATGCAAGGGAAATAACTTTGGTTTTTAACCTTTCAGAATGCTGGAACTCTCACCTCGCACGACCAGGTCGGCGGAAGCTGAGGAATTGTCCACGATGGTCTGTGCAGTGCACGTGTACCTGCCGGCATGCTTCAGCTGGGCGTTTCGGATGAGCAGCTCCCCATTGGCATCCAGCTGTGAACAGGAGCAGCACCATTCAAATCAACGTAGCTTCACCAATTATATGGCACCAAGGATCCCAGAAGCACATTTTCCCCCTAACAAAATGAACACCGTGCAAAGGCATCCATTGGAGATACGCTCACCACGTGTCTTTGCTTAGGGTTACCTAAGCACTGGGCTTTCTCAAGTGAAACATGAAGGGAGTGAACCACTTAAGGTGCAGTTTAGCCCTCCTATCTTTAACGTGTTATTATTTTTACTAGCAGAGGGCCATACTGAACAATTGAAGGTGAAGGAACTGGTTATATCCCACGAGGTAGGGCACATCAACACCAAGTATTATCACCCACATCACAGTTCTAGTCTTAAAAATTCCCACTGATTATATTTTCAGAGGGGTTTCTCAGTGACCTGTACCTCTCGCAGTGCTCCGCCTTCTTGCTGGTGCCCACTCCACCCTCACCCCCATCTCTATTTCTCTGTTTGTCTCTTCTGTCCCCGGGACAAAGAATTATTCTTACTCCTTATATTAAGCTGCTTAATTCTTTGATGGTTGCTTGGATTCTGACATTAATTATTTCAAAACCTTACTTTCTCTTTTTAGTTTTTTCTATTTCTTACTTCCTACTCCTCAATCCATTTTTACTCTGGTTCCCATTTCTTCAACTCATTTTATGTGACATTTGACCTTCCTTCCCCAAAAACTCAACTTCTCTAGACACCTGTGACAACTCACTTTCCACAAACTTTGAGGTCACTCTCACCGCTGTCTCTTCTTCACCTTCCTTAGCTACCCACCTAAACACTGGAATTTATCTATTTCTGTTCATCACTAATACCTCAGCCCTTCACCACGCTTCCAACCTCTCCCCCTGAAGTACTATATCCTATTTTGTCATGATTTCCTCCCCTGTTCAACTCTCTCCTTGTCCCCACTTGTCACTCAGAGTGACCTTTTAAAAAGGCAATAATGACCAATCACCCCGCTCTGTAAAAAACAGCAATCTGAAACCTCTAGAAAATGTCCCCTTCCTAGAATAAAAGTGTTATAATGACTAAACTGGCTCCATTCTGTGCATTCTGTCCAATATTCCAGCTCACCTAATCCCACCATTTCACCTGCACTGTTTTCCAAAAGAACATGATCTTTTTAGGACTTAAATGTGCGTCGGTCTCTCTGATCTCTGGTTCTCCACAGTGTTTCCTCCTCTGAACTGTAATCCCCCAATGCCCCAGTCTCTTACCACCATATCCTAAATAACACTCACCCTCTCTCCGCCAATAACAGCTGAAGTCATTTTTTAAGCAAGGCTTTCTATTTTCACTCATTATATTTTGTCATAACACATTTTACCTAATGTTATATTATATGTCTCAATTGCAATGAAATCTGTGTACGGTTATATGACTAAAGTCTGTCTCTGTGGAGGGCTGTAAGTTTACTGGAGGGGGAAACATGCCTGTTTTGTAAAGCACTATATCCCTGTGTTACATACGTGTACAGATGTACATGCTGAATCCACAGGAACCAGCACAGTGCTGGGAACATAACACTAAATATACATTGTTTGAATGAACTAGTCAATTTTCTTGGTTAATAAAATTATATAGTATGCAGGTACACAATTCTATAATATATCATCTGTATGTTATATTGTATGTTTGCCATTCTAAGTCATCTCCATTTATCCTTTCTTTACCCTCCATCTCCCCTGCCCCAGTTTCCCTCTTATAACCACCATACTATTAGCTGTGTCTGTGAGTCTTTTCTTAATCCCTTCACTTTTTTCATCCAGCTCTCAACACCTTTTCCCTCTGACAGCTGTCACTCTGTTCTCTGAATCTATGAGTCTGTGTTTATTTTATTTGTTAGTTTATTTTGTCCACTATATTCCACTTATGAGTGAAATCATATAGTACTTGTCTTTCTCTGACTGTCTTATTTCAATTAGCATAATAATCTCCAGATCCATTAATGCTGTCACAAAAGGGAAGATTTCCTTCTTTTTATTGGTGAGTAGTATTCCATTGTGTAAAGGTACTATAGCTTTTTTATTCACTCATCTACTGAAGGGCACTTGGGCTGCTTCCAAATCCTGGCTATTGTAAATAATGCTGTGATGAACATGGGGGTGCATATATTCCCTCAAATTAGTGTTTTGAGAGTTTCTTTGAATATATTCCCAGAAGTGGACTCACTGGGTCATAAGGTAAATTCCAGCTTTAATTTTTTGATGTAACTCCATATTAACCAATACATTTGGTAAGTCTTACTATCCAAATTTATAAGGAATTTATAGAAATCGATGCCATAAAAACAATTGAATTAAGAAAGGGGCAAAGGACCTGCATAGACACATCTCCAAAAAGGACATACAGATGGCCAATAGCCATATGAAAAGAAGCTCAACATCACTAATCATCAGAGAGACATAAATTAAAATCACAATGAGATACCACCACACACCTGGCAGAATCACCATCATCAATAAATCAACCAACAAGTGTTGGCGTGGCTGACATCTGCTCTTAAGATAACATATGTTCACTCCAGCTACAAGCAGAATTAGCTTAGCAAGTTCGTATAGCCTGTAACCATTACATTTCATAAGCACATAATGAGACTTATTTTGGTGTCAGCATGAAGTATACACTCTTGCTACCTCCTCTGATTATCTCCTCATCAAACTCCTAGGCCCTAGCCTCTTTGGACAATTTAGGCTTTATTTATTCTCTTTCCTGCAGATCTTTGCACATCTCACTTGCATTGCCTGAACTCCTGTGCCTTCCACTTCTATCACTTAGCTAACTTCAAGTCACAGTGTAGATGGCATTTTCTTCTCTGGAATCCAAAGTATGGGTTAGGCATTGCCCTCTATACATTTTCATTGCAACTATCCCTTTCTACTATAATTGTTTAGTTGTTAATTTTTTTGACTAGCCTGTAATTCCTTGAGGGAGGGACTAGATCTTATTATTATATATAAATAACTTACTGAAATATATGATATATAGGAGGAATTTAACAAATAAATATTGCATAAATTAATTAATAAGTACCTATTACCTAGAATATTTTCATTAAGTTCTTTTAGTAATCTCATGAGATTTTTTTCAGGTAAGATGATAATGTTATTAATTAAAGTAGCTGAACTGAGAACAATTATTGCTACTCATATACATGAGATCAATGACCCATTAATAACATATTTTAAATTATTTATACACCAATTCTATGAAGAAATATAAATGTTTTAGGAATAATGTGCAAATTTACGGAGAGAAGAATGCAGTTAACATATTTAAAAGAATGGAAACCCATTTGCCCGACCTGTATATTTTGTAAAGAAGTAAGCTTTTCCAAAGACAGAACTGCTCTTTGTCTCCAACTACTGAAAGGTAATCTATGTGTCTTCCTTTGCCTGAGTATCTTGGGTCTAACAATGTGATTTACATTAGGAGTTAACCACACCTGTATAGTTTTACACTGGGACTCAGAATAGGGGTTTTGGGTCATGAGATATCAGTCAACCTAGAGAATGAGATTAACTGTTTAGGCAATCAATCAATTATGCTTATGTGATTAGCGCCCATAAAAATCTCTGGACACCAAAGCTCAGGTAAGCCTTGGCAATACTCTATGTTTATTGCTACATACCAAAGCTGACAGAGTAATGCATCTTGACTCTGTGAGGAGAGAACAATGAGAGTTCTGTGTCCGATACTTCTCCTGGACTCTGCCTTGGGCACTTCCTCCCTAGGCTGATTTCAATTTGTGTACCTTTCCTGTAAAATATTGTAACCATAAGTATAATAGTTTTCAGGGAGTTCTGTGAGCTCCTTCCAGCAAATCAAACCTGAGACTGCTTTTGGCAACTCTCAGAGCTTGTAGTTGGTTTCAGAAGTAAAGACGATCTTGGGGACTGTGCCGTTTTGTAGTTGGCCCAAGTCCTCATACCATACTAAAAGGAATTCTTCTAATAGAATAGCCAGAACATATATTATTTTATTATTTATAAGTCTTATTTTAAAAAAATACTTGAGAAAAAGAGGAAAATTGTGAGGAAGACAATTTTTCTGAAGACTAATTGGCACATTTCTGTGTAATTTTCTGCTGGAAAAATATAATCATGGTAAAATAAAATAGTTTAAACACTACGTATTTGTACAGTAGACTGCTTTAATGTGCTTTGACATCCTTAATAGCACTGCACTTTGACACTAAATATTCATTAATAAAAAGATATTAAATAAAATCTTTTAAAATTATTATGATATATGGTAATAGTGATATTTGAAAAAAGAATGTTTGCATAAAAATAAAAACACTTAGTTCTATTATAAGCTTTCATTATGTGAACTTACTACTTTGCTTGCTTCATCTGAAAGAAAGATAATTCTATTATTAAACTCCTACTATTTCAGTGAGCCATGTGATTAGATTGGAATTTAAAAAATAAAACACTTTCAAAATTAAAAATATTTTTATTTAATTTTAAAATAAAGAAATTGAGAGCAGAAAAAATATATCAATTTTTAAAAAAATTGTGGCACTGTAATTGCCCTTTACAAAATTTTGAGTACTGTATACCTAATATTCTTTTTTATTTCATCATGAAATTGGTCTTTTTTCCCCCAGATTCTCAATTTGAAACATATTAGTCTGTACTTATTTTATTCTGAGATAAATAATGGGGTCATTCTTTTTATACTTTTCACATGTAATAAAAACACAGTTTTATGTCTAAATATTATATTGAATTTATACTTATTGAATCTTCAGAATAAATTTCCTAAAACTCCAAACGATTCTAAAAGTTTAATGTTCAGACCATTTCAAAAGTCAGCTCTTATTTTTTTTAACATTGAGACTTAGGTCTGTAATGATAGGCCTACTTACATAAAGTGTTAATAGGCAACTTTAACATTTATTGTGATTTGCACTATATTTGGTGAAGGTGACACTGAAATTTCTCAGAAGGAACGCAAAGAACAAACACACCGCATCACTTCCAATAGAGCAGTGTATGTATAAAAGCTTTCCTGACGTTTTTATAAATGGTACTAGCACTTTCCATACCTCAGGAGAAGCTGAAGTTCTCAGTGGTCAACAGAAAGCTTACAAAGCAAGTAAAGAACATGGACCTCAGCACATTCTAGCCACAAATTAGATACGAATGCTCGCTATATTTTTCACTAAAAACCGCAGCTTGGCTGCATTACAAAATGCTTCCCTTCATGTGAGGATAGTTGAATCACATACTGGAAATTGTGATAGCACCACTCAGGGATATTCCAAAGTGTATATGTGGCTTACCACTTAGAAATTTCCCAAATTTAAATAAGATTTCCAAAATATAAGTGCCCATGTCTTCCCTCCCCCCTCTGCATGAACTACCTCTGCAAAATCATTCCTGCAGTATGAATGAATCTGAATTGCTAACTTGGATTAACAATTGAATTAATCACAACGGACAGGAAATGAGGTCCAGATAAGGTACATGTGTGGGCTAGCAGAGCATGAGCTCATGTGGGCTCCACAGCAACGAAGACACCGCCTTTGTTCTGTCGAAGTTCGGAAAGAAGGCGTAGATGCAGAAGGCTGGAGGAGAGCATATCTTTTCAAGAGAGCAGTCCAGAAACTTATAAGCATATACATTATATATGTATAATCCATGCTGCATTCATGAAAAATAAAACTTTTTTCTTTTTTACTTTTGGACTGTTAGGTTAAGAAAAAAATAACTATAGCAAATACATCATATGCAACTGCAAACTTTACCACCACCATCACTAACATGACTAATAGCAAATATTTAGTAAAGGGTTTCTAGGTGCCAGACACCACTATAAATGCTTTACATGTGCAAATGCACGTGCTCTTAGCAGCCCTATGTCATGAGTACTATGTTTAACCATATTTTAGAGATGAGGATGGAATACTACTATACCTATAACCATTACTAACACTACTGCTGTTGCTGTCCATAGGATACTGCTCCTGCTACTAACGTGTGTTATGAACCATTGAGCCAGCTGTGGTTCCTGGTGACCCTATGAATGAGCGATGTCCACAATGTGCTGTCCTGCTCGGATCCTCTGGACTCATGCCTATGGTTTCTTTTATGGAGCCAAACCATCCCAAATTTGGTTTTCCTCTTTCCCTGCTGCCTTCTATTTCCCCCAGCACTATTGTCTTTTCCAAAAAACCCTGCCTGAAATTACTGGTAAGAGAGGCTCACCAGGGACAGATGGGGTACCAATAGGATTATGTACAGCCATGGAGACTTAATCTGTCAAAATCCTAACACAAATGTGTCAACGAAAATGGAAAACAAAACAACTGCTGCAGAGTGGAAGCACCGAATATGTATCCCAATCCTTCAGAAAGGGGATGCCAGGGAGTGCAGTAGCTGCGGGACCGTTGTTCTTACTTCCCACACAAGTAAAGGGAGCTTCGAGGTGGGGCAACAGTCCTCCACTCATAGGCAGCAAGAAACGACAGGTGTGCCAGCTGCTACAGATACTGCTATTAAAACTGCTGCTACTCCTTCTACTATTTGCCACTGCCACAGCCATCACTACTCCAAATTTATTAAGTAAGACACTGTCTGACTTAATTCATAATTATTGGAGAGATACTCTCGTCACTTCCATTTCAGAGAGAAGACACTTGAGATTTTGAGTTAAGCTGCTGGTGGAAGGCTCAATCACGAACATGTGTTCCTGGTTTCCACCAGGTCAAGCTCTTGCCAAACTAGCACTTTATGAATTGTACAATAGGATTTAAGCTCATAGTTTGGTAAGTAAAAGTGGATACTTTCTCATAGCAGGAAGAATACAATGTGTAATTATTTCATTTATACGATCAAACATAAGAAAACAGAATAGTACAATGGCTACTTGTATACCAGCCAATTAGATTCAACAATTGTAAACTTCTTGCCGTATTTGCTTTATCTAATTATCTAGCTAGCTAGTTCTTAGTTTTTCTCTATCTACTCTAGGCCTATTGTTGAACCCTTAAAAGACATATTACTGATGCCATCATTCTTCATTCCTCAAAACATTAGGGTGAGCATCCAAAAAAGTAAGGCCATTCTCTTCCATAATGTGTGAAACCATTTTCATACATTATTGACACTAATTTCCTAATATTATCTAATATTCAAGTTAGCATTATTTTAAGTAATACATCAGCATTAAGATTAAATGTAAACATTTTAAAAATATATGACAAAAGCTTATTAAAATGAAGTAGTGTTACTGAAAATATAAAAATTTACATAAATAAGGGAAGTGGTTGAGAAAAAATTACTAAGAAGTTTCCCAGTAATTACAGAACCAGTGGAAAAGTTGAACATCTCTAATATGACTATTTGGATGGCTGAAGAGTCTAATTTTAATAAATTGGCTCATTTTAAGTTAAAACTCAAAAAAGAAATTTTTCTTGAAGTCTCTGTGAAGCATTTTGAACGATGGACAAAAACATCAAAGCTTTGGACTTAGAACCTATGTTTTAGAGTTGAAAGAGAACTTGGATGTCATTTAATTCAAATGGTTTTCAAATTGGCTCCTGTTAGCCTCAGGCTTCTAAAGATCTTCATGGACCACTGGGCTGAAGGAAAGGATCAGAATAGTGAGGTTTTTTTGATAGGAAAGACTAAGAAGCCCTGTGATTAGGGCTTTGGACCATGTGGTCTCCTACATATCACACATACGTGCACACAGTTTTCCTTAATCAGAGTATCCTCACATTCATCCTTCTCATTTATTGGGGTTTTTCAAAACTTCTGATGTAGCCCAGCTTCCTCATATGACAGATGAGAAGCTTGAGGCTCAGAGTGACAGTTTTTCCCAAGATCATATAACTCTTCAATGGCAAAACCAGAAAAAAAAATCCAGATCTTTAGATAGTGTTCTGCTCTTAAAAACAAACTGGAAAAAAATTTTTTTGAATACCATAGCTAATGAGAAATAGTATATTTCTTATTACTAATCAAGACTTACTTTATCAAAACTATTTCCTAGGTGGGCAATACTCCTTAAAAACAACTAATAAAATATATGACATATAAGCAGACATTTAAAACATGGAAAGACAACCAGTATCTTGAGGAACAAGAAGCCAAACTTCAGGAGACAGTTATCTCCAACATAACTAAAAGGAGCTGGACTGTCTAGTGTGATATCAGAAAATTAAAAAATCAAAGCCCACTACGTAGAATATTAAAATTACTAAAATATCAACATTTACATGTTTATTTCCCCTATTTTTATTTTAAATACCTACTGTATTTTGCAAGCATAAAAGCCAGAATAATTACTGCAGCAATGCTTAAGTTTGCAAGGAGTTCTATGTACAACAAATGGGTCTCCAATTTTTGATGCATTTTTAGAGATTCCACCAAGCCAGTACATGTCCGCAGAAAAAAGACCAGCTTCTGTATGTGCTTTATGCCATTCACTTAGCATTACCACCAACAAATGCTTACTGAAACCTAGACTTTGCAATGCTGTGCTACAGAGTATCTTTAGCTCACATGGCCTCCACACCAGAAGCAGAAGCTAAGCCAAGTATGGACACATCCCGTGAACATAGATACCTACTTCTGTAGTTACTGATGGAAAGAGCAAATAAAAGACAATAGTTAGGTGTAAGTAAAGGTTATTATGGTAGTAAAATCAAGGTCAGAAAAGTTCTGTGTTCCAACACACATGCCAAAACAGAGAGGTATGTTGGAATTCTCTGCTTCTTTTCTGATTAATTACTGATAAGAGCAGAGAATAGATTTGGCCACAGGCAGAATGCCTTTGTGAGTTTTGCTGGATCACAGTACTGAGTCAGGGGACTATGCGCATTTTACATAAATCCGTTTCTCTTCCTCTGCTCATCAAAACATATGATCTTAAATTCAAAGAACACATGAACTCTATCCTCTACTTCATACTATTTTGGAAAATGTTTGATTTAGCCTCTCACAATTTTTTTTTCATCCTCAGCACTCTCATCTGCTCGGGATAACAGAACTTCTCTGTTTCTAATACATCAGGCTTACAACCTTTCCGTGGCCAATCCATTTATTATTCCCACGTCCCTTTTTTTAAAATCTCCCTTTAGAGCAGTGTTTCTCAACCTTGGCACTTTTGACCATTTGAACCAGATAATTCTCTGTCGTGGGGACTGTCCTGGGCATTACAGGGCGTTTCACAGCACATGTGTGAAACAGATGTTCGTAATCCACAGCCCTCCTCCAACCACCCTGCCGGTTGTGACGGCCGTGAGTGTCTCCACATATGGCCAACAGCACCCTGGGGGAAAAATCGCTCCTGGTTTCAAAGGGCCACTTCAGGGCTTACATCGTGTCATGTGCCTGCTTGGCCTTCTGTTCCGCACCCTTCCGCTCTGGTTTGACCCTTGCCTGCTTTCAGGGTTACTGCCCCACCCTCCTTTTCTCTTCCAACCTGTTACTACATAACTCTGGGCAATCTTCACCTTGCTTGACAGGGAGCAGAGAAACTGTAAAATTAAAAAGCACAAAATAACTTCTGTTTTATTGTTGTTGTTTCTGTCTTTCTCTTTTTGCATGACTTGCAGAAGCAACGTGTTTGTTCAAGTTTGTAACATCCTCATCATGTTTGTAACATGAAGTATATATGTCTCACTCATTTAACGTAACTTTTTGTGAAAAGTTCAGCATAATTAATATTTTCTTTAAAAAAGAAACATAGCTTAAGGGTAATAAATCTGTGTCCTTTTGCTATGAATGCCATTGTCACTGTAGTAAAAGTGAGTGCATGTCCACACACCTGCAAACACACGCATACACCTGCCTAAAAGGGATCATTAACAATTGCCTAGAACTTTATTGTTAGACTACCTGAGACTCTACGGAGTTGGTTTACAATGTATTGCAAAGGTAGCTAATAATATAGGCAAAATGAAGTAATTTGGGTAACCTAAAAGGCTCACCAAACAAGATCATGGAATAAATTATGAGTTGCACACTGTCTTACAGTATTTCAAACAATGGGAGAGTTGTTAGCTAAACAGACGTAGGTATGAACTTGAACCAGTGGAATGAAAGCACAGGGACTGCAGTCTCACAACCAGCCTTCAGTTCCTCCCTCTGCTACTAGCAAGGTGCATGATTACCTCGGGCAAGTCACTTACCCTTTCCAATCCTCAGTTTCCTCATCTGGAAAACTGAGAAACCACTCTACTACGTGTTCCATAGAGGACTCTGGTGAAGATCAACTGAGAAACGCATGGAAGACATTTAACCCAATGCTAGCCAATAAGGAGCACTCAACAAATGTGGACTACTTATTGTTTCTCTATTGCCTTCAGCAAAGAAATACAGAGAATTTTTGTCTTGGGCCAAGTGTCCCATAGAGCAAGCAGTGCAAAAAATTAAATTATGAAAAATGAGATCTGTAATAAGAAAAACAACTATCTGGCAAAAGCCTTAGAAATTTTCAATGAGGAATGATTGCTCTATTATAAAGAGTACTCATAATAATCACTTACAACCAGCTAGGTCTTGCGCCAAGAAGTTTATAGGCATTTTCTCATTGAATCCTCACAAAAATGTTATGAAGTAACTGGTTGTGCAAACCCAATGAAGTAACCTGAATGAAGTGAATTATTAACAAACTTTTATGGAGGAGGAAATCTGAGGCTTAGAGAGGCTTAATCCCAGGCTGGGTCACAGAGTAAGAAGTGAAAAATGGAGCCGGAGCCCAGGGCCCACTGTGGCACAGCTTCCGAAGCATTCAGGTGGCATTTATGATCTCAAAGCAGCCATACAATAACTTCTCACTGAAGTGCAATGTTAGCACTTATTTGTAAAAAAAGAATCAGAAAAAATATACACATTGGCCACAGCCAGAATTGGAAAGCTTAAGAAACTCATGGGGTTAACAAAGATAATAGCTCTGACAGAGAGAATATTGTCACATTGTTGAAAGAAAGTGGCACAAAGCTGATGTCTAAAGACAGACAGCTATTAAAAACAACTTCTGCAGTTTGGGCATTTCTACTGAAGAGGGATAAATGATATGCTGCCGGTACGCTTTTGTGTGTGGGCAGTCTGAAGTCCTTTACAGAACAAGAGGATTTCTAAATTAAATGGGCAAATAAAATGACTCTGCCTTTTTGCATCTATGGGAATAAATAGCTATTGAATTAGAAAATCAACGTAGAAGCCATTTCATAGTTGAACTTGGAAAATTTAAGTATTTGCCACATCACTTAGAATAAAAGAATACCAGATAAGCTGCTTTAATAGCATATTGTATCAAAGCTTCAAATTAATTAATTTATGATCCTATATATTCTGAATAGCCACCTATGCTGAGTTCAAGTTTAAAAGAAACGTTTACTGACCCAGATCACATAACAATACAACATTCAGTGAATAATTGCTGAAAAAATAAAGAAATAAATGACATGACAAGTAAATTAGATATTTAACTTCTTAATGTTACTCTATAATCAGTATTAAATGTTTATTTATGTTAAAAAAATAATTCCAAGGAGCTTTACAAATGTAGGATTATTAAATGAAATGGCAACGTTATTTTTACTTTTTTGGTGCTCACTATAAATTACTTAATATGTTTATTTATACATTTCATATTGAATACTATAATTCAATGTCTGTATGCATTCTAGTGTGTTCACCATCAAAAATCTATTTCCTGCTCACTATACATTCTTAAAAGAAATGCATATTTTCCAAAATGTATAATTACTTTATTTCTGATAATTATATAAATACAATAGGAAAAAGTATAAAGAAGAAATTTTAAAATCACCTATAATCACAAATCTTAGACTAAACTATATGAGAAAATGTATTTGTTTAATTTCAGTTATTCCAGACTGAAATTTGAAACCTTATGCAAGGCTGCCACATGGTGGTCAAGATCAGGAACAGCAAGTTAAAATTAAAGAGTACTTGATTACTGAATAAAATTTCTTACTAAAATTAAGCTGGAAAATAAAAACGTAGGTTCATGAAATAAAAAGCTTAAATTCTGAACTCTATATGCTATTAATTAGAGTTTCTGATATTAATTTTCATAATTAAAATTATTAAAACAATATGATGATATTGTTTTGATAACCATGATAGCTACCAAAACATTTACATCTAAATTTTAAACTCAGAGTAGCTCTGATTTATTTTGGATCAGTGCCTATGTTTGTACCTTTCAGGGTTTTATCTGCTCTAGTGCCTATCACTTTTCCTGACTTGTGGTACGTGCTCAACACGGTATTTTTAACTGAACAAATGCCTCTTAATTATTAAATGTTGCCAGAATTAAAAGAAAGTCAAAATATTATTTAAGAAACTGAAATAACTATACACTGATATTTTCACCTATGCAACTTGAATAATAGACATTGCAGTCAGCGATGTTCCTTGCTTTGCATTTGCTCTCCGAAAAACCTGCTACTCTATTGTGTTTCATTCACTCAGCTTTAGATAGGAAAAGCTGCTCCTTGGGGCAATGGTCTATTAAGGAGCCCAGAAGCAATTACTAGCCATTAGGACTGTCTCCAAAAGGATGAAACACATACGGTGTCTTCACTTGAATTTTGTGTTGTGCATTTAGCAGTGAATCTGACCTTGAAGTTTGTGTTAAAAGAGAAGGAAGACATGAGGGAAAGCTTTATGGATCTCTTAATTTCAAAAAACAGAATTAAGTTTAATAATTTATTTTAAAATAGAGAGATGCAAATTAAAACCACAATGAGATACCACTTCACACCAGTCAGAATGGCCATCATTAATAAGTCAACAAACAACCAGTGCTTGCGAGGTTGTGGAGAAAACGGAATCATAGTACACTGTTGGTGGGAATGTAGACTGGTGCAGCCATTGTGGGACACAGTACCGAATTTCCTCAACAAACTAAAAATGGAACTGTCTTTTGATCCAGCAGCCTCATTACTAGGATTACACCCTAAGAATCCTGAAACACCAAGTTAAAAGAACCCATGCACTCCAATATTTATTGCAGCATTTTTTACAATAGCCAAGTGCTGGAAACAGCCTAAGTGCTCATCAATAAATAAGTGGATCAAAAAACTATGGTGCATTTATACAATGGAATACTATGCAGGAGAAAAAAAGAAGGAACTCCTACCCTCCACAACAGCATGGATGGAACTGGAGAAAATTATGCTAAGTGAAATAAGCCAGGTGGTGAAAGACAAATACCATATGATTTCACCTATAAGTGGAACCTAATCAACAAAACAAATGAACAAGCAAAATAGAACCAGAAATGTGGAAATAAAGAACAAACTGACAGTGACCATAGGTGGAGGTAGAGGGAAACAGCTGAAAAGCGGGAAGGAGGAAGGCAAGGAACATGAGCCGCGGAGCACTCATGGGCATGGACAATGGGGGGGATTGACTATGGGAGTGAGGGGGATGGGGTAGGGGTGAGCAATGGGGGAAAAGGCAGGACAACTGTAAGAGAACAACAATAAAAAATAAAATAAGTAAAATGAAATACTCATCTTTTTTTTCATTTTTAGTATTTAGAGAATTGAATCATGACTGTCCATCTACAAAGTGTTAATATGTGCCTGTGGCATTTCCACTCAATTAAGTTGCATATTTAGTCAGTGGGCATGTTTTCCACCACTCATAGATTGCTATTTGGTGGACTGAGCTGAAACCAGAGTTGGCGATCCAGAGCATGGGCCTGCAGTGCGGTTTCTCCTCTGGACCAGCTCAGGGGCAACTGTGTGAACCTCCGTGGCTGCCTGCTGCAGAGGGAGGGACTACAGCACAACATGGTGGAAGTCTGTTACCTCTCTATGATCTCCTTTATTGTTTATTTCTTAACAAGTATTCCAGTTCCTTCTTTATTTTCCACTCTTTTCAAAGCTAGGGACTCTTTTCCTCTTCTATCTCTCTCTCCCTTTCTTAATTTCTTTTTTTGAAATGTTTATTATATCAACTAACGCAGTGTAACTATTATGTTAAAGAACAGCAAGAGGCTCCACACATGAAGTTCCAGTTTAATTTAGGGCAATTTCCATCCCAAAATCTGTTTGTGTAGACATCACAGCAGCTATGAACTACCTGTGTAAATTATGGCTGCTATATTTTTGGAACTTTTCAATTTATAAAACCAAGGAACTGAGCAAATTCAAGAAGTCTATTTTTAAAAAATAAGATCTTTGTTTAGCTCACTTTATTTTTTCTTAAACTGAGAACAAGCTGAGTGGCATTGACTTTTCTTGAAAAACAAAACCCAATTTGAGAAATTATTAAAGATATTGGTGTCCATTTTACTAATGTTGGGCATGGTTATGATTAAGCATATCAACACAGTTTTAGACAGGGAAGGAAAAATAATAAATCATGTGGTGTAATGTTAAAATAGTTCTCTGCTAATTCCTAGTTGTTACTTTTTAAAGTGTGTAAGTTCAGTTTGGAAACAAAGACAATTGGTGGATTTACTGTAGACTTACAGTTATAGTTTAATCTGTTAGATTAAAAAGAAAGAAAAATGAATTACATTTAACATATGAAAGGCATTAACATTGATGATGCACCAACAGTTATTCTTTGAATTTATTTAATAAAATTTAAGAAGAAATGTATCCATCTAGTTAAAATCAATGTTAACCTGCTTGAAAACTTATTTGGGTTTTATTAAATGGAAAGTTCTAGAAGAATTTTTTAAAAGAGCTAGACTATTTGAAAGTGTAATATTATATATATATATTCCAATCTTCCAATCTTATATATGTGTGTGTGTGTGTGTGTGTGTGTGTGTGTATTCCAATCTGTAGATTTCATGGGATCTTAAATATTTTATAACTCAGAATTAACTCAAACTCAAATTTCATTTTTATATTCATAATTGACTTCAACAACTAAAGTTTTCTTAACTAAGCATATATCCTATACAGGCCTTAGGCTCCCAAACAGTCGCCCATTTAGAAAACAAATGGGCAGGAGTGGCACTCAATTTGCTTTTTAAACACATGGTAAACTAGACAGCCCCACCAACATGCAAATGATGCTTTCAACCAAGTTGTTATTCCTGCATCACTTCCCAGTCTTTCCCTCTACCTATTTCCTTTATTTCTGTACAAAGCATACCTATGTTTAATTAGAGGACTTACATCATGTATGCTTCCTGTGCATAAAATAAAATAGCCACTTAACCCTTTTCAAGTCACACAGATTTGTTCCTCAAATGCTGCAACATATGAATATGTATGTATTTATATATGTGTGTATATATGTATATATGCATGTATATATGTATACAAGGTCTGTTCAGCGGTGTTTAGCCATGTAACACGCAAAAATAGGGACATTCATTGAAAAAGATACAAGATACAGGAAACATACATAGGACAATAATGCCTCAGGTCCCTTCAAAATAGGCACCTTGGAATCTCACACATTTCTCCCAATTGCCATCAGCTGCCCTGTTGTATTTTCCTGAATCTCACTGAGAAGTCTGAAATCTCTTCCCTTTCAAAGGTGATATTAGTTTTGGGAAAAGCCGGAAGTCTCAGGACCCAAATCTGGGCTGTAAGGGGGCTGAGTCACCTGGGAGATTTAATGTTTTGCCAAAAATCTCTGTAGGAGAGGTGATGCATCAGTGGGTGCGTTGTCATAATGAAGCTGCCAATCACCAGTTGCACACAGCTGCGGCCTTCTGAGTTATCTGAATAGTTTCCATAAGGAATGTTTAAGCTGAATGCAAAATTTAATGCAGATTTGTTGCTCTACTCACTCAGTCATTTTGAATGTGATGGCCACACAGTACACATGCTCACTCAACAGCATCTACCGCCCCCACTGACTAGTACAGTGAAGTCATTATTGTTCACACATGCACATTCCAGTCCACTCTCCTTAGCTGCCAGGTTACATCAAAGTCATGAAAACCATTCTTGTATATTAACCATGGCTGGGCTTTTTCTGGACAGTCCTCCATATATCTCTGTCCCTATCTCTATCTATCTCCAGCTCATCTGACACAAATAACACTCTTTTTTATTACAAAATCATGAGCATGTAATTCTGTAACATAACAATATCATGCTCAAGCATACCATATGACATTTTAGGTGAAATGTTCAAATTAAAACTATAGAGTATCACACCCATATTATTACCCTACCAACCACATGCAAGCAGGCCCCACTTCTGCCAGACACTATATACAATCTCTATCTTACCCTCAAAGAATAAAGTAAATGCCTTAAAGTGCTCATTTTAACAAAGGATAAGTTCTATGCTCTTACCTAATTTCAAGTTAACATTTAAAGTTAATGTGAAGGGTATAGTACCTCAACAGAAAAAAATTATTCTAACTAAGGGGAAAATGGACCTAAGGCACAAAGAATATTTATTGGTTAATATTCCTACCACAAGGCTCAGGGCGAGCCATTTTTCAGGAAGGTTCAGAGGTACTCTGATTAACCTCCGGAGGCCCATGAAACGCTACTTTTACCTGGTTTTCAACCTCGTGGAGGTGATTACAGTAACAGAGTTGCAGTGCAGACACAGGCGGTCGTGGGATGTTAATAAGACAAAACTCAAAACACATACCATAAAATTCCGCTGGTAATGAATGTTCTCTCTGTTGAAATCGATCACATAGCCATTGAAGGACCAAACGAACGTGAGGTCCAGGGCAGGGTCAAAGGAAGCAGCACACTGCATGGTGGCGTTTTCTCCCACAGTGATGTCAGCGTTGATGGGGGCCAATATAATCCGCGTGGGGTCTGCACGTTTTTAAACAAAGGACGTACAGGCATAAAGCACAATCAGGATAATATTATCTGCTACATTAAAAGAATAAAAATTAATATATTTTGATTTCTCTGTGCAAACAAATACGATGTTTTCAAATTCAAATTCTAGGAGAGAGTTTTTAAAAAAATAGAAACATCCATATTTTGACTGTCTTAGAAGCTTAGCGCTGAACCACACCTTGTAGTATGTTAGAAATGCATCCATGTCAAACTAAACAAACTTCATCAAATGCTCTCTTACCTGTGATAACAAGAGTCCCAGTGCTATTAGCCTTCCCTCTGTTATTTTCTGCAAAGCATGTATAGATGCCGCCGTCATTCCTCGTTATGTTATTGATTTCCAAGCTTCCATCTTCCCAAATGAGTGTTCTATACAAATGGGAAAAGTACTTAATTCATAAAATGAATTTCATGAATACTTCCTTAGTCTTTGTCTTAGATGACAGACACTAATGCCATTTGATTAGTACCTTCTACACAAATTAGTTTACAGTGAGATTTTTAAAGAGGAAACATCATAGCCTATGTTTGGAATATTCTCTGTCAGCATTGGCAGTTGTTTTAGAAGGCCACCTTCATCTTTTTCTCGAGTTATTGCAGTCATCTCTAATGGGCTTGCTGCTCTTACCCTTGTCTCCCCATATCTTTTCCCCAAGGTAGCCAGACATGAAAACATAAATGACGTAAGTCATATCATGTCACTTGTCTGCTCAATGATGTCATTTGATAGCTCAACACCTTATGGTGACTGTGCCTGTCACACATGGTAAAAACCACAGTCCTCTGATTGCCATTTTAGGCCCTGGACAATTTCACAATTTGTAGCTCCCATCCTTTAGGATTTTGCACCTTCAGAAAGGCTGGCCTGATCAATCTAGTTAGTACTGCACACACACATATGCACGCACATACACACACATGGCACTGTTGTATACATGCACATACAAGGCACTGTTGTACACACATACAAGGCACTGTTATACACACACACACACGGCACTGTTGTGCACGCACACAAGGCACTGTCATCTTGGCATTCCCCATCCTATCCCTCTTCCCAGATTTCTCTTCCTAATATGTATTTCATGTGACATAATTTAGTTTTACTCATTAACCTATCTTTCAATTAGGAGATAACATCTTTATGTCCAGAATTCGTATCTGTTTTGTATGGAGCCAAGTCTCCAAAGGGAAGGTATCCACAAACAAAACCAAAACTAACTTGTGTGTGTGCCAGGAACACATTCAGTAGTGAGACACTGACCGCTGAGTACTCCTTCATCAGCCTTTCTTTCTGAGCGAACGAACTACATGGAATTTAATTAAAGCAAGTGGTTTTCCACATGCCACCAGAACAAGACTTTTAAACCTTTGCAGGGAGGGATCAAACCAGTGACAGTCTGAAAAGAAATGAACTCAGGTGTCCCAGAAATGTGAACTCAAGACTTCAATTCAGACTTTAATCAGGACAGACTCACATTTTCATGGCTTCAGAGAACTACAAACATTTTATTTTTCAGATCTTTTAATGAAAGATATTCTAAAACCTGCCTTAGTAAGCGGCTTCTACAACAGAAAAATATTTAGGAAATTGTCCTTTGAACAGAACCTAAATCTATTCCCTCTGCCTGGTTGTCTTCCTTACAGGCTAGAGACTGAAAACTCAATACATATTACACACACACACACACAGTTATCATATAATGCCTTGCACTTAGATTCAATAGAATTAACTGTTACTGTATAATTAATTTGTTTCAATCCTCCCCCACCATTGCCCTTGTCCATGGGTCCTTTATATACTGTTCCCTCCCCTTCTTTACCCCGTTATACCCGCCACCCCCCATCACTGTCAGTTTGTTCTTTATTTCTATCTTTGGTTCTATTTTGCTCATATGTTTGTTGGACATTTAATTTTTTAAATGTATCATTTCCAAAAACTTAATTAATTTCTGAAGCTTTGCAGAACACATGCCAATAATTCTTCGTATATTTCATTTTAAGGGCCATGCTTGATAAAGGAAAAAATACTACATATCTACCTTACTAATAAAAGTCTTCATATAAGATTTTCCACCAATAATATATTTTAGGATTTCCTTTCTTTTCTGTAACTATCCGGTTCCAACTTAAGTTCATGACACAGTACTTTCTGCTTCATGAAGAAGACATGCAGTAACAAACTCATGTAAATGTAAATGTGATTATTTGATACTGTGGAAGCTTTGACAATGGACCTCTAATTTCTCCAACTGTAAGGAGCATTATTGACCCACTGTCCCAGAGGCTGCCCTCAGGAACCATCACTGCATTTGAGCCAAGGCCACACTTTGCACAGGCAGCTCTCAGGCAATGACTGAACCCTGGAGGTGTGTCAAGGCAGGTCTGTTCCTGAAAGGTACCAGATGCCTTGGGCACTATTAGCTAGAGGACTCTGCAGTGGCCTTAACATACTCTCTTATATCTGTGCTGCAGCCCAAGCCATTTCCACGGAGCTTTCCTTTCCCTCTCTTCTTCGTCTGGAGTAACACCTGCACCTTGGTCAGATGGCTGTCCTGCCATCCACCTACTGTCTTCTCTGTTTTCTCTCCTATGCATTGCCATTAATAAATCTCTTTCATGGCCAATCCTATATTGTCAATCTACTTTTTGTATTCCCATATTAATGCAGTACAAACATTAACATGCCGCACTTTTTAGCTTTTTTTCTCACTATGTTCTAGTATAAGTCCTTAGTCAGTTTTTTTACCCCAGTTCCATTTAATTATTTTGCAATTAAACCAATAAAAATTATAGTAGAGTCACAGTGGAAACAACATTGTTCTTTCTAGAATCCACACTAATTTCTTAGTTTTCTTATATATATTAGCTCTCAGTTGGTCTTTATCATCTTTAAAAGGTATACTTCCTTGTATCACTGATCTCACCTATACCTTCAAAAAGTTCTTCCATGGCATTAAAGTTAATTTTTAGGAAGAATATGTGGGGAGTTTGATTTTTTTTGTAAGAATGGTCCTTATTCTTAATTCAATGTAGGTTAAACTCCCAGTATCTTATTCTTATTTTCAGATACTATTACATAGATGATATGAATCAGACAAACAAGTGACTATCTGATTTTTAATAAATTACTCATTTATTGTTGCCAAAATTACTAAAAGATAATCTCTATCTTATTTAGGATTGTTAAAGCATACCAGCTCTGGAGTGGAAAGAAATCTTTGAGATTCTCTCTCATAATGGCTCAGATAAAGTTTATATTACAGCTGATAGCAGTCCATGAGATTTGAATGAACAACTATAAAGAAATTCTGTTGGAGAATGTATGTAATTTTAGCCCAAAATAAAATTATACAACTGAGAACTTAATTATTAGTTATCATGGTTTATGTCTCCTCTCTACTGATTGCAAATATTGTATAAACAATTGTACAAACCACTGACCAGGAACAAAAATAACCTTGTAATGTGAAACCACTTTTTTATAACTACATTAATCAGAATGGAATTATAGTTAAGCATATGCTTAAAGACAACTATTCAGCTAGTCTTTGAATGTTATTTTTCCATAGAAATATTTTGTTTCTCTAAAGGCAATCTATTAGTTTAACTTTTCTCGATACATACTATTTGATAACATTTAAGCTCA
Organism: Tonatia bakeri; assembly: GCA_004024845.1. Lineage (NCBI taxonomy): Eukaryota > Metazoa > Chordata > Mammalia > Chiroptera > Phyllostomidae > Tonatia > Tonatia bakeri. The sequence goes on from PVIA01002271.1 coordinate 29,015, forward strand.
TATTTACATGAAATACTATATCAGTTATAAAGTGGTACTGAAATAACCTGGATGTCAATGGATTAAAGTAGTGAACAAAATTGGATTTATAGATCCTTTCCTTAAAAAGTAATGAAATTTAATTAGAAGATTTTAACACTATTATGACAAGGCAAAAATAGTAAAATTTTAGGGAGTAGATTTTTTCTTTTTTTGAACAGGGTATTTAAGAAAACTGAGTCCATGGAACATGGCTCAGACAAAAATCCCTGGTTGGAGAGGCCAATGATATTGGTCCTCATTAGAAATGAAGACAAAAAAATTTTTTTATTAAGGGCTGAGAGCTAATGGGGGGTGCTGAGGGGCAGGCAATGGTCAATGCTATACCATAGATTATTTTCAGACCGAGTACCTGAAACTGGGACCAACTACCCTTTCACCAGCTTCTGCACTGCTCACTGTCACACTATTAATGTTTCAGCAGCACATGAAACAACTTGGCTCTTCTTTTAACATTGATTCTTCTAGCATCATTTTGTTAAATTCATAATAACTCTTAGTCAGACATATTAACTGCAAGTTGATGTGTTTGGGGAAGCAGCTACTGTTCCTGGACAACCCCTCCCTCCCACCCCGCCTCTGTCCCATATGCAGCCATCTTGTGATCATCCTGATGGGAGAACTGTGTTAGCATGTGTTCACTCATGTCAATGGGACACAAATTTCAGTTTTCCAACTTGGAGATTATCTATATATTTTCAGAAGGTCATTTTAACCTTTCCAGGCTTTAGATACATCAAAATAGAGAAAATTCCCACCATACCCACTTTATTGAATTATTGTGAAGTAGATCTATCTTATGTAATTGGCCACAATACTCTTTTAAAAAGCAAAACCTTTTTTCCTTCCTTGTTTAAGCCTTTAGTAAGATTTCCAGAACTCATAGGAAAGCCCAAGCCCCTTAGCATAGAAAACATTGTTATTGATGATCTTACTGTCTCTCATCTCTTAAAATTCTTTTCCATGTTCCTCTAAAGACAAGCCATACTGATTTCAGTTTCTGCAATCCTTACACATCTAAACTCTCTGCCTTGTGGCCTTTGCACATGCCATTCTCCCTGCCTGGAATACTTCCTGCTCCCCCCACTTCACATCTCATTCCTCCTATTTCAGATCCTAACTGTCTCCTCTCTAAACTTTGGTACCAAAATAACCGTAGCTGCTTCTAGGAAGCTGACAGTCAGCATTTAGCATGGCTTTTATATAAATAATCTATGCAGGTCACATGCTTTTTGTTTTGTCCCGAAGCCACCAAATCATTGGTAGATGACCTACTCGTTAGGAACACAAGAAGTTCATGTTCACTTAAAAAGATGGGAAGAGGTGATACGTACTTTAATGTCATCTTTTTATTTTCTTACTGAAATATTTAATAGACCAATTGTATTAAATTAAAGTAACTATGAATGGATATAAATGTCCTTATTAGGGTAAAACTAAGTTAAAGAAATCCTATTTTATTTCTTATTGTTCATTATTTCTGTGGCCTTGGGCAATTTACCAAGACTCTCTGAGTTTCAGTTTTCTAAAATCCTTATAAATTATAGAAACCTAAACAATAACATTCTGATTAGCATAGATACTGAGAGTGTGGGGTATGTTTTTCTGTTCTTCTTAGAACTAGGGTATCTTCTGTGGAGAAACGTTGGAACAAACAATACTTATATCATTGATATGAAGACAAGTCCTCTGTAAAACAAACTCTCCCAAAGAGTGAACTCCAACTGGATACCTAGTTTCGAACTGACCTGCTGCCATTGACAAGCCACTCTGTCCCTTTACTCCACGAGAACTTCGGTTTCGGCGCCGCTTTAGGTTTGCACTCGATTACAACCCTTCCCCCCTTTGCAGCCAGGGTCTTTTTCTTCATAGGGTTCATTTCAAAAGTTGGAGCCAAAGCTAAAAGAAAGCAAATTATTATTTTTCTCTTTTGCTAAGATAAAAAATTCTTCTATGCATCTTTTATTCCTTTTTGCATTGGTGATCAGCAGGAAAGATTAGTTTCACCAAATATTATCAGCTATGACCAAAAGATGCTTCATACCTAATACTAATACCTTTATCTTTTATCAGTAACTTTATGGAGGTATATTTAATTGATCATAAAATCTACCAATTTTGAATGTATAATTCCTGGTGATATGGGATTATCATAAGATTTAGTCATATTCAAATACTGTATACATATTTATCTTGAGGGTAACATGTAATTCAATTGTGTTGACTGAATTGCACAAATAAGTGAAAGACTGGAGGAAACTGAGCACCATTTTTAATGTTGACATATGGTCATAATCAATACTATCAACCACACTGTAAGTGAACTGTCTTTAGTATACAAATGAGAGAAATGATATCTATTAAAATTATATAATTTGTCAAAAGTGTCACAGGCAGTAAGTATCAGGTAGGATTCTTGTTCGAATCCAGTTCCTTGTGATTAGCAAACATGCCTTTTTCATTAAGCAATATGACTCTTCCTTCATTAAACAAACATACACTCATCACCACCTGTGTGCAGATATTATGAGATGCCAAAATAAACAGAGACAGCCTTGCTTTCTGGAGAATAATGGATCCAATTAATTGAGGAGGGCATGATTCACCTGTAGTTAATCCTTACCTCTATGTACAGAAAAGTAATTATGGAAACAGGATATAGAGTCTCATAAAAGATTACTGCATTGAGGGCATGCTCTAATTTTCTTTAGGGTCCCCATATCTAGCTCATTTCTCAGTCTCTTTGTCTGTGAGCAGATTCCAGGGTGATTTCACCCACTCATTTCTCCACATTCCAATCATCTGTAACTGTGTCCTTTCTGAAGCCTCTTTTAGGTCTAAGTATACCCTGATCCAGGTCTTGACTCTTCATCTTCTAGTCCTGCGATTCTCAAATTTTGTCTGTGCACCAAGATCATCTGAAGACCTTGACAAAATACAGACTCAGTAGGTGTGGGGTGGGCTGAGATTCAGCACTTCTAACAAGCTCCCAGGGGTTGCTGCTGCTCTGGTTGCTTTTACAGCAAGGGTTTAGGAAAACATTTTTACAGCAAGGACTTAGTTCATCCATTGTTTCTTTAGTGTAAGTTTTGACAGTTGACAGGTAAAAAAGTAATCAACCAACTTGTGTTGTACAGCTCAGTGTGTGGTATTTTGTGTAGGTGCAATAAATATTGTGGAGTGACATAATGCTTGTAAAATATGAGACAAAATTTAATAGGATTATATCTAACATCTAATGTTATCTAGAAAATGATCGTCTTTTTTGAACAGGTTCAGTTTTAATGAAATAGTTCATTTGGTATGATTATTTAAATAACTTCATACTCATTTAATATTTGAATTTCTGGGGTCAGAATCTAAAGTATATTCCTATTTATTTATTTTTATTCATTTAATCAACAGAGATGCATTTGTTGCATTATGCATTCATTGGTTGTTTCTTGTATGTGTCCTGACTGAAGATCAAACCCACAACCTTGGTGTGTTGATATGACACTCTATTCAACTGAGCTACCTGGTCAGGGCCTATGTATTTTAATAGTGGGAAAAAATAAGGGAACATTTTTCACCCAACTAAGAACAAGACATGCATTTTTTGTGTGTTTTCATTTTTTACTCGGCCTATTAAAAATAGTAGCTGATATAGAATAAGTACTCAACAAATATTTGGTAGAGGAATAAGTGAATTAACTGGACAACTAAGGAAAGGGGAGAGAGGTTCCTGAAAACAATAAAGAAATATAGATTGAGATGAATAGAAAGATGCCCAGGAACATCACTCAAAGCCTAGAAATGCTCAGCTTGTCTAATTGTAACATTATCAGTCAGTCATTACATGATTTAATGATTTAAAGCTTGAATATAGAAACATTTTCAGCCTGAGTTATTAAATATTCATATTCTTTTCTAAAGCATTATGATAAACAAGAAATTTTAACAAAAATGTAAAGCTTATATTTTGAAAAAATTCAAATTCACCTCATATCTTCTCTAAGAGTCAAAATATTTTTATTGTACTCCATACCAAAGTAATACAGTATGAAACCTAAGCTTGAACTTTTGCTTGATACCCAAGTATACTAGATTAAATATATTATAAAGAAAATGTGAGTTTCAGAGGAAGAAATGGAATATGATCTTCAGCACTATAATAAGTGGCAGGAAAATTTAAAATTAAGAGTACCTCAATTTTTTAAGCTTGTTTTCTTTAATACTTTCTTACACTTACCTAATTTCCATTTGTATTCTTTTAGTGTCACTAAATTTGTCATGATAGTAATATTTTAACACATTTCCCTTTGGTGTAGCAGGAATAAAGTATCAGGGTAAATAAAAAGGAATGAATATAGGGCAGAGGTAAAGGAATTATTTTTGGAAAGGAGAAGACAGAAATATCTTCCTCTGGATGAAGAGATAAAAGGGCAAGTGTAGTAAAGATTTATATAGTTTTGAATGAGGGGTGGGAATTCCAATAATCTATTGCAAAGAGTTTTAGTTTTCATGGTGAAGTAAATGGCAATTTAAAAGTAGAAATCAGCACGGGGTAAGGAGCTTGAAGGACATCTTGAAGGTTTTACACAGCAACTGTAGGGCATGAGACCCCGGGACTGATACAGGTAGCAAGTTCAAAGACTCCTCCTTTGAGGTTGGGTCACATGCAATGTGAAAGCGTCCACCTTCACTATGTGATTCAGGCAACTGTTTAGCTACCCAGATGTAGAAGGGAGCTAGATTTGTAAAAATTAGCACATATAAAGTTTTTTTTTACCATTTCAAATTTTTAATAACTATTATATTATATGTTACCTCCCATTTATTTATTGTTCCTCAGTGAACGGAAGAAAAAAAAAACAATAATATCTAGTCCAAACCACATTTTAAAAGTTTTTAATTTTAACAATTCCAGAATATAACATGAATGAAATATGATCTATATATTCCCTATGATCATTTTTTAATGTGCTGCTTTCCTGCTGAATGCTAACAGAAACCAGAAATGATACTGACCTAAGATTTTCAATTCCGCATTTGCATAAATAGCTCCATATGTGTTCTCAGCTATGCACTGGTACATGCCAGCATTTTCAAAAGTCACGTCGTAGAGTCTCAATTCTCCTTTATGATACTGAAAAGAACACAAAGGAAAATACACTTCCTCAATAAACTTCAACAGAAACACTTTCATTTAGGTATGGGCTTGGTTGTCTTTTCATTTAAATACATTATTCTTCCCCCACTATTAACCAAGTCCAAGTCAAGTGAAGTGGGATGTTCATGGCATGGGGAAGTAAAACCCACTTACCATGCCCAGTGGCTCCTGTCCTATTCATGCTACAGAGCTGAGAGTCCACCTTTCTGCCTCTTGGCCCAGCTGGGAGATTACAGTGGGAAGGTAGAGAAGGGACCCACTGCTGCTACTTGTCCCCAGGGCTAAAGTAAGGTGACCTTCACTTTTACCTCTGTTTCTGTGGGGTCAGGAAAACAGTGGCAAGAAAAAGAGGACAATATCAGGTAGTAGAGATGGATGAGTAAGAAGAGGGGGAGAAATGAAACAAAGGAAAAAATAAGGAGAGAGAGAAAGAGAAGGCAGATATAAGATTGCAGAAAGTTGTTTAAGCTGAAAGAAGATAATTTATGTTCAATTTCTTCTTTGCTTTTTTAAGGAAACTTTCTAATTTCAGGACTCTGATCCCCTTACTCTATTGGCTCTCCTGTTATATTTGTCCCAGGACCACCCAGAAATGTTGCCTGAACATGGACTCAAGGACCACAAAGCACTTGAACGTACATACCGCATATCCATTTTTCAGCCATCGGATAGTAGGGATGGGCTTCCCTGTGGCCACACAAGGCCAGTAGAGATCGCTGCCTATATCCACCTCTGTGTCATTGATATGTTCTACCCATTCAGGAAATGCTAAAAAGTAAAGAACATTGCAAATGTCATGTGTAATTCTCAACATTCATCATAATCTCGAGTACAAATACTACTTTTAGCTGACCTTTATTACATCATCTATTGTGTGTGCCATAAAATCAGTCTGAGCGCCATGGAAAGTGAGTTTCCATAGGTCTGCGAGTAAATTTTATCCTGTATTATTATAGCATGAGTAAAGTATAGTTCAATTTATAATTATTTTTTATTTGTGAACCATGTTATATTAGAAAGCTAATGAATGAATAGCAGTAAACTAATTTATAATATAAATCTTTCAAAATGACAGAATTTTAAAGAATTATGTCTTAATTGATCATGACACTATCTCTTCCCTTTTGGGATAAAGATTCATTTTTTCCCTACTTCTTTAGGCAAATACTATTTGTCTTTGATGTAACTTTGGCTAGTATCCACTATAACATGACTTGGGCACTTAAATGTACTTTAGATATTAGAAACTGCATACAGTAGCTATAAATGGTGAAATCTATGCTTGAGAGAATTGATCACAGTCTTGTCAGCAGATCTGCCCTATTGAGAGCTTTAAAAAATGCTAGAAATTTCCCAAAAGAAAATAATATATATTTCTAGAGAGCAAACAAATAAACAACCTGATACTCTTTTTAAGTACTTAAGTTATTTAAGTAGTCCAAACAGATGTAGGTAAATAAATTAATGTAAAATAAAGAAGTAGACAGGAGATAATCATAAGTAGAAAATAGTATTTAATTTCTTTGAAAATAACTTTATATTCATTTTATAACCAACCTAATAAACATATGTTGTACAAAGGATTTAATGTGTATAAATAACAAAGGACATAAAGCATTTTTATCACCTCACTGAACCCTCTCATGATTATGCATGCATGCATGCATGTGTATGTGTACACACATAGTTTTCTACAGATGTATTTTTATGATCCATATAATAGAAGTTAGTATATTTTTCACATATCATTCCATTTTGTCTGTAACATATGAAGATAGTTTTTAAAAGGAATATTGATAGTGCTATATTAATTGATAGACATTTTATTTTGTATACAATATTGGCAACACATAAAATAGGAATATCAGCACCATTCCTGCCTTGGCCTCACACAGGTGACATAGAGATGTCACACTAAAAGTAAAATGAGAATTAATAACTGCATCAGTGTGACACATCCTATATATGATTTGATTATGTAATGTTCTGCTTGTCCGATTAGACAAAAAGATAAAACTTACCATGCCTCGTTAGTACAGGAGAAATAGTAGTTCCCTTATATTAACTCCTATAAATATCTGCTCTGTCACCTTGATTCTTCTAAAGAATTACATGTCAGACAGTTAAGAACTCAACTCTGCTGAGAACCTAGAGGGTAGATTTCTTAATGTGTTGAATTAAAACCAATCTCTGAGCTCTAGAAACCAGACAAAGAGTGACAGCTACATTTCTTTAAAAAGTAAGAATTCTAAGCAGAATTTTTCTCCCTTTGGGAGGCCACCCATGTATGCTTGATATGTATCAAGTGAATTTTGCTAGGGTACTAGATATACATGCCTGGAGGGCAGAAAAATGTCCAGGTCAGAGTTCGGTGACTGTAATAAAAAAAAAAGAGGTTCAAAGACTAAACCCTGATTGCTCTAACGTTAGAAGTTCACAGAGTTAGGAGGAGAATGAGAGTGGTGTATGGGACATAACGAAGTGTGGATTCCAGATGGGAAGCACAGAGAGAATCATGGAAGAGAAAGGAATCAACTGTGGAACAGCTGTTGGTGGGTCAGGAAAAATACAACTGAGAACTGAGCAACAGCTTTAGCAAATGGGTGTCATCAATGATCATTAAAACAAAGGTTTCAGTGGAAAAGTGGGGATATGGACCAAAGCAGATTGTATTTAAGAGAGAAAAAAATGGAGACACCATTTTTTTAGGGAACATAGACAAATCTGTCAAGATTTGTATTACTTGTTTTAGAGGAGACAAGAAGAAGAAAATGGAGCAATTAACAAAGATTTTAAAGAAGGACGAAACAGAGGCATTATACACTGACAGGAATGACCTAGTGAAGAGAAAACATTGCTTATGCTGCAAGGAGCAGGCACTTCTGGGACAATAACATTAAGTGAGGGAAAGGGCAGAATCTAGCACACAGATGGAGGGGTGGGCCTCGGAGAGCACACGAACTTATGGGCAGACGAGATATGGGTAGAGACGCAGGTATCAGGTAGATGTGGGGTGGGAGAAGTGAAGGTTCTGATAATACTACTTCCATATTCCCTGTAAAATAGAAAACCAAGTTATCAGCTGACAGCAGGCTTGGAGGAGGAGGTGTTACGGGTTGGAGGAAGTCATGGAAGTGTGAAGTGTTCACCTGGGAGAGTGGAAGAGTAAGTGGGCCTGGAAAAAGGCAGTATAATTGTTGGGCAACCCCAAGGATTCAGTAAAAGTTAGTGGTGAATTATTTAAAATGAATTAATCAGCATGGTAGTGTTTATCTCAGGTCATATTCTAGTTCCTGGGTTTGGACACTGAGAGGCAGAGAGCTAGGTGTCTCCAGGGTTAGTCTTAGCAAAGGTGGTAAGACAAAGTGGAGAGAGGAGTGAGCCCAGGGGCCTTAGAGGGGTGATGATGATAATGATTGGTCACAGATACATGTAACTCATATGTGTGACTTAATTAGACATATGACAAATATTTCATGGTTTTCTTCTTCTTTCTTTTTTGGGGGGTAGGGGAGAACATGAATGCAGTCCCCTACTACCACTAATCATGCAGTGGAGTGGCCCACATCTGGGGAAATCTCAGGGGACAGCACACCTGGAGTGCGATGGAGAAGCCTTACCCAGGGAAAACCACCTTCGTGATCATAGTATCCCCCTACCAGGTGAGTATGAAATATTTCATGGTTTTCATAAGGTAATATACCTATCACTGTTGTTAAATTATTAATTTCTATATACTAGTTTTTCAAGTGTGGAAATGGCTGTGAATAGAATATTAATAAATTTATTAAAAATTAAGGCAATATGTCTACCTTGAACATAAATTCTTGCCTGGTGTCTATCCTTCCCTCTGATGTTCTCAGCCTCACATTCGTATGTGCCTTCATCTTCCAGCTGGATGTTGAAGATCTTGAGCACAGCCCCGGAGGAGCTGACCTCCGCTGTGCTCGGCATCGGTTCCAGGACCTTCCTCCACCGGATGTCAGGGACAGGACTTCAGAGAGAAGACGAAAGAGCTAAGCATCCACAATGCTTAGGAGGTCATCTTATGTGTATAGCTAAACATTTACTGTATTTTGCCATGTATAATGTACTTCCGTGTAAAATGAGCATCCATGTTTTTGGCCCAAATTTTCAGGAAAAAAAGTTTTTATTTTAATGTTTTAATTCAATTATTTATTTATTTATATTTTGAAACAAAACTGATTGTCATGTTACAGGGTGTTAGTTTTCACACAGTTATCATTATTGCTTTCTATAGTTACACTTTTAACACATATGCATAAATAAAAGAATTAAAAACATTTACATAGATATAGAATTAGTACTACCCAAGGATAATGTGCATCCTTATTTTTCCCTAAAAAATTTGGGCAAAAAGTCCTCATTATACAAGGCAAATATAGTACATCATTTATTTCCAAAAGCAGTATAAAAATTAATGCATTTCTATATACCTTAATTAAACAAATACTTACTTGCCAAGAGCAAAACACTCTAAAGTAACATTTTGGCCCATCAATGCATATATGTCCTTGAACTGAACTACAATATCAGCAGGATATGGTTTCGTTGTTCCTAATATTAATAAAAATGAAAACATCAATGAATTAATAAGCAGAACCTTTTTAATACTGTGATTTTTTTATTATGGTTAGAATTGGTTTAATATACATGGCTTTTCTCTGCACAGGTCTTGAATGTGGAGGCCACAATGTACATAGGTTTACTTGTTTATGCATATTACACATAAAATATACATTTTATCAAGAATTTTCAATCATGTTGCCTCATTTTTAGACCTGCATAAATAAATCTGATTCAACTCACTAAAAAAATTCAATAACTCTTGAGGCAGCATCAAACATATGTAAAACATTGTGCCAGCTGCTATATGGGACTTAGGAAGAAAAGGAAAGAGAAAAGAGATAGAAGAAGAAGGGAAAAGGGGAAGAAAAGACAGAAGAAATGAGAGAAAAAGGAGAAAAAATTGTCCATGCAGAATAAGGCAAAGGGGAAATAATTTGAAAATAGGGGAGGAAAGAGCAAAAAAATGTTCCTATTTGGACATAACTGTGCTCACTGATATAGGTACTTTATTTAATTTATATAACATCAATTCTCAAAGATGTATCATTCCCTTACCAAGGAAGAAATAGGCTCGGAAAGGCTAAGTGTATTGTTTAGCATCATACATGAGTGTGTGCTTTTACACTGTATAATGCTAAGGAGACAGAGATCACAACAACCTGAAATATAAGCCAAAATAAAAATAAATTATCTAAAAAAGGTAAAAGTCAAGAAAGATTATTGGAAGCATGATAGTGGCTATGGGAATTTCAGGTAAGAAAGGCATTTGAACTGGACTAGTCCAGGTTGAGGAAATAGCATATTATGACAAAGTTTCAGACCTGTGTAGGAAGTTTTTTTTTTAAAGTCCAGCAATTCATATGATGTTGAAGTATACAGAGTTGAAGATGAGCTTCAATCTACAAGCTCAAAGGCTTGTAACTGTGATATTAAATATTTTAAAATTAATTTTCCCAGTGGTAACTACCAATGGGTTTTGGTAAGAGTAGTAACATGAATCTTACCTTTAGTTTAGGTAGAGACCTTGCTGGCAGTTTTAAAGGATGGAGCATGGAGAAGAGAAACACAGAGTGGAGTCAGAGGGCGAGGGGAGGTTGTTTCACAAAGTCAGAAAAAAGCAGATGGGAGTGTGAGTTAGGGCAGTGACAAGGGGAGTAGAAAGGGTAGAACAGATCCAAGTAAAATTTTGGAGGCAGAAGCAAGAGGACCACTGCTTGGATCCATGTTTTCTCAAGGTGCAGATCATAGTTCCAGTTTGTGAGAATCATCTGGGAGCTGGTCGACCCTGCAGATTCCTGGGTCACAGCCCAGGCCTGCTGGACCAGCATCTCCGGGCTCCACATTTCCTCAAATTTCCCAAGTGTTTATATACTAATCAAAACCACTGAATTCACTGTCCTTCAGATGAGGGGAGGGAAGTTGTTGATTGAAAATGTTACCGTGAGGTAGTGGAAATACAGTGAGATTGCTAAATGAGATAAGAACACCAGAAGAAGTTTCCAGGGAAGATGGGTGTGTTTGGAACATTTTTTGCTGAATGTCTTTGGGAAACTTCTGTGTGAAAAGTCCAGGAGGTTAGAAATTAAAGACTCTAAGCACAGGGGAAAGTTTTGGAGATGTAAATTGGGAGCCATCTGCAGGGGGCTACTGTTGAAAGGTGTAAATGAGAGAAAATATCTAAAAAAAAAAAGATTAGAATGAAACACAAGAAAGAGGAAGATCTGGTAAAGGATACTGCATAAAACTTGCTGGGGAAGCAAGTGAAAGATGAAGAAAGAGAGGAAGGAGTCAGGGGAAGTAGGCAAAGAAGGGAGAGTTTGAGAGAGACTGGAATGACCGAAGGTGTCATAGTTCATACAGAATCAGACCGAAAAGCTGCCTTTGAATTTAGCAAATAAAAACTTGTTTTGATTATTCAAGATTGTTTGCAACAAATACAAAAGAATATGTGTGGGTGGGGGAAAGAATGGAGGAGGATTCGAAGATTCAGAAAAGAAATTAAGTGATGTAGTGAAATCTCTAAAGTCAAATGGGATATAAATGAGGGCATCTGGAGGCATTAGCTTAAACAGGAGGAGAAATACTTCTCCCACCAAGTTAAAAAGTAAGAAGTAAACAGAAGCCAAATTTCTGGGGAAGAGTAAGAAAGAAAATTAAAGGAGTTTGTATTTCATGGCTCTTTTTAACTCTGTGATGTAGTGTTTGAGAGTATCTACTATGGAAGGGAAAAGAGGGGTTCTATAGAAAGTAACTTCATAGGGTGATCTGATCACAGATTCCTAACTGGGCAGGTCATGGTGGATGATCATGCCTCAGGCCTAAAACTTCTTTAGGGAGGGGTTTTTAAGCCAGCCTTGTCCATCACATCATTTTGGGCATCTAGGTTAACAAACCTTTGAGAAGTCAAAAGTAATACCCCTGGAAGGCTTAACCACTCTTAAGAAAGCAAATAACGTCTTTATCCTATAATCCAGTCTGCCTTGCTCCCACCTTCATGTAATCTTCTTTATGGTCTCTCCTTAATCTCAAATGCAGAAAAGAAACTACAAAACTGTTATTTTCTAGAGCATTTGAAATCTTGACCCCAGCATATGTAGTCAGTTTGGTGCAAATAAACTGTTATAAAAATTCTCTACAGGTTTGGATATTTCTTATGTTAATACTACTATGATTAAATACCAACCACATGACCACTATCTTCAGGAGAGTAATAAAAATGGAATCACAGTGACAAGATGACAATTTCTCCATTATCATGCCCTACTTAAGGTAGAGGCAGAAAAGAAACCTAAATCTGTCAACAAAGAACCCAGTAACTCTTGAGAAACTTGAACTCTGTGAGATGAGTATAGCAGCATGACAGATAAAAACAATGTGAAGCAATCTGATCTTCTCAAGAGGTGGTATATTTAAAAAAGAAAAGCAGTTTAATTGGAGTCTGGGAAAAAGTCAAGTGTGTCAGTCATTACTGCTTATGGTGCCACAGTAGTAATACATACGCTAATTACTTATATCAGAAAAGCAATCCATATATTGATTTGCTTCATGTAAATAGTTCCTTAAAAACATCAAATCAGTCTAATTGCCCTTTTTCCCTAATTCTGTAATAATACAGCTTTTAATCTAATTATTTGTTCTCTTTCAGGAACTTAGTAAGAAGTGGGAATGGCCATGAAAATAAGCAGATGCCAATGATTCCCTTTGTAATTAATTAATCAATTAGTTCCCCTTGTAACTCGTTAATTCGTTCTGGAACTCCTGACGAGTGGCAGAACTGACGAGTACTGAACGATGAAGCATGTTCTCTTGCGGGGTGGCATCACGACTCAGTCACATTCTAGCATGTGTGATGAGTCCCAAGCAAGTGCTGAAACATTTTTTTCTCATCAAAATGCTATGAGTGCAGTGTTCGATGAGTCCCGAAGCCGAGGAGTACCAAGGTGTGACTGTGTTGGTACTTGGCTAAGGAATCAGTCTTTTGCATTCCCTGAACTAGTGGCAACCAGTCCAAGCTCTGCCATCTAAGGGCACTTTTATGATGTAAATCACCTCTGCTGAAAAGGCAAGGAAAGATCCATACTGAAAAAGAGTGCATCCTGTTTGCTCTGACTGAGCAGATAGTTCATCTCCCCACAGGACATTCCTTTTCATTACTGCAAGGATTCCATGAGCAGACAACCTTGCAAAAACAATCTAACAAATAAAATACTTACGTTCAGGTAGTGGGATGAGTGGGATAAATTTGCTGAATACACTCTTCGTAATAGAAGGACTGGATACAAAACAGGAATAATTGCCTCTGTCTGATGCTTCAACATTGGCAATGTAGAGATTGCCATTTGTCTGAGACACAAATCTCCGTTTATCCATTGTGATAAATACAGGGAATTCATTTAGAAGCCAGCGGTAGCTAAGATCATCTAGAAGAAAAAAAACATTGTCTACTAAATATCAAGCTCTTCTCCAAAAGCAAAGACTTCGTTTTTCAGTAATAAGCTAGCCCATCATCTAATCTAGGCTATTGCAGAGCATATGTTGGAAGTAGGCCAAGACAAACAGTGTCAATTTTCTAAAAGCTACTGTAGTATGAGTGAATATACTGTAAGCATGATGCTAAGCAATTATACCTCTCTCAATTATTTTACGGACTACTAATATTCTTCTATTCCACTGATGAATTAATGAAACTCAGAGACATTAAATGTCTTGCTTAGAACTGTACAACTATTAAACAGAACTGGGATTTTGGAACCCAGGTCTGATAATTCGAAGTCCATGACCCATTTTTCTTACTGTATTTTAAAAATAAAATCAATATCACTAACCATGCTGTGGCTTTATATATATATTTTTTGTACTCCTATACTAAATAATAGATTTAGACATGAGTTTATATAACCTATTCTGGTCACATTAAAAGTAAAAAACCACACAAATAGAGACATCCATGCTGCTGGTTCTCTTCAATATTAGGAAGGCTAACACGTGCTAACTCAACCGCAGAAAATTCCTTTGGCTGAACATACTGGCTGGTGTGGCCAAAAGTTGAATTTCTCCATTAATTTGCTGCTTTTCATACAGCTTTCTGTTCCTATCTCCCTTTCCTGCTTTGCAGATTACTCCCCTGGAGTCACGCACGGTTGTAACGCACAGGAGGGAACTACGGGCATTGCACGCTTCTCAGTCACAAAAAGTTGGTTTCCTGACAACACACTGTGACCATGTGAAGAAACCTGCCACCAGGAAGATTGTAAGAGGGGATTTCTTATGTCAAGTTGGATAGGTGTTTAAATGTGAAATGGTGGAAGGCCAAGATCTTTAAAAACTGAAATAATTATGGCACACTACCCTTTTGCCTTAGGGAGCTCAGGCAACAGACAGAGCTGTCAAGGTGAAGAGAGCTGGCTATGGAATGCTACAAGGATTTCTTGAGAATGATAATCCAGGGTAGTCCATATAGATCAGCTTCATAATTTTCTCCAGCTAATTTACAATATCAGGGAAGTAAATGAAGACAATTACATTATTCTTGTTTTAATCTTAATTTTTTAATGATAGAAGCAGTATACTTATCGAAATAAACAGAAAATACAGATGAAGTTAAAAGAAGGAATATTAAACTCTCATAATTTTCTAATTTAGAGTTATCATTAGCATATATCTTTTTGGACATTTATATCTGTGAACTATTATTTTAATAGTTATCCTTATGCTGATTTATGTCAGTATCAACCTAAGTCTTAGAGTATAGAGCAATTGGTCTGGCTGATTTAATGCCCTATGTGGACTCTCCACTTTACTTGTTTAATACACACTAAGGACCTTCTACGTGCTGCTAAACAAGGCAGATGTCATCTTTGCCCCTGTGGGACTTATACTATTAATACATGCAAATTCATCTAAGAAAATTTAGTCTGCTCATAAGCCATTCACCTGGACAAAATAATCATTGTAATACATTAGAAGCTATCACTTCTCATTAAAACAAAGGTAGGAATTGCTGTTGCCATTTTTAAACTGGGCCACTGAGGTTTAGCCAGGTTGATTGACTAGCGCAAGGCCACACAGCTATACAGAGGGGGGCAGAAGTGATTTTGTAACCTCCCTCTCCAGCACACCACTATCAAAACCATTGCAAGATTGGTGTGATAGCTATCCTGCCTCTCTCCAACCTAAGCATAATGCTTATTTTTGGCAGTGAAGAGCTAGGTTCTGATTAAGTTCTCACAGGGACTCAATGGACTATCTTTTTATCTGCCTTCCCTTGACCAATGCAGATGGTAAAATTAACCATCTCTGAAAAAGCCAACACATGTTTTATTCTTAGTGCTATTGAATGGCTTAAATAATAAATTACTATAAAATTATTTCTTTAGGAAGGGTAAGGGTAAGCACCTATTTCAGAAATGTTGCTTTTTTTGATCAGTGTCTGAGATTCCTTTCCTTTGCTTCCAGAGAGTAAGGACTATATTACAGGAGAGATTGGTTTGGGGCAACTACAGGGTGCTTGGCTAGTTTCAGTGCATTATTTTCCAATATGTCACTTGCCTAACCTTGCTAAATAATGTATGTTTCTCATTAAAATACATCTGAAATTCTTTATTGCTCCCTGGAATAATAATTTACAAACTTTCTAGAAGTTTGTGTTTTTTAAAAAAATTAAACTCAATAGAACAGAATTTACTTATGCCAATAAAATCACTAGAGCTTCTAATCAGTGCTTTGATACCCATAGTAAACTACACATTAAACTTGTTTAGAAAGAAATGTACACCAACTTATACTGTGGCTTGTACAGTCTCTATCATGCTCTCCCATTCCTGTCTGCTGACCTTTTTATTCTATTGGCTTCATTTAACATAATGTTCAACATGCCAGGAATTATTTTTTCAAGAGTATTTTTTCTTATTCATTTAAAATTCGCACCTATGTCTATTATTAGGTATTTTGTATTTTATCAATAGTATCCACCCTTCAAATGATGAACATTTTTCTGTATTCTCTCTCAATATATACATATATGATTTATATTTTGTGAGATGTGTTAACTCAATTTATGATGGTAATATTGAAAGATAATCAGTCAGAAAGAAAGTATTATATTTTCATTTTTCTAGGATTGAGGAGTTTGAGAAGTCAAATACATTCATGAATTATTGATTGCTACTTAATGAAACACAATCTTAACAGGTCAAGACCTTCTAGTGAAATTGTAAATACTACACATCTATCAATTAATGAACACATTTATTTTTTCACTCCCTCATTTTTCAAACATTTGTTGAGCACTTATGCTCTTCTAGGTACAAGGCAATCAGTTGTGTATCAAATGTTTTAAAATTAAATGTACAACTGTAATGATATGCTTGTGTACAATTATTCTTGACAAATGAGTAAACTAGACCAAATCAGAGTTTTTCCCTTTGCAAAAAACAGTAGGATGCCCAAATCCATAGAAAAATGTAGTGGTTGTGAAAGTTGAGAGTCTGCTCCTGGATCTTTTTCCTATGTATAAATGAGAGAAACAACGTTTATATATTTTGAATAAATAATCTTTGGTGTAGTAATAATATTGAATAATAAAAGATTCAAATGTTAAATGTACTAAACACATTTTATTTACCTTAATATTACTCCAGTAGAAATTATATATCTACTTTACCACTTTAAAATACTTTATCAATATTGAAACTCATAACAAGCTCCGTGAAATAGGTGGCATGGGAATTATCACCCAGTTTCAAGCAGGGAAACTGAGACGTGGATATGCCTGTATTGACTTGATATAGTGAGAACTGAATGCAGGTTAGTGGATCACCAAGTAGAGCAACAGACCTTGACAACTATGAATAGTTGCATAATACATTCTTTGAAGTTCAGACTTAAAACTCAGGTTCCTTTCCACTTTTGACCTAGGTGCATCTATTTTTCAGACCATAAGACACATCTAGGTTTTAAAGGAGGAAAATAGGAAAAAAATTTTGGAGCAAAAATGTGGTGAAAAAGTACATTTTATAACCTGAAAAATATGGTAATCCCTTAGGTAACCACATGTAGTCCTGTGGCCTTAAAAACAATATATATAATAATTGATATTCCCAGCTCAAACAATGACACTAGATGCCACACTCATATAGAACCCCTAACTTTTGACAGCTCCATTTGGAAGTTTACAAGGCATCTCACACTTAATATGTCCACACCTATTTCTCCATGTAATAGAGACTCCATTGTCTTTACAACTCATGACAAGAATTTTGGTGCCATCCTTGACTCCTGTGTTTCTCTTATATCTTACATAAAATCTTCCAACCAGTCCTCTTGGCTTTTCTTTCAACACCTATCTTTAATTTTAACCACTTCTTCCCACCTTCACTACTACTACCATAATGTGCCCTCCAACACAAATGTCAAAATAAAAGTCAATGCAATTGCTATGAATTATAGGGTTCTAGGTGAAATAGCTCTCGTATCTCTCTGATTTCATTTCTTACTACCCATTATCTTAATCACTCTATTTCAGCCACCCTGGCTTATATGTTCTTCCTCCACAGTCCCTTTTCAGGCCTTTGTCCTTGCTGTGGTATATGTATGGCATGTTTGTCCCCCAGATATCTGCAATGTTAACATTAATTTAGAGTCACCTTCTCGGTGATAGCCTTTATGTAAAGTCAGCCATCCCCTCAATACTTCCTCTCCAACTTTCTCTGCATATTTTTCCCTAGAGCCTATTTATTAATATCTAACATGCCATATCTTTTATCTATTTATCTTATCTATGTCTGTCTTTCCCTGCAGAAGGTCTCAGAGTGGGGAGCTTTTCCTGTTTTATCCACTGAGGTATTCCTGTTGCATAAACAGTGCCTAATACCAAGTAAGTGCTCACAAGAGATTGTTGAGTGAATAAGTGATTGAATGAAGCCCATCCTTCCAGTGCTGATTATGGCCATTGGCTATTTATGATCATTTGTACAAAATACTATAAAGATGAGGAAACTTTTTTTCATGGTTTTCACAGTTCTTCAAAGAAAAAAACTGTTCTATCATCGAAAGTTGTTACATTTTGAATGTATTCCTCCTATATTTAATTAGTAGTCTTTCTTATAGTTATTAGAAAGACAATTACCAATATTTGATATATAAATAATTGGAATTTATGCATAATTAGAATAGAGCATATATACCAGATTAATATATGCTACAAAAAATGATTTACAAGAGCCTATTATGTTTAATTCTCTATGGAAATATTTATGGCATAAATAAATATTTTAAAAGTTACATTTATGCAAAAAGTTAAATTTATGGCATAATAATAGAACTATAAAAATACAAAACATACAAAACAGTTTTTCAGTGTAAAAAAGTAACATTTATATTTTATTTCAAGAGATATTTAATAAGTATAATAAGTGAAAATTATTGAAAATACATGAAGTATTCATGTTTTAATTAGCACCTTTGCAGCTTTTATTTCAGTCATATCAAATTACTGAAAACATGTATTCAAATATTGAATCTTGTAACAGATCACACTTAATTTATCACCTTTCTAAACTGAATGCAGATTGGTGCTCCTAATGAGATTAATTTTATCATGTATTTATCCCTTTCTTGTGTTTAATTATAGCTCACAGTATATTGTAGATGTTAAAATATTAATAAAATGATTGATTATATATCACTCATCACTACCATTATAATTCAGGAATAATGTGAAGAAAATACATCATATTGTCTCCAGTGTAACAGAAATACTAGTGGGAACACAGTCCAAAATACACACTGTTTATAAACGAAAATGATCATAGATCTTTGGAATTAGGCCCAAGTCATTAAAGAGCCAAAGGAGAATGTACCTGTAACCACTAGGACATGATATGTTATTAGGTTAAGCAAACATTGAGTCTAATTTAACTATAAGTGTACTATTATTGTTAAGAAAATAAAAACTTGCCCATGTCACCCCACAGAGGCTTATAGTCATAGAGGGACTGTGGTTACCTGGAAAATGGTATGGAGGGTCACAGAGAAGCACCATTCCTTTCCCTTCTTTCACTCTGACCTCAGGACGTTCCTCAGGTGGGAAAGGGTCAAGATCTAATTATGAAACAAGAAGGAAACATTCACTGTCTGGTCCATAGAAAGAGATATTCATTAAAGCTTACCTTTCAGCTACTAATTCACTGATATGATTCTCCCGAGGTAGTTCGGTAAAGCCCGGCAAAGTCGATTTCCAGTTCGTATGTGCTGGATTTACGTATGTTACACAAGAATTCTGCGGGAAACTTACGCTTTCGGGTAGTGATAGCAGCGTACGTAACTCCTCCGACAACCCTGAAGATTACAGATGTCCTAAACTTTTGCTTCACATTTAGGAATAATCTCAATAAGGATATTTGGAAATACAAGGGGCACAGACAAAACCAGGGGTCAACCAAAGAAAGTAAGTAAAGAGAAATAACAAAGACACGAACTCCTTTGTATTTTCCTTCCTGAAGGAGGAGTTGGGCGAAAGGCAGATCCTAGCTGAGGAATGTGAAGGCCATCAGTCTTGTGTTCCTTTTCAAATTCTGCATTTCCCTCGATTCTCATTTCCTTTACTCATTTGTGTGTATTTGGGACTTTCATTTTCTTGGTTTTTCAATACTTGATTTGATTCTTCATTTGTTTTACTGGGGCTCATCTTTTCTGTTCGGCCTCATCTCCTGTTCCCTATCTGTCATCGGTACCCAACTTATAAAATCTAATTGTTATTTCTCTCAATATACTTATATCACGAGAGTCATCATCCAATTGTTACCTTTTTCCCAGAGAACACTGAATGTCTACATTTCCAGACCTAATGCTTCACTTGAATTCCATTCCTGTTCTCAAATACTTAGCTGACATTTCAACATGGATAATTTATGTTACCTTAACCTCCAAGTACGAAGCAACCAACCTTAAATGCTTTAAGTGCTTCCAACCAACCTTGAAGTTGGTTTTATTTTCTCCCACCCCATTTTTCAGGAGAACAGAATATTTCTGCCCTTTAACTAGACTTTCAAAGAACATATATGTGCACACCATGGGCACAGACCACAGTGCGGTGGTGGCCAGGAGAAAGGGGGAGAGGAGGCTTGAAGGAGGAAGGCAAAGGGGGAAAGATGGGGGCATTTGTAACAGAGTCAACAATAAAAATAAAGAAAAAAATATATTTATTTAAGGTCTTCTTTCTTTCAGTGCAATGCAGCCTGTCAGTTAATGCTTCAAAGATTGTTCATTACTCACAGTCCTGCTATCACACCAGTTTAGCCTGACTGTGCCTCCTGACCCTGTCTCACTGCCTCCTGGTAATCACTACCACATGGGTCCTCTCAAATGTCATTTTCATCCTATAACCAATTTTGCAAAAAGATTTACATGCTGACTTATAAAATCACATGCTGCAGAACATCCAGTCCAAGGCCTCTCCCAATGCAGAATATTACTTCAGAACAACCTCTAACTTTTAGTTTGGCATGGTGTTTCTCAAAATATTTTTCATTATTGCCTCTGAAAGGAGGCATTTTATTTAATTTAAACTTAAAATAAAAAATAATTAAATTATAATTTAATTTATCCCCAGTAAAATAAATTAAATATTAAGGGATGAGATTTCTTCAAGGAGGGTTGAGTTTTGGAGAGTCACCGACCATTATGCTGTAATATCCAGGATGGTTTCTCCCCCCGCCAAGTACCAGCTTCCACTCCCCTCAGAATGATATCGCCCCAATGAGAATGCATTTCCACTGGTGCTAATTTTTAGAAATTTATTCAAGATCTTTCAGCATGTGGTCTTAGTTCATTTTCTGATGTCATATTTCACTATTTCAACTTCATTTATAATGCCTCTCATGATGCTTTGCTGTCCTGAAATTTTTTCCTCTCCACACAGTTAAGGCCCCACTAATCATGTAAAACCCACCTCATCTGTGGAGGTTTCTTTCTTCCTTATTTCTCTTCTTGCCAAACTCTTATGTGACATCTAAGTTTTAAAAAGCACACTGGTTCTTCTTAAAGTTACAATTACTTACATCCAAAGCTCAGGGTTGCTTCAGTGCTTCTGACCATCCCATAGGTATTTGATGCTAAGCAGTAGTATACACCAGCATCTTTCTGCTTGTCAGGGTTGTTGATAACAAGGTTTCCTCCTACCATACTGTACCGATCACTTGTCAGATCCACATCCCCATTATTCATTCTCCACCTGTGAGACAAAGAAGTAAATGTCATCCAAAGGTCACTGTGACCTTCGCACTTGGCTAACATCATTCTAAAATAATATGGAGGCAGCTCGTGAATTCAGAAAATTAAATAGATGACTCAGTGTGGCATTTCTTCACACCCTCTAATTGCATATTTTGGGCTCATGATTTATAATTCAGTTCAGGCACAGAAAGGTTCAAGTACATGAAATATTACCTTTTTGTTTCAGGAAGTATCCCAAAGAACAAATATTTTCTTGAACTTTCTAGATAGATTTGTTTCTTAGCTGCTATAGAAGGTTTATAAATGATACCCATCTGTGCACTAGTTCAACACATATATAAACAGGCAAGGTATTTAAAATATTAAAAGCATTACTCTAAAAGAAATAAAATATAAAATAATATGTCAATATATGATTTTAATAACAAAGTAAGTTTTAATAAAACAAACTAATTGAAATCAGGGTTTTCTCAGTAAATGGCATATTCTGACCATAGAGGTCAATCACACAGTTTGAAAATGATAAAAGTCAATTGAGTTTTGGTCTCCAAGCCACAAATGTAATATTGCAGATATGTTTATAGGGATTGTGTTGCAAATAAACTGACTGGAAACCAGAATGTAACTTTCTCAGTGACATGATAGGAAGAATGCATGTGGCAAGTAGTTTTCAATTAAGCTGACCACGTGCTTGATTTTATAATCATCTGCATCAGGGTGTACCCTTAAGGTTCCAGGTCTTCCACAGGTTATGAGACCATAGCCGCGGTCAGATGGTGGGCTGTGGTGGTGTTGCTTGTTGCCTGGCACATTTCTGATTAGGGTCACAGTCTTGCCAAAAAGGCCTAACGCTTTTAGAATATCTCTGAATAAATCAAATGTTTGGAAAATTTTTAGTTTTAATTTTTACACTGTAGGAGACGATTTCAAAGCAAACATATGAAACCTTGCTTTGCATTTTGAAAAACTACCAGTTGCAGCCTAGTGAAAGCCTCCCCCTCCACCCAGCTGGTGCCACTCCTGTCCCTGCTTGGACCACACATTGTCAACTTGCTTAGCACTAGCCAAGGCAATGGGTTTCCCTATTGGGAAGTTCCAGTTGTTATGTTTTCCCCCCACAAACATGTTGACTTAAATTCTGGTTTATTGCCTTAACTTCTCCCCAGTGGCTCTGACTCTGCCTTTAATGTCGCATAATGATTAAGTTTTGCTGTGTTTGGGTAAGCTCATAAGTCTATTTAATTTTCAGAAACATCCACAATTAACATCACAAGTGTTAAATGCAATTTTACTGGGGTCCTTGTTATTTTGGGGGGACAAAGAAAGATAATAAAAGCCTTAAGGCTGATAAGCGGAAGGTAAAGTTCCTGTTGTTTCTTTCAGGATGTTGCCATGAATAACAAACTATTATAGACCATGCCACAAATATAAAACTACTACGTGAATGACAAATTGCATGATTACCAAAGCAAATATGGCTTGCCCTGAATATTAAGTAAAATTTTAAAGCTTCAAGTTTCCATCAACGAACTGAATTCTTAGCTATTTTTTTCCCTTATTTTGCTGTCAATGGCAGACGGCTTTCATAACAAAATGAAACACTTATGTCTCCCTTCTCGCTCTCTAGATTAATGTGTGGATAGGCCACACTTGTCCTGGCAACTTCTCTGCTGCACAGCCTGTGAGAGGGAGTTGGACATGTATTTGCCCATTGAAGTTTGGCTTCTTATTTTTATGTTTTAAGTTTTGGTAAGAACACTTAATGGGATTGGAGGGAGGGAAAAATAGGGAGTTGGTAAACAATGTGTATAAAATTGTAGATTACATGTAAAGTTTTGCTTCTTGGTGCCTTTGTTGCAGGAGAGGGGAGTTAAAGGGGGGTGACAGGGGGAAGCACATGTTTCTAGAACACTGTTGGTGACAGTTTCTCTGCTTTGTTGCTTCCTTTCCAGCCTGGAGGCTGATTTGCTAAGGTTCCACATATGAATGTCAAAGACAGAATGTCACAGAACAAGCATCACGGATATAGCTTTTGAGAGACTATCAACCTATCTAGAAAGATGCATACTAGAAAATTACATGTTTCCTTGAAAGTCGTAAAACCTGTGTTTCAGTCCTGGGTCAGTGATCCGCTCACTCTGAAGAAAATCTATTTACTTATTCAGGGCTCAGCTTCCTCTTCTGTAAAATTACATGCTTAGATTAGATCTCTAGAGCCCCTACTGGTTACAATATGGCATGTCCATAAACTCCCTATGCATAGTTTAAGGGGGAAAATAAGTGTACCCCATCAAATGCATTCAAAACAAATGTGTTATTTATAATTTATAAAATATCTACTTATATTGCACGCCCATGCATGAAATTGAAACAATAAAAATAATTTCAAAGGGGTAGTGATGTTGTTTCTAAATTCATATTTTAAGAAGAATTTTTGTAATTATAGCCAGAGGCAAGATAAAATGAGTTCAATTAGAATGAAATGGGAGAAAATGGTATTTTCTTTGATGACAACTTTTTATAATAATAGAAAGTCATTTTTATATCCAGAAAAAATCCATTATCAAACTCAGCCTTCTTTAATTACAACCTTCAGTTAAATCAGATGACATTAACCTACTAGGACCCCCAATTTCTCCATCAATCACTTGCTTTGTCTTCATGGAACCATTCTATAGGTGAAATTCAAACCCACTGGTATTTGGTTAAATTTTTAATCTTATTCTTTGAATCAGACTAAAAACTGTTAACAAAGTTTCCAGAACCATCTGAAGCAAAAAAATAAAACAAACCAACCACTGTTACATTTTAATAAGTTATTTTTATATCATTAACAGTGATATCAAAACAGTGATTTTGATATTATTCCCCCAAAATAAAATAATGTTTATATAGGTTGTCCAGTAGGTAGGGACATTTAAGCAATTTGCTGTGTTGTTTGAAATACAGATATGAGGCTATTGAAAAATATGTTGCTCTCTAGAATTACTTATACAAGCACTTTAAATGTAGTTAATATGGAAATATTATCCATTGTCTGTAGGTATAAGTTATCTAGGCCAACACACGCAAGAGCATTTTATGCTCAGATGTGCATGGTGTCCACGTAGTGTTTTGCATGCTTAGCATGATCTCCATCACACAACTTTTAATGTCAAATGGCACAGGCATTACCTTTGCAGGAAATAGTAAGTGATTTATTTGCATATATTTAAGAAAAGTACTGCTTATTTGTGCATTAAACAACTTTAAAAAATAACTTGTAAGCTAATACTTCTGTTATGTTCCTGGACTTTGTAGAAAGCATTATATTATAGCTTTTGCTGCCAGTACAGGATCATAAATGCTGGTCTCTAATCTTTAGTTCACAACTCCATTCTGAAAAAAGAAGTGAAATACATTACTTGTAAACTGGGAAGGGGCTGGCTCGTGCCCTACAGTTCAGTGAAACTTTCCCTTCTGGTGATTCCTCTGGATAAATGGTATTAATTGGTTGCTCTTCAAAAATGGGTCCAAATCCTTTGTCTTCCTCAGAAACTATAAGAAAAATAAAAATATATTACACTGTGCTAGTTTATAAGCAAAAAAAAAACACTTGGAAACATTAAGAAAGTTTTTTGAAAAAAACTCAATAACACTGAATTTCCATTATATTCAAACGAAATATTATTTGCCTCCATAATCCTGAGGAAAACATTCAGTTTTTTATTTAAATTCTTCTCTGCCCACCCCTCATTATTTCTCCCAAATCACTCAGTGTTGCCATGTTTAACTTAAACAAGACATGATTTTATTCCTATGAGCCTTTGCACATGGTTTTCTTCTTTCCAGAACCACCATCTCACTTTCCTGCTCTGATCAACATTTGTACAGCCCTTTGAGACTTAACCTCAGAGTTAGTTCCTTCAGGAAGCCACATCTCACCCATCCCAGATTCAGCTGGTCCCCATCTGTGTTCTATTAAGCTTATGGCACTTAACACACCCATGGTGTGATTCCTCATCCAACTTTCTGATCCATTGTTGCAAATGCTTGAGGACTGGTGATTATGTCCATAATCTCGGTATAATACTCTCCTTAGCTGGCTGTCTAGCAGACTGCAACAAAACAGGTGTTTACCAATTTTTGAAAAGCAGAATGACTGAATTTCTAGATGCTCTGGGGAAATGAGTTTCTTTCCTGGGTCGGTTCTTACTTCTCTGTTTGTTTTTTCTAAACATGTGACCAGTACTAGTACTTAGCAACATCTAGAACAATCAATAAATTTACATGAATATGGGAATTAGCCAACTGGTTTAAAATCTGTCACAAAAATATACACAATGGAAAGCAGTTGTTCTTGACAGTATATCCTTTCTGGGCAGGAAGAGGGCCACGTCACAGTCAGATGAGAAGAGAATCACTCCATGTCTTTCAGGTGGCACCCTTTACAGAGCCACATGTCCCAAATGAATTAGCACTGATGTGGATGGCTAGGAAGCGGGAGTGTTCTTGCATAGGGTCACTGTAATGTCTTTGCTAGACAAAAGCTATGGTTCACTTCTCTGATTTATTTTTAATAGAAAGCTGAAGGCAAATGTCCTAGAGACGTTTTATCTGCGCTAACATCGACCTTGAGGGCGAGAGCTTTGCTCCAGTTTCCCTGAACAAAAAGTTTAATATGCCATTTAAATCCTGCTCAGTCATGTTTACCAGTGCCTCTCCAGCCTCAGTATTAGTTCCCATAAAATGGGGATCATAACAAAATTTACTCATCAGATTACTGTGATAATTACTTTGAGACAATGTATATAAGACAGCAGTATACCTGTCTTAGAGTTAGCAATTAATTCTATTTTTCTTCTCAATGACAAGTGTTTTTCACAAATTATATGTGTATTTCTGAATATTCCACTTCCATTAGTACTTTATAGGAACAGGCAATTAAACATTTAGGGGATAAAAATATGAAACTAATTTCCAACACAATATTAAATTTATTTTTCATGTTAGTAAAATATTACGTTTAAGATATTTCCCTTTCCCCTTTTTTTAGATCCAAAAGCAGAACAGGACATATTTTACATTACATTGGTGTTTCTGGTAAGCATTATTTTATAAACATATGTCCCTTGTTTCTCTAAAATGTTCATGCCCGATAAAAATAAAGTACTCTATTAACTGGTTTAGCAGTTACTATAAACAATTTACTTTGAGAACATGTCTGGGCCCTTGAAAGATAAATTTCTCATCCAAAAGAAGCTTTTGAGTCTCACTGGAATGCTCAGGGTAAACCTCTGAATGTAAACTTCATAACTTCCTCAAAGGGTATCTGAGGTCACCACTCTGTTAGCTCCACGAGGGCGCTGAGAGGAAAGGAAAAACTTTGTGGGAGCATGTAACACAAGGCTCAGCAAACAATCCATTAATGCAAATGTGTTCTCCACCAAGAAAAACTGTAGTCACTTAATGATTTTTTTTTAGAGTTATGGAAAAATGAGATGACAAACTATAATGCTTTGGAAGTATTAGGGTTTCAGGGGCCCATGAAATAAAAAACAAATAGGTATCATGTTTTAAACATGTGTTATTTTAAAAACATATGCCATTTCTCTTAGTAGATAAATTGTTCTGAAGAGCAAAAGATTATAAATGGCTTTTCAAGCTAAGTGAAGATGACACCTAAAATCACACTTTCTTTTGAACTACTCTTAATGTGAACTTATTTATTTTTCTACAAAATGGCTGTAATCTATTGCAGAAGTTCATTTCTTACATTTGAACAAAAAGGTTAACAAGAAAGAAAGAAATTATATATGAATACTTGCTGTCAAATTTACAAATGGGGGAGAGCTGCAAAAGCTGTGGCTTTTTTCCCATCCGTTTTCTGTTTCATGAGCATTATAATCAGCTATTTATAGGATCTAAAATGAGATTAGCATACTTTACCTATGTAGAAATGGTTCACTATCATCTTGCTATTTTGTATTTTTTTCTTTGGAAAGTATAATTAAATATGCTTGAGAGTTTTTAAAATTTATCTTATATGCATTTTGAAACCATTTTATTTATCATTCTGTAATATGTTATCTCAATCTGTTAGTTATCAAAAACAATTTTACATAAGTATTTTGCAAGAAGAGTCTCAGGAAAAGTCTGTTAGAAAAAAAAACAATGGTGACAAAATTTGAACAGAGTCTAATATTGGAATTTTTACAGTATTTGCCATGTTATAAAGTGGCCATGGTCTGGGAAGTGTTACAAGCTCTCCTGAAACGCAGTAAATACTGAAACTGTCTCAAAGCACACTTCTTCCAGACAGTGCAGCTTCTCACCTTCACTGTCAGCTTCCCCCACTGATGAGAGAACGAGGAAGGGAATTTAGGGCTTAGGCTTCATTTAAATAGTCTGGCACCCCAACCCTTCAGGATCATGAATAATAGGCAAACTGCGGTAATTTGCTGTAACTAAAATGAAAAGAGGTCTCAAGAAAGTGCAGTAACCAGTTATTAGAACAAAGACTAGGGTCAGGCTATGCCCTAACAGCAGAAATGTTAAGTCCACTAAATTTTCTGTTGCACGGCTTTACCTGCCCAAGAAGAGCCTGTCGCATTTTTTGACAGCAACACTGTGTTTTGCATCACTGCCTGGGTATCTTCTGCATAAGCTAAGGAATGCCTGAGGATACAGAAGCTGGAAGAGGCAAGGGAGGGGCCTTCCCATACAGGGATCAGAGGGAGCATGGCCATGATAACACTTGGGTTTTGAACTCCGAGCCCCCAGAGCTATGAGACCATTTTTTTCCTAAGCCACCCAATTTGTGGGTAGCAGGTCTAGCAAACTAATACATGTACTATCCTTGTTATAGAAGTAGTATAAATATTATTGAAAATTAATAACACACTGTTAAACTTTAATGAATTAGCCTTTCCCAAATTAATTTAACAATTATATTCTTTTTAATCTAATTCCTTTAACATCCTGCAGAACAACTGTTCTTTAAAATACTGTCTTAACACAGCCCATATTTTCCTACCTCTGTATTAACATTTGTGCCACTTCCTCTCAAATTAGCTCCATTTCTATCATCTGAAACACTTAACTACTACCTTAATCATTAAATATCCCTTAATTCCTCAAAGTAGTTCTTTCAGAATGTTTATTATATTTTATTTACACATCGGCTACTTAACTTTTCTTATTCCCTATTATATGGTAAGGTTTTTAAATCAAGTAACATATCTTACTGATCTTTATATAGCCTACAGGTAGTGATGCCCAACTCACAAGGTGGAAATGAAAATAACTTTGGTGAAATTCAGGCTAGAACTTTTCTTTCTCTGAATCCGTACAGCCACCTACGAGGGGAAGTTGTCTGACGCGCTCTGGCATGAACGTCCTTGGGGCATCATGCAAGTTTCCGCAGTGGTTGCTCAGTGATCCTTCCGGAGTGCTAACTCTTCTACGACTAAGCAAAGGCTTTTATAAATAACCAATTCAGCTATATTCACTGAGCACCTATTATGCTGTCACTGTCCTAGAAGCTATTGTCACATTCTTTTTGTTTGTTTGTTTTAATTCCTTACAAGAATCCTGTGACTTTTACATATTGATAAGTTGAGGTTCACAGAAATTAAATATTTTGCACAAGATCACATAGTAAGCGAATACCAGGTTGCAAATGTAGATCCAGGTTGGTCTTCCTCCAGGCTCTATTTTTTCCCACTGTATTATACTGCCTCTATGTCTGGCAAGAACTGCTCAGGGGTTGAAGTAGAGTCTAAACAGGATTGTTAATTTTAGTCAATAACAATAAATAATTTTTGCAACACCTTTGGACTCCTAATTAAGCTGGATCCAAGGTTCCAAGTTCATTACCTTTAGTTCTCCCTCTTGCAGAAAAGTGGGAGGCTTTCAAAAATAAGTTAGGGTTTTACAATATTTAAAATATTGTTTCAAAATTTAGTAACATAGGATTACAAAGAATACAGGAAAAAAGGCTACACTGAATATTTTCCACTTACTGCCAACCTCTAATATTTTTTACCAGGTATACCTTGGCACACTGGTGTGCCACAAGAATTTATAAAACATGCAATACCTGATTATTTAGTCAGGGACACTGACATGTTTTCCTTTAGATTGTCAAATAAAAATGATGACAGCCAACACAATAATAGCCACCCAATGTGAATGAATCAAAATTATGCCTATTTTTCTTTGTCAGATCAGTAAAAAATAAAATGTATTTCTTTGGTCTGCTGCAGAATTTTAGTAATTAGTTTATGTGTGCCATGAGATGAGAAGGTTGGACATCACTGCTGTGATAACATATTTGTTTATGTCGTATCCATTCATTCATTTGGGTGATCAAACATGGAGCTGTATGACTCCAGATAAACCATCTTACCAAATTTCCAAGTGTCCTAACTGACCATCTGCCTTTAAGTTTACAGAGCTAGTAACTTAAAGCAAAGATTAAATATGATTTATTAGAGGAAAGCAATTTGTAAAAGATACCCTTTCAACAACTTACCTCCATGACCATACCTTCTGTGCCATGTAAACTCTAAAAATGAAAGAAAAGAAATGTAATACCAAAGCAGCTTTTCAAGTTGTGGCTTCAAACATCACTCAAATACTGAGATACTAGTTAATGAAATGAGATTACTGACTCTTTACTAGTAAGGTTAAAGTATCATTATATACTTGTAGATGTTTTTCTTTGCATTTTATAGTTGTAGTGCCAAAATTTATGGTTAATAAAATTAGTATGAATATTTAGTAGTAATAAGATTACTTTTGTTTAATTCATATAAATAATACTTAGCCATATAATCCTACCACAAAAATTTTCTTTATTATATTTGCAAAATATATGTATGATAAATATATGCAGATATATATATGTGTCTGTATAATTTCTGTAGTTATATCAATGTCATTCAAATTCTTAAGTACTGATGAAATTACTATCTTTTTTGGATTTTTAAGTCATCATAATAATTAATCCCCCCAAAAAAGGAACATTTTATTTCATGAATAGTAAACAAGATACAATAAGATATCCATCAGTTCATCATTAAGCAATCGATGAGGACTGATAAATGATAAGATTGATCTATGTCTTGAATTAATAGCAACTCAACAAGTGCTTACTGAGTTAAGGTAACTGAGATGAAAGAATTAGAAAAATTGACTGTTAGAAAACACGCTGCTTCGGAGAGAAATGTGATGTGCCTCTCCTTGTAGGAGAGATTTCTGAATCCTTCATGCTTGTCTTTGAAAGATAGAAATACAGTATTCATTTATCTAAAATTACAGCATTCTTAACACTGTTTTGTTATCCTTAGTGTGCCTGTACATATTTGGTGGACTGTTTTAAAACTGTTTATATAAGACTGACCAGCCAGCAATAAAAATTAAATTATATTAACTTAATAAATACGTAAATGACAAACATAACAAAAACTTAAAATCAAGTGCCAATTATTTTATCACTTTTTGATTTTATTTATGCTAACGAGATAATATAAGTTTGTTGTATCGATACAGTGAAAATACTATGTAATGATGAGTTGTTAACAGTCTTTTCAAAACCACATTAAATAATTTCAACTTGAAATTGGCTATAGTAGGGATATTAACACCCCAGGAGTTGACAAATGCTACATAGCAGGGATTTTTTTCCCCTCAGCAATCCAGGTTTTAGACATTTGCCAGCATGACAGTATGTAAGAGTGACCAAATCTTGTGAAATATTAATTGAAAGTAAATTTTAAAAATATGGTCAACCTCAATATATGTTAATTTACTTGATTGACCCAGGTGTCAGCTGACTACATCAATATTAATTCTAGCTTTCTAGGTCAGATTTAATGAGGTGAATACACACATTGGTTATTTTGACATAATGTATGGGGAATATGCAAAGATATTTCTTACCTGATAGACAGGTTGTAAAAGATACTATCACAAGGTGACTAACCAGCAGCCACATTTTCATCTTGTGCTTAGTAGAGGTTAGGTTCAATTTTCAAAAAAGCTTTAGCTTATGGCAGTTGGGTAGTATTAAACACCTGCATGAAAAAAAGGGAAGAAAGAAAAAAGGGAACAAAAAGAAGGAAAAATGTTTATTTCTTGAGATAATCTCATTATCAATTTTATTTTGTAGCCCTTGTCTGTAGAATGTGTCTTAGTTTATTTAAGCACATTTATGAACCCCGTGTTGTAATGGAAAGAGTGGAGCCAGGGCCCTGACTCCAGCTGCCTCCTCACACTCACACTGTGTGACCAAGAGCAGGCTGGTCAATGGGTATGTTGTAGTTTCTAGCAGTTAAACAACTGAGTCTAATATTATCTTTTTTATAAAATGCACAGTTGTAAATATTTCAATATAATCTTTTTTAATCAAAATATTAAAAATTAAATTTATCTGAAGGGCTAATAGTTAAAAGATTCAATGAAAGATTTGTATAAGAGTTTTGCACAAACTCAGACATTATATGCTATATTAGCATTACTTGCTGATGATTCGTGGAAAATTTTTGACAGAAATGATGATTTTAAATGTTAAAATATATTAATTAATAATCTAGTTGTCACCCTTCACTTCCTCCATTTATTAATTCCACAAAAAGGAAATGATTGCTCATTTGTCATCAAGGGCGAATCAGGGATCTGTGAGGCCAGATCATTACAGGTTGGAGAGCCGTCTTTAAGGACAAGAGCAGAAAACTGCCATTGGGCTGGCCAAAAAGTCCATTTAGTTTTGTCCATAAAATAAAAGACATAGTTTTTATTTTCACCAATAACTATTGATTTCGACAGTTTGAGTACATTAGCTATCTCCTGCTATTGACTTCTAGTGGGTAGAAGCCAGGGGTGCTGCTAAACATCTTCCAATGCATGAGACAGCCCCACAGCAAAGAATTATTTGCCCAAAATGTCAATAGAACCAAGAAACTTCACAAACCACTTTTAACATGTTTGATCAGTCACAGCACCTTCTCCATACACTGCACAAATCTTTTTTTAAATTATAGTTGTTTTTACCTTTCTTGAAATAATAAAGCATAAAAAGCCCAAAATATTTTTTCTTCTTCCATATTCACTATTAAAATGCCTGCACAAAAGTTTATGAATTTTGATAAGTTTTTTTAATGCATGCTGATATGACAGCTGTCACAATACAATCTAACAAAATTGTTTCAAATGAAGTTGAAAACAACTAAGCACTGCTACCGCTATCATATGGAAAAAACTAAAACCTTTTAGTCAACTTAATAATACAAACTGAGCTACAAAATTATGTTGCATTCTAATTAAAATATTTTGCTGTTATAAATTTCCCAAAAACTTATGACCACATGACTACATTGGTCAGGTTTTACCCAGGGCCTTGGAATAGAGTCACGTAAGTAAGGGGCCCTACAACTTAAACTTCATCACCTCTGTGGTGAATCCACCTCTGCGAACAAGCAAAGGCAAAGGACTCAAAAAGAAAGACATAGTTTGTTAACTTTTAAGAAGTTCACAGATGAACAACTCAATTAAAAAATGGGCAAAGGACCTGAACAGACACTTCTCCAAGGAAGACATTCAGAGGACCCAGAGACATATGAAAGGATGCTCAGCATCACTAGCCATCAGAAAGATGCAAATTAAAACAACAATGAAAGTCCACTTCACACTGGTCAGAATGACCATCATAACCAAATCAACAAACAAATGTTGACAAGGCCGTGGAGAAAAAGGAACCCTAGTACACTGCTGGGGGGAATGCAGACTGGTGCAGCCACTGTGGAAAACAGTATGGAATTTCCTCAAAAAACTAAAAATGGAATTGCCTTTTGACCTGACAATTTCACTTCTGGAAATTCACCTAAAGAAACCCGAACTACCAATTCAAAAGAATATGTGCACAAAATACGGAATGGATGCCTGTTTCACAAGACCATGGTAAGGGTTGCATGAGATTATACACATTAAATATTTACCATAAAAGTATTTAATAAATATTAATTTATTATTCTACTAAATGTCTCTTATTTATGGTTTTATCTGTACTTCCTGGCACAAAGTCATTGAATGTAGAATAACTGAATAAATGAAAGAAAAAATGTACCATTCCATAATTGTATTTCCAATCACTTGCCACAAACAAACTGAATTTAACCTGAATCACTTAAAATAAGAATAATGTGGTGAGAACAGGTAACAAGAAATGTGTCTTCTTGGGGTTTTGGTCTTTATTAGTGATAATTGCTTGTGTAAATGTACTCTAGAAGATAATATTCTAAAGAGCAATATTTTAAAGCATTTTAATATTACTTTATCAAGTATTGTTTGAAGTCTCTGTATTTCAATTTGAATATTTATACTTTAGTAAAAAGAAAAAATTATTTTGAGGCTTTCTGTATCATATTACTCTTTCTTCCTTTGCTCCAAATACTGTCTTTTTCAGTCGGACAGTACACCCTCACCCTGGCAGCATGCAATCCATTTCACTTAATAGGTGTCTTGCTATTCAACTACATAAGCATCTTCTATGTCGTGTTCACACATTTGTTTTCTGCTGGTGATTCGTTCTATTGTATCACCAGCCATCCCATTGTTTGGGACTCCCTGGTCACATGCCCTGAGCAGTGCAGTAGAGGAGACAGGCTGAACCCATCGCTGCTCATGCAGAAGAAACTGCTCTTCTCGTTTCTAGCTCCCTAACCCCCATGGGCCTGAAAATGTAGGAGGCAAATGAAGTAGCAGAGGAAGCAAAAAAACAATGCTGACAATGATGTGCCAGTTATAGGAACACTTTTCTTCTCAATAACCAAATAGATAGAATATGACCAGAAACAGGATCTGGGGATGCATTTCTGTCCCCAAGGCTGTGCTCTACTGGCCAGCTCCCTGAACACGCTGGCCTTAGAGCCCTGTGGCTTCTCATTCTCTCAGCCCAGGCCTTTCACCAGGTACCACAGATGCTGCTCCTCCAACCCACCGCAGCCCTGTACATGTCTAGTGATCAGGGTGTCCGGATGTGTATTGGCATTACACTAATTTCCAAGAGAACTCAACTTCATCTCTCCAGCATTCTTTATTAATCTTCTTACTCAGACATTAAAATAACAACAAAAACACAATAAGGTAACATAGTAGAACACATTCTTTTCCTTCATTCTCCTTTTTCCTTTCCTTCCACACATGTCTTCTTCCCCATTTTTCTCTTTTTAATTTAGACAATGCTAGGGTTCCCCTTTGAGAAATTGAGACCATATCTAGATATGCATTTTTCTGCTGGACAGATATCAGCCATCTCTTCTGTTTTTTTTTTTTATTTCTATCATAGGTTAACACAAATAAGTTATTCAAAAAAGCTTCAACAATACATTAGTAAGCATTTTTCCATAATAATTATTTATAAAGTATTTCATACTGCTATATATTGAAGGGGTTTTCCATCAACACCAATAAAACTATTTCTTTAAATGGATGATTATCCAATCATTTGCATTGAGAGAGAACAAGACCCTAGAAATATTGATAAAATATGTGTAGAAAATATATAAAATTTTTGCACTGAAAAAGTAAAGAAATTGAATATGTGTATATTAGAAAATATATCTTTTATTCAGAAAGAAAAGAAAGGTTTTGGGGTATATCAGAAATCTATTTTTTTAAGGTTTTTTAAATTTTATTTTTAGACAGAGGAAAAGGGAGGGAGAAAGAGAAGGAGAGAAACATCAGTGTGTGAGAGATACATTGATTGGTTGCCTCTTGCAGGCCCCCAGTTGGGGAACCTGGCCTGTAACCCAGGCATGTGCCCCGACTGGGAATTGAACTGGTGACCCCTGGGTTTGCAGGCCAGCATTCAATCCACTGAGCCACACCAGCCAGAGAAGAAATCCATCTTGATCTATCCTCAACATAGCTCATTAAAAGCCAAGTTAAGAAGGAAATTTAACCTAAAATTTTACTTATTGTGCTCATCACTCTGCTTTGGTTCTGAAGAACACTGGCTATAAAGTTCTATTTCTAGGGAACAGAGGAAGCTTGTTGGAGTTAAGCACAGATTAGTCTAGGTGAAAAGACACCAATGTCCCCTACTCTGCACTGTAAAACTTGGGGATATTTTATCCTTGGCTCCACCCTGAAATTCTGCCTCTGCTGCACAAGTTACTTATTCTTCCTGAGGGATCAGTCACCCAGTCTGTACAATAGGAAATTAACATACAAAGGACGCACAGACATATGAAAAATGCTCAACATCACTAATGATCAGAGAAATGGAAATTAAAAATCTCAATGAGATATTACCTCAAGCCTGTCAGAAGGGCTATCACTAATAAATCAACAAATAAGGGCAGGTGAGGATATGGAGAAAAGGGAACCCTTTTGCACTGTTGGTGGGAATGCAGACTGGTGCAGCCACTATGGAAAGTGGTATGGAGATACCTCAAAAAATTAAAAATGGAACTGCCTTTTGACCCAGTAATCCCACTTCTGGGAATTTATCTGAAGAAAATCAAAAGAATGTGTACACCCCTATGTTCATTGCAGTGCTATTTATAATAGTCAAGATCTGGAAACAGCCTGTGCCCGTCAGTAGATGAGTGGGTAAAAAAGCTGTCATGCATTTACACAATGGAATACTACTCAGCAGTAAGAAAGAAGAAACTCTTACCTTTTGCAACAGCAGGAATGGCTTAATTCACTTAGCATAATTCACTTAGTTTAATTCACTTAACCTAATTAACATAGCATATGCTAAGTAAATTAAGCCATTTGGTAAAAAACAAATACCACATGATCTTACTTATGTGTGGAATCTAATGAACACAATAAACTAACAAACAAAACAGTAACAGCAGGTCAGATACATGAAACAGACTGCTAGCTGCCAGCAAGGCGGGGGCAGAGGTGGGATGAAAGATGATGAAAGAATTAACCAAAGGACATTTATGCACAAACCGTGGACACGAAAAACAATATGGGGACGGGCTGAGGGAGGGGAGAGGGAAAAGCTGGGGGGCGGTCAGGAGAGGGACAGAAAGTAAGAACGACTATAATAGAATAAACAATAAAAAATAAATACACTAATAAAAAGAAAATGAAGTTCCTTCTTCAGACAAGCGTTGTGAGGACTAAATCATGCATGTTATGGATACATGTGTATGTGTATGTGTGTAGAAAAAGCACACAAGAAGTCAAAAAGTAAAGTGGAATCAATGAAATTTTCCAGAAATAAAGTTAGTTTTGAGTTTTTAAAATGCTAATCCTTTAGAAAGGGGGTACTATATACTCTCTATATAGTAAGCACTTCCATGTTAATATTATCTTTCCAATTAATTTTCAGGTTGGTAAATATCATGTAAACATAGGTGACACAACTCTAGGGGAATGAGTGAGTGCATACTTTGGGTGGCCTTGCTCTCCAGCTTCACTCTGACTTCTGTAATCTCTCTCATCAGTTACCCTTCTCTGGGTTTAACAGCTTTTCCGGGAAGTTACTAACAATGTTTTGGCAACTTACTGCTATGGTCAAGTACAAGTAGTAAAAATTCCTCAAGAATATGTTGTTCTAAGCCAGGAACAACCATCCACACACTCAAGGAAAATATCCATTTTCTGAAAATGATTAATGATAGTATCCTTCTGTTCTAGAATAAAGTCGCATCCCCTCCAACTAACAGGCAGAGTGAAATGGCTGACTCAACTGCTCTCATCCCTGAAAGACGCTTCCACTTGACTGTGTGTGAAGCATACATAAAGAGAATTTCAAAACATTTCAATAAATATAGCATCAGAGTGTGAAGTGTAATGACTTGGAGGCTGCTCAGGGAAATAAAATCTGAAGGTTTCTTAAGATGTGAATATTAATTGAGTGCTGGCAGCACAGCTTGCCTTTTATAAACAACTGACAACTCACATTTTTGGGTAATTGGATTCACGATTAAATTAATCACTCATTTATTTTTAAATGACATAATGCATAAGAGGAATTTCAAAATAATGGAACTCCATTGGTGGTATTTATAGCATATGTTTTTCACAGGCTAATTTAAGCCCATGAAGTCATCCAGGGCTGTCATTGATGTGGTCATGCTTATTCATTGGGGCAGCTACAGGGACGCCTCACTTTTAGGGGGCATAGTAAATAGAGTTCTACATCTATTTTGTCCCACAGATTAGGAGTGTATGTATCACGTGGTGAGGTATCTTTTGACATTTTAGGAAATATAGAAAGACCCTACTGACTCCACAAACTATTTCCCTTATGGAAACGACAAGCTGCCCATCCTACAAAATTATTTTGTTTGAAATTAAGATGTTAATGGAAAATGAAGATAGTAATAGTAAATCAAACCAGACAATTGGGTTTCTTAACGATTTTCAAATCCAAGAATTACTGTTCCCATCAATGAGTAAGAGCAGCTGTTTTGTCACATAAAACTTAAAACCGAAGGTACTGGGATTCCACTCCAATTCTTTCCCTTTAGAGTTTTAATCACCTTTGTTGTTCAAGGGTGATTTCATATTTCATACTACTCTGAATACCAAAATCTAGTGCTAGATTTGGAAGAAAACTGCCGCACAAAAAATCAGAGAAATAGTAAATAAATAAAACATTGCAGGTGAGTTTTAGTAGAATTGGGGAAAGGTAATACGGAGCAGAGCCCCGCACCCTTCCGTTGTCAATCATTCACACGAAGGGTCAGGAGGAAGGGAGATGAATGGAGCCAGGTGACAGATGGCAGGACCTCGGGTACATGGGAATAGTAAAGAGGCAATAACATGAACAGTGCTAACATTTTTTTACAAATTACTAGTCTATGTAACATATCTTTGATCCTGCCAAAACTCTGAGACTTTTACAGATAAACTGAGTTACAGGGATCATTTGGGGATTCCAAAGGCACCAGCTACTAACAGGGCCAGGGTTGTCCTTCTATTTCAGACAGATTTAAATACTACATTTTTATTATCTGATTTTTTTAAAAAGATACAATCTGTTCTTGCTCTAGACTATAAGAAAGGATATTTTATAAATTCAACGGTTGACACACTGTTCAATATGTGAAGCCAGTTTCCCAAAATATTGTGTAGGGACCACCCACATTAGCAGTATTTGGTTATCCTTGTTAATATTGATAGGGTAGATTTCACAGCAACTCCGAAGAATGATTAGTCTCTGGGGGAATAGCCCAAGTATCTGCACTTTAATCAGGCTTCCCAGGTCATTTACAGGCATATTAAAGTTAAAGAACTGCTGTATTAAGTGTATTAAGTAAAGCTTGGAATATTTTCACCACTCGGAGAGAGCATGCAAATGAGTTATGAATTAAATAGGCCCCATCTTTTGCCACTGCACTCTAAAAGTCAGAAGATATGCAACATTCAATAATCTGGCTCTTAAAATTATGCCTGCACTGTACTCAGCTGTGGCATTTTGTCTAGGTGAGAATTAAATTCTTCCTATATCTACATCTGATTCACTCAACCGTATCATAATGAACAAGGTGTGTTGATAAAATGTTGTGACTAAAATCTGGAAGGTTTCCTACTTTTAAATGAGACTCTCTTGTTGGATTATAATGACATGACTGAATATGATCTTAACTTCCCTCGCTGCCCTGCTGAGGTTCACAATGATCTGAAATAGCAGGGCCACTACAAAGAAATGTGCTCTGTGGTTCCTTCCCTGTAAATTGTATCTAAAAATCCAAAGCAAGATTTAATAAGTCTTTGACAGCAGAAAACAGTTCCCATGCCAGCAAGACTGTCACATATCTTTCCCTCTTGCTACCCTCCCCCACCCCCACTACCCCAATACATAGAAGAACGAGACCTGGGAAGAAGTGGTACCAGAGCTTGAAACTCTCACTAAATTTATACCTAGTGTGTTAAAGAGTTCCCAGGCCATAATTTTCCCTTTGAAGGGCTCTAGTCCTCTGTGAAGGTGGCCATGTCTAGAAAAAAACATGATAGCTACTACGTGTCTGTCTGCTTTCTGAGTCTCCACTCCGAGCTATGCTCCCTAATGGTCCAGGATGTGAGCTGCTGCTCCTTTCCCCACAGTACTGGTACATCCTGCAGGTATAAGAGCAGGCACTTATTCCACCCTGCCAATCTAAAGGTACATAGAATTTCTCACTGTCTCCTGACAAAAGACCCACCCAGGAAGGGTGAACAAGGCTGATGATCTTGTAACTTTCTATTAGCTGCTGTTTAGATTAAGAGATACCAAACAGAAAGCACATTCCTCCTGAGAGAGCATGATGTAACCCTTGACATTCTATTTTTTAAGTAACATGGAAAACTGAGTCATTATACAGATACAATGACCCTATAGTATCAGTACAATGACTGTATTCTATTGTATTAATGGTTAACTGATGAGTGACTTCTACTCATATAATTTAGGCTTTATTCATAGAAACAGCATACAGAAATTATTTTTCATGAACTTCAATTCAATTAAAACAATTCAAAAATTTATTTATTTTTGAAACACATATAACAGGACATCATTGAATATTTGTGCAATTTAATTAGATATAAGATTGCATTGCATGTTGTTCAAACACCAAAAAATGTGTTTCATTTCCTTTGAAGAATATAGAGTAAAATAATCATATAAAAGGAGATGACTGGTAATTTTTAATTATTTATTCATTATTCTTTACATATATGAGGCCTGTCCAGAAAATATCCAGAAATGTACTATGACAACTAGAGATATTTATTGAAGAAAATACAATATACAAGAAACATTGTACAATGATGCCTCAGTCCCCTTTAAAGTAGTCACCTTGGGACCTCACACAGTTCTCCCAATCACCATAAGCTGCCCTGTCATATTTTCCTGAATCTCATCACAATCTGAAATCTCTTCCCTTTCAGAGGTTATTTTAGTTTTGGGAAAAGCCAGAAGTCGCAGGGCACCAAATATGGGCTGTAGGGAGACTGAATCACCTGGGTGACTTGATGTTTTGCCAAAAACACTCTGCAGGAGAGGTGATGCGTGAGAGCAGGTGTTATCGTGATGAAGCTGCCAAACACCAGCTGCCCATAGATGTGGCCTTCTGAATCATCCCAATAGTTTCCATGGGGGAATGTTCAAGTTTAACACAAAATCTGATGCAGATTCATTGCTCTACTCCCTCAGTCATTTTGAATGTGACAGTCACACAGTATACATGCCCCACTCAATAGTGTCTACCGCCCCCACTGCCTGGTACAGTGGTCATCACTGTCCATGAATGTGCATTCCAGTCCACTCTCCTTGGCTTTCATCAATGTCACACAAACCATTATATTAACAATGGCTGCAATTTTCCCAGAAGGACCTCATATATGAGTATCTACCAATTCGAGACATATTTTAGCAGCAGTATAAGTACATACTAGCAAAACAAAGGTATATATTCAATGAGGAACTTTCTAATGTATGAGTTCCTCAAGAGCAGATTGTCATACTGATTTTTCTACACCCCATATTGCTGAACATCATGCCTTACACATTAAAGATACTCAGTTAGCACCTGTGGAATAGATGTATTGAGCGAGTGCTAAAGCAAATCACTGTTCTATATTTCAAAGACAGATCCACATGTGCAGGAGGAAGTGGCAAAAGTTAAAAGCATAGAGTGAGAAAGCAAATATCAATTCAGAGAAACCTGAAAAGTTTAACACGGCCTGGGCCTACACTAAAGAGCATTTGAGAAAGATTAGTGGAGCGAAAAGTATAGTCAAATTATGGGACCTTAAATGCCAAGCATTGAACTTTTGGTTTCTTCTAGAGGCAGTAAATGAGTTTCATACTAAACTGTTATGCAAGAAAATATCATTATAGTAATAATGATAAGTGCCTTGGTTGATAAACGTTCTATTCTGGTCTTTTCAATACTTCATTACAAGAACAGATATCAGGAAACTCTTTAACCTCTGCACCCTGATGCCCTCACAGCAACATCAAGGTTTCAGATTTATACTGAAAACATTGTTCCATGCTGCACAGAGATGCTTTGTCCCTTTTGTTATTTAAACCTGTTCAGATCTTAATTAAATTTTCAATAGGCAAGTGTGGATACATCCCTCCACTTATATAAAATTACAGGTCAAAGATATAAATTATTTAAAATGAAATCTAAAAGAAAGGGATTCTACAGCTTCTGATAATACCTTTATTATCTCTTAATGTAATTCTTCTTTGTATCAAACCTAAGTCTTATCAACCAGCAAGTACTTATTAATCAACAACTTTGTGGAGGACCACACAAGCCCCAGTTGGTAATAAAGGAAGCAAATTCTTATATTTTAGGGGTTTAGAGTCCAGTTAGACACAAGCATCAGGGCAGTATTAATAGATCTACCTTTGATCCTTGCTACCAAGAGGAATCTTTGCCTCTGCATTTATTATCTAGTAAGCATGTATCCAAATATATGAAGCTTAGTGAATAATATAAAATTCAATTTTGTCTTTCGAAAATTTAACTCTCTTGTTATCTCTGCCTCAGAATTTACCAGTGACACACCATCATTTTATAATTCATTCAACAAATATGTATTGGGCATCTATTTTATGTTAGACCTTATCCCAGCTATAAAAATAAAAAGGTAAATTAAAGGTCTTTAGTGCAGTGATTATTGTAAGATGCTCACAATTCATCATCTTTCAGTTGGCAAACCAAGTTCTGTCTGTAAGCTTAAGTATTAACACAATAATCTTCATAAGAACCAATGATGTAGTTACTTCATTCACCTCAGTTTATGCATGAGAAAACAAAATTTTTGCTATATTTTAAGATCTAGATCAAGCTTTATCTTTATAAAAATGCTATCCTCTAACAATCTCTTCCTATGAGGCCTTCTCCCTTGTCTAAAATCTTAAGCAGTTGTTTGACTCATTCATTAATATCTTATTAAAATGTTCTTTCTTACCTTCCAAATGCAAGGCCACTCCCAACTAATTATAAGGACACTTTATTAGAAAACATATTTGAAGACAATTTTAGAGGTTGAGAAATGGTATTTTGGCATAATGGTTTCTTTGATAACTTTTGGTATTTCTCATAGGTCTTGATGGCTTATGAAGATCATAAGTAGAGAAGAATATTTAACTTTGAAACAGTCCTGAATATAGGGTAATACCATTTTAGAATTGTGTATTATCAAAAAGTAACAAAAGTGTGGATAAACTAAGATCTCATTTATATGGCTCATTCATTTTAGGCATGTTATTTCAGCATCTGTGGAAAAATAATATTTAATTGTGAGAATTTTATAAGAATGTACACAAGGCATCTGTATGAGTTTTTCTTCACCATTAACAAGATTGGAATTTACTAAGGAAAAAGAACATGCTTTGTACATAACTTCATATCCTACTATAGCTTAAATACTTTGCACAGAGTGTGTGATCAACAAATACATGTGTGTGCACGTGTGTATGTGTTCAATGCCACAGAAGGTTTAGATGCCAAAGAAAAGTGAAAATTAAAATAAAAAGCACTACACCTTTGAATGGCTCTGCAACTGTCTCCATTTAGAACTCCTGAAGCACAAGTATCATTCGAAATAGTTAACACTGGTTTGAGGAAAATTCCATGCACTTCTACAATAAGAGGAATGATATGAAACCATCTTTCTTACAAGATCTAATGAGTTCTCTAATGCAGTGTGGTTGCAAAAATAGTTTACAATGCAGATATGTAAAATCAATAATTTACTTAGCAAATGTAGAATTTGACATATTAATTAGGATGTGTCTTGGAGTGGGCCTCTTTGGGTCCACCTTGTTTGGGATGCTCTGTGCTTCCTGGACTTGTATGTCTATTTCCTTCATCCAGTTAGTATAGTTTTCTTTCATTATTTTTTCAAATAGTTTTCCAATTGCTTGCTCTTTCTCTTATCCTTCCAGCACCCCTATGATGCAAATGTTGGTGGGTTTGAAGTTGTCCCAGAGGCCCCTTACACTATCCTCATTTATTTTGGATTTTTTTTTCTTCTTTCTTTTCTGATGGGTTGGTTTTGTTTCCTTATGTTCAAAATCATTGATTTGATTTTTGACTTTATCTACTCTATTGTTGATTCCCTGTAAATTGTTCTTTTTTTCAATTAGTGTATCTATTTTTTATTATATCTTTTTTATGCTGTTGAGGTCCTCACTAGTTCCTTGAACATCCTATACCCAGTGTTTCTGCATCTGATAGATTGTTTTTCTCCATTTTGTTTAAGTTTTTTTCCAGAGTTTTGTTCTGTTCTTTAATTTGAGTGATGTTTCTTTGTCTCCTTATTTTGGCAGTCTTCCTGTGTTTATTTTTTTATGTATCAGGTAGAGCCACTATGTCTCCCAGGCTTAATAGAGCAGCTTAATGTAGTAGGTGTCTTGTAGGGTCCAGTGGCAGAGACTCACCTATTATGCAAGCTGGGTACTTAAGGTGTGCCTACTGTGTGAGCTGTGTAGACTCTCCTCTTGTAGTTGAGCGTTGGTTGTTGTTAGCATGCCCAAGGTCAGCCACTGTCTGTGATCTGTCTGTGATCTCTCTGGGGTCTCACAGCATTAGCTACAAAGCGATCTGCAAATGGCTGTTACTTATCCTGGACTTGTAGGTGCCCAGGGGAGGCAAATCTGTGAATCA
The DNA here is from genome assembly GCA_004024845.1 of Tonatia bakeri. Taxonomy (NCBI): domain Eukaryota; kingdom Metazoa; phylum Chordata; class Mammalia; order Chiroptera; family Phyllostomidae; genus Tonatia; species Tonatia bakeri. The sequence continues at coordinate 73,151 of PVIA01002271.1, forward strand.
AGGCCAGCTGCTGCTAGTACCAGGCCTGGGGTAACTTAGCAAGAGGTATAGAACTCACTGAAGCTAGATGCTGCTTGTTTGAGAGAATTTAGGAAAATCTGAAGCATGGACCAAGACAAGCCATTCATATGGAAAAGGCACTGGAAACAGTTTTGGTGGGCCTAGAAAGTTGGGTGGGGCAGGGACTCAGGAAATCACCAAGGTGGGGCAAACAGTTCAGCCAAGTTTATGGAGTATCTGATATGGCCCCTGCCTGCTGGCTCTGTTGGAGAAAGGCTCAGAAAAGGAGCAATGGCCTCTACTAGCACTTCTGTCAGGGAAAAAGCTGTCCCCACTCCTCAGCTCTCGCCCTGATACTGGAGAATTCAGCTCTTCCCCATATGTTTCTGATGCCTTTCAATCTGCTGCCCTGTTACTAGAGCTCAGAGGGAGTGAGTCCAAGTAAGTCTGTGCATGGGCCCTTTAAGCAGAACTTCCTGGGATTCCATAATTTCTGTTTCCTACAGCCTCAATCCCCACTGGTTTTTACAACCAGAAGTTATGAAGACTTACCTTCTTGGCACTGAAACTTTGGGATCTTGGTGTAGGAGTGGGACCACTCACTCCTGAGATATCCCTCCCAAGTTTTATCTGCCAAATGTGGGTGTGGGACCAGCCCATTCTGCATCTCCACCCCTCCTACCAGTCTTGGTGTGGTTTCTTCTTTAATTCCGTACTTGTAGGACTTCCATTCAGATCAGTTTATGATGGTTGTCCTGTAGTTTTGTTGTAATTTTGACGTGGTTGTATGAGGAGGTGAGCCATGCTTACCTATGATGCCATCTTGACCAGAAGTTCACCAGTCAAGAATTTAGTTATGAATGCATTAAACTTGACTTTCCAATTAGACATTCAAATGGAGATAACAAGTATGCATTTCAATAAATGAGACCAGCATTTGGAGGCTAGGTATGAGATGGGAATAGGTATTTGAAAGTAATATGCATAAAGATAATATTTGAAGCAGAGTAATAAATAGAACCTTCTAGCCGATTTGTTTATTGCAATGGAGAAATGAATTGAAGATGAAAGAAAGAGCAGAAATATAAACCTGAAAAACTTTCTCTCTCACCATGTCCTTCTTCAAGGAACTAAAAAATAAAGTAAGAGCAGAAAGCAGTAACAGCTGTATCTATTGGCAGGAGCCCTCCTGCCTGAATTATTTACTATCTTTATGAGTTTAGAAGGAATACTGTTGGCTTTTGTTCAAAAGTTCCTGTTAACATAAAAGATTTTTATAAATTGCTTCCAGTGTTTTAAAGAATTGAGAAATATCGCAACTAGTTTCCACTTCTTAGAGTGAAAATCTTAGAAACTTGTAAGTTTTAGAATGTGAAAATTTGTACTCACTTAGGGTTTATTCTCTCATAAGGTTTACTATGGCTATAAAAATTTTTGTTTTACTCCATAAAGTATCACTGTGGAGTTTAATATTTCCACATTTCTGTTCCCAAGTCTTAAATTATCATTGACATTTTAGGTAATTTTTACTTAGCTTGAGAATTAAACTCCTTAAATTATTATGCAAAATGATATAATGATCTTCACAGTGATGGTAAAAAGGAAGGTTTTGCAATTAACCAGAAAACTTTAGGCAAAAGGAAATATTTTTACTTGAATTATCTGTGACCATTCATTCTTTGTTTATATTTGATCTATATGTGATATCTTTAATAATAATAACCAGAATATTCCTACCTAGCAATCTTGGTACTTTAATAAGTTTTTTTTTTACTATCAGTAGATATATTATGCCTCCAACCCCATCATGTCATTATTTTTCACCTTCTGTTGTATTCTCTCTCTCTCTCTCTTTTTTTTTTTGAGTTCCATTCGTGTGATTAGTGTATCTTAACTTTCTGGAAAGGAGAATTTGTAGTTATTTATATTCTGTTGACCTAAACTTCTTTGACTGTCAGTACTCCAGCGGAAATAAAAAGCACCATGTATTTTCCTTCACATTCCTTTTAAAATACATTGTATAATGAGATGTTGGCAAATTGCCTCACAGCTGGGTCTTCTAAAAACTGAAGTATTTCAGGGTGCATATTTCTTGCCCTTGTATAAGTGAAGTTCTATTTAAGAAACTAAGAGTATACAGATTTGAATAAGTTATGTCCTGGAAAATGATTAGCAGTTCTGTCAAAGAACAGTATCTTAACTAAGTGGTAGTATTCCTAATATACATAGAAAAGGTTTGTTGATTATTATAGGTCCTAATCCTCAGGTCTGCCTCAACTATGCCAATAGTATTGATTATTTAGTCATGGTTCTGTCATTTCCTGTTGCTCTATCTCTATATTTGGGAATTATTCTATTTTGTCTTCTGCAATTAATATTTTATTTTTAAATTAGATTTAATACCCAATACAGCCTTTCACAGAACAATTATACCTTGGTTGGTATACAATGTTTTACTGAGAATGAAAACTCCCTGACTCTTCTGGAACATACACATTATTTTATAAAGCTGAAAAACTCCCTTAATCACATTTTTAGGGGTATACGTATTTGCAATGATTTTGAACATGAGATAAGCTCAGCTACATGGCAGTTATGTCCTCCCTGCCTCCTGTTAATTACATATAATCTACACATCATAACCTTTAGATAGGTCTTATGCAAAGAAGTAGTTTGTCAATGGTAGATTTTTGTTTAACCTTATCAGGCAACTGGTTATTTGGCCATAATTAAGCTGCATAAGGAGGATAGGTCCTTGGGATATGGTTGTGATTTGGAAGGTTTCAATTTACATGCCTGTCCTGAAAAAGTCCAGCCATTATTAATATAACAAGAACAGTTCCCACAACATTGATGTAGCCTGGCAGCCAAGGAAAGTGGGCTAAAATGAACATGTGTGAACAATGACGACCTCACTGTACTAGTCAGTGTGCCTTGAGTTAGCATATGCACTGTGTGGCCATCACATTCAAAATAACCAAGTAGAGCAATGAATCTACATCAAATTTTGTGTTAAGCTTGAACCTTCCTCTGCAGAAACTATCAGATGATTCAGAAGGCTGCAGCTATGGGCAACCGGTGATTGGCAGCTTCATCAAGACAATGGGCTCACTCATGCATTCTGTCTCCTGTAGAATATTTTGGCAAAACATCAAATCACCCATATGACTCAGCCCCCCTACAGCCCAGATTTGGCAATCTGACTTCTGGCTTTTCCCAAAACTAAAATCACCTTTGAAAGGAAAGGGATTTCAGACCATTGATGAGATTCAGGAAAATACAGCTGGGCAGCTGATGGTGACTGGGAGAACTGTGTGAGGTTCTAAGGTGCCTACTTTGAAGAGGAGTGAAGCATTATTGTCTTATGAACAATGTTTATTGTATATTTTATCTTCTTCAAAGAATGTCTCTTTTTCATATTTCATAACTGGATACATTCTGGACAGACCTCAGATTCTTTTGCTGAATAAATATTTTAGAAGCTTTCATGCAAAGATGAAAAGATAGGGAAGAAGACTCAATAGTGTCAAGATGTCAGCTCTTCCCAACTTGATCTATAAAGTCAACAAAATACCAATCAAATTTCCAGCAAATTTTTTATATTATTTTAAATAATGATTATAAAATTTGCATGGAGAGGCAAAAGACTCAGAATTGTCAACATCACTTTGAAGGAGAATAACAAAGTCAGGACTGACACTACCTGACTTCAAGACTTATCATACAGATAGTAGTCAAGGCAGTGTGGTACTGGTGAAAGAAAAGGCAGATCAATGGAAGAGAACAGAGATCTCAGTAATACACCCACATAAATATGGTCAACTGATCTTTGACAAAGGAACAAGGGCAATACATTGGACCAAAAATAATCTAAAAGGACATTCACATGAAAAAAGTGAATCTAAACAAAGATTTTATGTTCTTTACAAAAAAATACCTCAAAGTGGATCACAGACCTAAATATGAAATGCAAAATTATAAATCTCCTGGAAGATAACATAGGAGAAAACCTAGGTGACATTGGAAGAGTTGATGACTTTTGGAATACAACACCAAGCACAGTACATGAAGGGAATAATTGATAAGCTGGACTTCATTAAATTTTAAACCTCATCCAGAAAAGACAATTTGAGAGAAATAGAAGACAAGTCAAAGACCAGGAAAAATATTTTGGAAAGATATACATGATAAAGAACTGCTATCCAAAGAACTTCTAAAACTCAACAACAAGAAAATGACTTAATTTAAAAATGGATATCTAAACAGACATCTGACCAAAGAAGATATAAAAATGGCAAATATGCATATGAGAAGATGCTTAATGTTCATATGTCATTAGGGAACTGAAATTTAAAACAAAAAGAAAATTTCACTATACACTTATTAGAATAGCCCAAATCCAGAACACTGATAACACTAAATGCCAGTGAGGATGTAGAGCAACAAGAATTCTCACTCACTGCTGGTGAGAAGACAAAATGGAAGGGAGTTTGGTAGTTTCTTACAAAACTAATCAGGAAATTCTCTTACCATATGATCCAACAATCTCACACTTTGGTATTTACCCTGTGGAGTTGGAAATGTATGTCCACTAAAAGCCTGCACATGGATCTTTGTTGCAGCCTTTTCCATAATTGCCAGAATTTAGAAGCAACAATGATGCTGTTTAGTAGGTAAAAGGATAAACCATGGTCCATCCAGACAATGAAGTATTATTCAGTACTAAAAAGAAATGAGCTATAAAACAACTAAAAGATATGGAGAATTCTTAAGTGCATATTATTAAGTGAAAGAAGCCATTCTGGAAAGGTTACCCACTGTATGATTCCAACTATATGACATTCTTCAAAAAAAATTATACAGGCAATAAAAAAGATCAATGTTTGCCAAGGAAGGAGTCAGGGGAAAGATGAATGAGAAGAACGTGGAAAAAATTTTAGGGCAGTGAAAATAGACTGTATGTATGATATCATAACGATGAATATGTTATTGTACATTTGTCCAACCCCATATACAGAACCCACATACAAACTCATGCATAAAATACACAATACCATATGCAGATCCCATATACAAATCCATATATAGAATATACAACACCAAAAGTAAATCCAAAAGTAAATTATGGACTTTGGGTAATTATGGTATATTAATGTAAGTTCATCTTTGGTTAAAAAAAGCAGATGTATACCATTCTGATGAGTAATAAACTGAATTCTCTAAAAAAAGATATGGAGAAACCTTAAATGAATAATAATTGGAAAAGAAGGCAATCCGAAAGGCTGCATGATCCCTACTATATGGCATTCTGGAAAAGGTAAAACTACAGTGATGCTAAAAAGATCAGTGGTTTCCAAAGGTTGGAATGAAAAGGATGAATAAGCAGAGCACAGAGAATTTTTAGGGCAGTGAAACTATTCTCTACGATACCATAATGGTCAGTGTATGCCACTGTTTAAACCCACAGAATGTGCAAACAAGAGTGAACCTAACATAAACCATGGACTCGGTGATAACGATGTGTGGTTGCAGGCTCATTTATTGTAACAAATGTTCCACCCTGGTGTGCAACGTTCATCCTGGAAGAGGCTACACACGTGTGGAGGCAGCTGGTACATGGAAATGTGCTGAACTTTCTGCTTACCTTTGCTGTGAACCAAGAACTGCTCAGAAAAGGGCTACTGAGATTATAATAACAAAAAGATAAGGAGAAATAAAATGCAATGGGAGGTTACAGGAGAAGCTATTGTCTTCCTTTGCTTACAAGTGACCTTAGGAATAGGTTAGTATTTATATTAGTCTCAGAATTTACCACTGATATCTTTGTATTTGATATTTATTAATAATTTTTATATCGCTTTAGGAATTAATAATCTATGGGTAACAATACAGTAAAAAATTACTTATTTGTTGAACACCTGTTATGTTTTTGATACTGGGCAGGCTTTTACTTGTATCTTTCATCTTCACAATAATAGTATCTTCGCAATAATTAGGTATCTGTTATTAACCTAATTAACAAACCAAGAAAATAGGGTTGAGAGCAGCTAAACAACCTGACATTGAAAATAATGGTGGCACCTGAGTCCTGTCTCATCAGTAGCATACTGCTCATCTCCATTCTTTTCGCCATTGGAATATATATAACAGCTCCACTCTGCCGGGGTTTCTGTCAAATGTTTTATGTGAATTATCTCTTTTAACCTTATGTCACTGAACTCGATAATATGATTATCTCCATTCTTCATATGAGGACAAACATTCAGAGAGTTTGAGTAGATTTCCTTTTTTACTGTGATAAAATATGCACAACATAACATGGACCATTTTAACAGTACATTCCAGATTAGGGCAGTGAAAACTACAGTCACATTGTTGTGTAAACATCACCCCTATCCATCTCCAGAACTTTTCATACTCTCAAACTGAAACTAGAGTGTTTTTATAATATTGGAAATATAATCGTGGTCCTCCTCCTTTAATTATGGCCCACTAAATTAAAAAATATATTATCAATAAACTCATGAATATTGGCAACAGGGTTCTGCCTAATGTACTTTCTTCTCCCCTATCACGTACTTTTCATCTGTCTGACTCATGCATTTCTTGGGTTGCCACCTAAATGTGCTTTCTATAGAGAGGCTTTCTCTGGGCCCCCAGCTGAAATCAGGTTTGCCTGTTGCACTTTCAGCGCCTGGTGCCTTTCCTTCATGGCAACTATTGCACTTTATGATTCTAAATTATGAATGCCTAACTTTCCCATTTATTTATCAGCTTCAAAGGAAAAGCCCCAGAAGCTACTATAATGCCCATTACACAGGAAATGCTTAAATAAACCTTTGTTAAATCCCTGAATGTATCAACTAACTAACCTGAGTGTTAAATGATTTCACTGACTTAAAAAAAAGAATGACCTAATATCTGTACAACACATGAAGGGTTAAATTAAAGAGGCTGAAAAGAGAACTAATGAGATATCAGTTGGCCTTTTCCTCTTTTTCAGTCACATTTTAACCGTACCATTGTGCTTAACTGTGCTAGTAATTTTGCTTTGTTTTAAAACGCTCACAGGATCTACTGCCTTTGTCTTTTCCTCTTCACGTGGTCTAAAATTCACTTAATGAAAGGCAGTGATTCTAATTACAGTCCTAGCTACTTCTCACCAACCCTTTAAAGAAACTTCCTCCTATTATACAGACATTAAGTAGACAGATTTAAAGTGAAGTTCCTAAGATTACAGTTTGAACCCTTACAAAGAATATCTCGAGAAGGAATTTTTCAATGCTTAACTTTTTATAGCTCCAGTCAAAATACTTTCAAGGGAATGACTGGCCCATGGAGCAAAGATCTGCTGGCTCGGGCCTCTGCACCGACGTCCTGGGGAAAACTGAGATGCAGTTGGGGAGCTGAGACTGACTCTTTGTCCCCTTGAGGGCCCCTCTTGTGCATGTTTTTCCCTGGCTTCTGAATCAAGGAAGGTGATTTCTTCGCTAGGCTGCTTTTCTCACATTGCTCACCCTTGTTCTGTGTCTTCAGAGCCGCCCAGGCGGTTAGACGATTATTCTTCTGCCTGAACTGATGAAGCACTCCACCAAAACCCTGAGACGTTTCTGCTCTGTTCCCCGACAATCAGGCCAATTTTTTTTTTTAGAAAATTGTCCCTATCATCTTTCTCATTTCAGCAGTAGAAATGTGAAAAGAAGAATTGCTGACAAGAGAAAAAAACACATCAAGAAACCCTGTTTGTTGGCTTTTTATTTGTTAATAACATGTCTTTAAAATTCTAATCTAGAGTATAGAACCACAAATTTAGGTAATCAGTCTGTGACTACAGACTTGAATTATGGCTTTAATATTGTTATTTCAAACTCAAAATATTGTGTTTTTAATTTAATCAAATGTATGTATAATGAGTTCTTTTTTACTGTGTAGGTGATTTTACCATATTTCTATGGAAAATTCATCATTGAGTTTGGAGAATGTGGATATATTTTAAAATATATATATATATATATATATATACACACATATAAGGAATCTGATAGCATTGTCACAGTTGCTTTAACATTTAAAAAGGCTATACTAGAGAATAAGAACATTTAAATTATCACAAAGTAATTAATCAGGGTACAAACAAGGCTACAACTTATTGTTATGAATAGAATTAATGGTTCTTAACCTTTTATAGTCATAAAATCTTCTGCACATCTAAATAATGTAAACCCATACATAGCATTTGATAGACTGATACTATGTTAGGACCAAGGGATTAAATAGATTTTTTCATTGTACTTTTTACATTACAATTTATCCCCCTATTCTTCTTTCCCCCACCCCTCACAATCACCACACTGTTGTCCACGTCTATGAATTCTCTTACCTTTTTGCTCAATCCCTATACCCCCTCACCACCCCCTCAGGATAGTTGTCATCCTGCTCTCCATCTTTGAGTCTGTCTCTGCTTTGTTTGTTAGTTCAGTTTGTTCACTAGATTCTACATGAGTGAGATCATATGGTATTTGTCTTTCTCTGACTGGCTTATTTCACTCCAGATCCATCCATACTGTCGCAAAGGGTAAAATCTTCTTCTCTTTTTACAGCTAAGCAGCATTCCATTGTGTAAATGTCCCATAGTTGTTTTAGCGACTCATCTACTGATGGTCACTTGCACTGCTTCTAAATATTGGCAATTGTAAATAGTGCTGCAATCTAAAGAAATCCAAAACACTAACTCAAAAGCACATAAGCACCCCAGTGTTCAGGAGATCAGATTTACAGCACTGTGAGGACAGAGCCCATGGCTGTGCTGTCTGTTGGTTTATCTGATTTCCACAGTAATATCTGAAACATGGAAACCACCCATGAATGGATTCAATGGATTTAGCACTGGTTTAAAGATGTAAGCAGATATAGTTCTAAATGAAGTAAAAATTACATTTCAACTAAAAAAATTAAGCAAAACTATTATTTGCACAGTGTGATTATATAGAAGCAAAGAAAATGAATTTAAATGAAATACAAGAATTTTAATAGTTCAGCAAAGTGATTAAGCAGAAGATAAATGTAAACCAAGCAATGGTTTTATTGTATAGTAATAATAAATAATTAGAAATAAGAAAATGAAAGCCCTAATTTGTAACATTAACAAACACATAATTACCAAGTAATACTCTTAATCATATAAAAATGAAAAACATTTATTAATAGATCTAAAAGAAGCATCAAAAAATTAAAGAAATATATCATTTCCCCTGATGAGAAAACTCAATATTATTAAATTTTTCCAAAATAATGTACTACCAATCAAAAACAAATGGGATCTCTGTGAACTTGATAGAATAAGACTCAATTTTAGAAAGTAAAAAAGAAAGAAAAGGCCCTGGCTGGTGTAGCTCAGTAGATGATTGAGCATGGGCCTGCAAACCAAGGGGTTGCTGGTTCAATTCCCAGTCAGGGAACATGCCTGGGTTGTGGGCTTGGTCCCCATTTGGGGGCATGTGGGAGCAACCACATATTGATGTTTCTCTACCTCTGTTTCTCCTTCTCTTCCCCTTTCTCTAAAAATAAATAAATATTTTTTTTAAAAAGAAGGAAAGGACATTAAAAACATTTGAAACAAATAATAGTAAATGCTACCACTACACTCACTACTAACCATGTTAAATACATTTAATTTTCATTGGATCCTCATAGTAAATCTCTTAAGGCAAATGCTATAAATATATTAATTTTAAAGATGAAGAAATTAAAATACAAAGATGTGAAGTAATTCACCCAAGGTCACATAGTTAATTAATTTGGATATTGAGATGCACACGCAGGCAGTCCAGTTCTAGACTGCATGTGCTTAAACTCTGTGCTGAACTGCCTCCCAAAGCTAATCAAATGAGAAGAGTCCCGGCAGATAGGAAATCAGAATAAAAACCTCCATAAATAAAGTGTGATGTTCTTCTAAGGATAGAGTCAATAATAGGTAATATTTCCTGGGCATTTACAATATGTCAAGACCTTAGGTTATATTATGTCACTTACCTCACACAATAACCCTGTGATATAGGCTTTTGTGTGTGTGTGTGTTTGCACGCGCGCGTGCACGTATGTATGTGTTTGTATGTTTATTTTAGAGATGACACAACTGAGGCACTTAGTTTAAGCAATTTGCCCAATGTGATGGTGCTAGCAAATAGTGTAACTGAGATTTGAACCCTGGTTTACCGTCATTCTGCTTACGTTTTTCATTTTTAAAACTGTGAACAGACTTCAAAAAGGCACTGAGGCTACTAGATAGCTAGTTGGAAAAGTCAATAAATATTGTCATCTCACTTCACACATCAATATAAACTCAGATGAATTAAAGGCTGAAATATAAAATTCAAACCTACTTAAAAACTAATATAAAAAGAAGTAAATATACCAATTCTTAAATAGAAGAAAACACAGAAAACTAATTTTTAAATTGCATATACTAACATTTATGGACTACTTTAAAAGTAAAAATATAAATAGGGGAAAGATTAAAAAAGATTACAGAAACAGCTATAAGGAGCTCACAGCAACAGATGTGAAAAATGTTAAGGTCATAATAGATCAACAGATGAAGGACATAAGATACTTATATGAAAGGATAAATATGAATGACTAATAAATGAATAAAATACAAAATTTTGTAACAGTATGTTTTATATGATTAAATTTATGCAGCATTAAAATTAATATTAGTTAACACTGGTTGAATGATTGATATTTTTCTATATTGTTATAATAAGTGGTAACTAAGGCAATCTCTTTAAAAATAATTTAGTAATATGTATATTTTAAGGGTTTTAAAAGAATTAAGATATTTTGGTACAGTGATTGCCCATAGAGAAATCTATTCTAATAAAATAATTTGTCTTATTTCCATTTCTAGTATTAGAACAGTATAATGAAGTATTAAGAAGGATTTAAAATTATGCTTGCAAGTGCTTTATAATAATCAGAACCAGCATCAGAAAAAGCTTATACTATAAATTATATAAAACTCAAAAAAGGCAAGGTATAGAAAAGACTCTCAGTCAAATAGAAGATAGTAAAAGAGAAAAAATGTGGGCCAAAAATATGTAATAAGACTTTAGAAATACATCAAGGTAAATAAGACATTACAATAACTATAAAGGAATTGAACTAATTACATGCTAAAAGGCAGAGAATGCATACACACATACAAAAATCTCCTACAAAACCCTTTAAAAGCCCCTAAATAACATGTACTAAGGATTTAGAAGAAATAAAAAATGAAGAAATAACCAAAACATGGTCATTTCTGTGTGGTGGAATACTGAGTGATCTTTATCTTCATTATATTTCCTATACATCCAAGTTTTTCTGTGATGGATACATTACTTTACCAGTCAGAAAATTATTATTAAAACAAAAACTAAGATGACTTTATTTTTGTGTTTATATGTATTTCTTTTAAAAGTGATTATTTTGACAATATATTATTATATGCTTACAATTTCATCTTTACTCAAATAAAAAAAGAATACCTGGAAGTTTCAGTGCAACATAAATAAACCAAAACTATTTTCAATATGAATTTATTTGAGTGAACCTACCACAAATTCCCACTGGATAGAGCTTTAACAGATGACTTTCCTGCTTTTAAAATCAGAACGTGCTACCACTACACTTTTTTGTGCAGTGGGATGGAAAACAGCTCTGCAGGGCAGTTCATCTTCAAATCATGTTTCCTAGCAACACCCTTAAAGCCAGAGTGTTTTTTTTTTTAATACCCATCACTCATATCTGTGGTGAATGCTTAAAAACATGTCTTTCATCCGGTGAATAAACAATGTGAATTAGGCTACAAGGCAGCTGCAACAGGAGAAAAGGAATATCAATTCTATGTTCACTAGAATTCTCTTGATCACTTTGTAATACCACAATGCCTATGTTTTAAGTTTGGGAGAATATATGTGCATTTTTTTTCAGTCATAGTTATGTGATTTCAGAAACACTTTTTTTTAAATTCTTTATTTTATTGATTATGCTATTACAGTTGGCCCATTTTCCCCCTTCACTCCCCACCACCCTGCCCATCCCCTCCCACCCTCATTCCCCCCTTTAGTTCATGTCCATGTGTCATAAGTTCTTTAGTATCTACCTGTCCCATACTATTCTTACCCTCCCCCTGTCTATTTTCTACCTACTGTCTATGCTAGTTATTCTCTATATCTTTTTCCCCTCCCTCCTCCTCCTACTTCCCTGTTGCTAACGCTCCATTTGATGACTTTTTTTTACTGTTCATATTTTTAATCTTCTTTTTCTTAGGTAAGTCCCTTTAACATTTCATATAATAAGGGCTTGGTGATGATAAACTCTTTTAACTTGGCCTTGTCTGAGAAGCACTTTATCTGCCCTTCCATTCTAAATGAAAGCTTTGCTGGATAGAGCAATCTGGGATGTAGTTCCTTGCCTTTCATGAATACTTCTTGCCAGCCCCTTCTTGCCTGTAAGGTCTCTTTTGAGAAATCAGCTGACAGTCTGATGGGAACTCCTTTGTAGGTTACTGTCTCCTTATCTCTTGCTGCTTCTAGGATTCTCTCCTTCATTTGTACCTTGGCTAATGTAATTATGACGTGCCTTGGCGTGTTCCTCCTTGGGTCCAACCTCTTTGGGACTCTCTGAGCTTCCTGGACTTCCTGGAAGTCTATTTCCCTTGCCAGATTGGGGAAGTTTTCCTTTAATATCTGTTTAAATAAGTTCTCAATTTGTTGCTCTTCCTCTTCCCCTTCTGGTACCCCTATAATTCAGATGTTGGAACGTTTAAAAGTATCCTGGAGGTCCCTAAGACTCTCCTCAGCTTTTTGAATTCTTGTTTCTTCATTCTTTTCTGTTTGGTTGTTCCTTTCTTCCTTCTGGTCCACTCCATTGATTGGAGTCCCAGTTTTCTTCCCCTCACTATTATTTCCCTGTGTGTTTTCCTTCATTTCTCTTATCATAGCCTGCATTTGTTCATCTAATTTATGTCCAAAGTCAACCAATTCTGTGAGCTTCCTGATCACCAGTGCTTTGAACTGTGCATCTGATAGTTCGGCTATCTCTTGGTCACTTAAAAAAATTGGTTCTGGGGATTTCAAATACGTTTGAGCCATCTATTTTATTTTCCTTTGGTTTGGTTGCGGCTGTTTTGTAAGGGCGCCGGAGCCTTAGGTGTTCACCAGGGCGGGGCACCCCAGTCGCTGGGTTGTGACATTGTTTGTGGGGGCGGGGTCTGAGAGGGAACAATGGCGCCTGCTCTGCTCTCTCTAGGACTTCCGTCCCCTCCACCGCTTCCCACAAGCAAATTGGGCCCTTCCGGTGCTGGCTCCCGGGCGGTGGGCTTGTGCATTTTCTGGGACTCTGTGGGTTTGCCCGAGAAGTTTCCTGGGAGGCTGAGATGTCTCCCAGCCTCAGCTCCCAGACGGGGCTCTTAAGCTTTGAAACTCGGTGGCGCTGCCTGTTTTCGGTGCCCGTTTTCGCTCAGTTTACGCGCAAATGTGTGGCTGCGGACAGCCAGCTGCCTTGCGCCCCTCACTGGGTCTGCCAGTCGGCTCCCGCCCCCAGGGTCCGCCCCCGGTCCGTCAGCTGCCGTCTGCGCCCTGCGCACCCGCACCTGCCAGCCAGCCCTTCTGCCCGCCGGGACCCCTTGACCCCTCTCCGTAGGCCTCCAACTCCGCTGCTCCTTACCGGTCTGGATGTACTGGAGCCCGACTTCTGTTCAGTTAATTTCTCTGTTCTGGTTGTTTCTTGTTTCTCAATTTTTGTTGTCCTTAGTTTTGGTTGTGCGAGGAGGCACAATGCGACTGCCTATGCCTCCATCTTGGCCAGAACTCCGGCAGTCTGATTTCAGAAACACTTTTGTCAAGAATTTAAACTGAAAAAGCACTGCCACCATAACTATACTATTGTTATTTTCTCAAGACCAGAGATAACAACGGATTCTAAGAATATATTTAACTTAAGAAATCAGCCTTCTCGTTAGATCAATAATTATCTGGGATACGTGAATAAAAGATGATCCTCAGGCATATCTTAAATATACTAACTTATACATAGATTTGCTATAATGTGTCAAATGTCAAGTTCAAATTATAAAATCATGAAGCACCCTAAATGAAAAAGGAATCAATGTTTCATATGTTAAAAACAGGTAAACATAGTTTTAAATGTCTGTATTTTACTGTAAACTATTTAACTTATACTAAACATAAAATAAATGCGAAGAATTTCAAAAGGAGGTTATATTTACATTGGTGGTAATATTTATATTACCTATTTATGATACCTATACTACATGGGCTTATTGAAGATGAATAACTATTTTGAGCAACACGAGAAAGAGGTTTGAATGAACCCTGACTCGTGGGTTGTGTGTCAACCCACAAACCAAAAGGTCGCCGGTTTGATTCCCAGTCAGGACACATGCCTGGGTTGTGGCCCAGGTCCCAGGTTGGGGGCTGTGCAAGAGGCAACCAATCGATGTTTCTCTTGCACATCAGTGTTTCTCTCCCCTTCCTCTCTCCCTTTCCCTCTCTCCAGAAGTAAATTTTTCTTTTTTTAAAAGTTTTCTTTTTTTTTAAGATTTTATTATTATTTTATTTATTTTTAGAGAGGGAAGGGAGGGAGAAAGAGAGAGAAAGAGAAACATCAATGTGCGGTTGCTGAGGATCATGGCCTGCAACCCAGGCATGTGCCCTGACTGGGAATCAAACCTGCGATGCTTTGGTTCGCAGCCCGCACTCAATCCACTGAGCTATGCCAACAAGGGCTTAAAAGTAAATATTTTTTAAAAAAATATTCTAAAGAAGAGTTTAAGGAAGAAGTTCAGATAAGATTGTTTCCTTTGAAAAGAATAGTTTTTATTGTTGCCTTCAAAAGTATTAGTTCCTTTTGAAACAACTAGTTTCTATACGGAAGAGACACAGATTTAGAACAATGTTCACATGACTGTTTTCTGTGTTATACATTTCCGTCTATACACACTCTCTGAGAGAATGACTCAGGAACCAGAAAGTGTCTGGGACACTCTATCATTTATTTTCACTCTTCACATCTTTAGATTTGTCTACTTTTATTTTTGTTGATGATATATTTCTTCTTGTATGTAACACTTTTTGAATAAAAATAAGAAAAGGTTCAAATATACTGATGAGATTTATTTAACTCATGTGTCTAAATTATCACAATGAATCACCAATAGTTTAAAGTATTTCAAAATGCTTGTTAGCTCCACTTGTTCTGTCTGTATCATTTCATCTGCCTATTGTCTTGATACTTACTTCACTCTTTTGTTGCCTGACCCAATTATAATTGAGAAGTGACCCAAATTTATCTTAGATTATTCTTGCTCTACTTCTATGTCTCCTTCTTGTCCCTGTGCCCCTTTCTCTCACCACCTGATGCTTGTTGTAATGCGGCTTCATCCTTCCCTCCTTCATTTCTGCCTTTCCCACAAAAATACCTGTTTTCTGAATTGTATAGTAAATTATAAATTACATCAAAATCATTTCACATATTTAAAAACAAATTATACCTTGCAAAGCAGGCAAAATGGTTTAGAATGAGTATACAGAAAGGAGGTTGATTTCTTCTCTAACAATAAATGCCTATATGTAAAGTTAGTTTTATCAAATTTTACTCTCTGATCAGACTCCATTAACCAGAACTCAAACTTGGAAATATTTGGGAAAAATGGTATATGTTAATCACCTACTTGAAATCTATATCAATAAGTATGATAGTCATTTACATAGCATACAATGTTCCCATGAAACTTTTATGTTTTCTATTTTTATTTCTTGATTTCTATTAGGAAGTGGTGACATATTTTTGTAAGTCAATGGCTATAGCCATGATTCACAAAATAGAGGTCCCATAAAGTGTTTTAAGTTTTTGGAGTAAAACTCAACCACATTATTTCTCAGACCCAAACACTTATCAAATTGATCTTTGTAGTATTCATTTTGGTGCAGGGTTTCCATGCAAAAATGACTGAAATTTAAGGGTGCTATAATTTTAAAAAGTTTGGGAACCTCTGAGCCATAATATAACTATAAATCATGTGTAACTATAAAAATACCTATTACTGAAATAGCTAACAGATGGCCAAACACATATCATCATCATTATCATCAGTATCTCATCCTCATCACCACTATCACCACCACCAACAGCTAGCCAATCAATCACCAAGTTCAACCAAGTCATACTTGAAAAATTTTCTCATTGCCATCACCCTTTCTGTCCCAATTTTTTCATCTTGAATTCATAGAATTTATAGCAATAGTATTTGGTCTTCCTGTCTCCAGGCTTTTTTGTTTTTTTGCAATCTATTCTATATACTGCTATCATACAATACTGTAGAGTGAACATTTGCATTGATTTGGGCACTAAAAATAATCCACACTGCTTTCTCTGTCTCTGTCTCTCTCTCTTTCTCTCTCTCTCTGTTTCTGTCTCTGTCTCTGTCTCTCTCTCCCCCTCTTATAAAAATAAAATGTCCCCTTGGAAAAAACCTTTCATTTATGTGGATGTGGGGGATGGTACATAAGTTCTATGCTCAGTGAGTTTATTATTGAATTATTTTATTAACAGGAGCTATGATTCAAGAATAGATTTATAATTTACTCTTAGTAAATCTATATAATCCCATCCTTTTAGTCACAATGAATGTCTCAGAAATGAGTTTGTCACTCTATAATTTTCAAGCATAAATACAATAACTTTATTCAGGAGTTAACACATTTTCTCTCTTTTCTATTAAACTTAATCCTAGGAGAATGTAAACCTAAAATTTAAGAAAAGTACCATATGGAGACTGAGAATAAAAACAGATAAGGATAAAAACCAATTTCCTATTAAACCATCTGTGCCCCCAGGATATTCCTAAAGCCCTACTTACCTCTGAACTCTTAGTTATCTGTACCAGACAAACACCTTCCTTCTTCAGCCAGCTGTAGTTGGCCTGTCTGTCCTAATTGATTCACAAGCTTTCACTATGTCATTTACTTACCTAAGAGTAAAGTCTTCTGCCCATAGTACCAATTGCATGTATCCTGGCTAGTGATTAAAATCTGTCTTTTGTAAAACTTGCACATTTCTAACATCTAAACACAAATCTAGTTGTATGTTGCACTGTAGCCAAAGCAAATGTACTACTATTATACGTTCAAAACTCAATGGCTTTGCTTCACTCAGTTAACGTATTTGCATCTTTTTTTCAGAAAAGAATGCTCTCCTACTTCCTCTTTAAATCTACCTAACAGGAGTTCCAGCCAAGATGGAGGCATAGGTAGATACACTTTACCTCCTCACACAACCAAAAGAAGGATAACAACCAATTTATAAACAAAAAACAAGAACTGCCAGCAAATCAAACTGTATGGAAGTCCAACAACCAAGGAGTTAAAGAAGACACATTCATCCAGACTGGTAGAAGGGGAGGAGAAGGGAAGCCAGGGCTGAGATAATGTGACAAGGTGCTGACTGGTGGACCGGGTGGTCCCACATTTGTGTGGATAAGCTGAGAGGAACAACTGGGGAGCAAGACAAACCATGCAACCTAGGGTTGCAGCAATGGAAAATAAAGCTTCAACACCTATGACTGTAAAAACCTGTGGGGGAGTGCAGTGGCAGGAGAAATTCCCAATCTCACAGAAGAGTCCATTGGAAAGGCCCACAGACCCTAGAACATACACAAACCCACTACCTGGGAATCAGCACCTGAAAGGGCACAATCCGCTTGTGGGAAGTGAGGGAAGTGAGAGAAAGCGGGGTGAGAGCCGAACAAGCTAGCAAGCAACATTGTTCTCTCTCTGACCCCTTCCCCACAGATAGTGCCATAAGGCAGCAAAGTGGGTTACCCTACCCTGGCAAATATGTAAGGCTCTGTCCCTTACAACATAACAGGTGCACTGAGACAAAAATATATGACTTGAAGGAAAGAACAGATAAAAACTCCAGAAAAAGAACTAAGCAACGAGGAGAGAGTCAACCTATTTGATGCAGAGTACAAAACACTGGTAATCAGGATGCTCACAGAAATGATTGAGCTTGGTCTCAAAATAAAGGAAGAAGTGAAGGCTTACAAAGTGAAATAAAAAAATATAACAGGGAACCAACAGTGAGGGGAAGGAAATCAGGACTCAGATCAATGATTTGGAACAAAAGGAAGACATAAACATCCCATTGAAACAGAATTAAGAAACAAGAATTCAAAAAAATGAGGAGAGGAACCTATGGGACAATTTTAAATGTTCCAACATCTGAATTATAGGGGTGCCAGAAGGAGAAGAGGAAAAACAAGAAATTGAGGAAAGCTTCCACAATCTGGCAAAGGAAATAGACTTCCAGAAAGTCCAGGAAGCCCAGAATCCCAAAGAAATTGTATCCAAGGAGTAACACACTAAATCACATAATAACTAAGTTACCCAAGATTAAAGGTAAGGAGAGAATCTTAAAAGCAGCAAGAGGAAAGGAAACAGTTACCTACAAAGGAGCTGCCATACAATTATCAGCTGATATCTCAAAAGAAATGTTATAGGCAACAAAGGGGTGAGAAAAGTATTTACTAGTCATGAAAGGCAAGGACCTACACCCAAGATTACTCTATCCAGCAAAGTTGTCATTTAGAATGGGAGGGCAGATAATGTGCTTCCCAGATAAGGTAAAGTTCAAGGAGTTCACCATAACCAAACCCTTCTTATATGAAATGTTAAAGGAACTTACCTAAGAAAAAGAATATAAAAAACTATGAACAGTAAAATGACAACAAGCTCACAACAATCAACAACTGAACCTAAAAAAACAAAAATTAAGTGAACAACTAGAACAAGAACAGAATCACTGAAATGGAGACCACATGGAGAGTCATCAGTGGGGAGGGGGTGGGGGAGAATGGAGGGAAAAGGTACAGGGAATAAGAAACATAATTGGTGGGTACAAAATAGACAGGGATAGGTTAAGAATAGTATAGGAAATGAGGGAGTATAAGGGGAGTACTTTCCCTTATAATGTAAGGGGAGGGGAATGCTGGAGGGAAGGGAGGTATGGGGCACAGAGGGATAAAGGGGAGAAAAAATGGGGCAACTGTAATAATATAACCAATAAAATATACTTTAAAAACATAACAAAATATTAACCTGCCTAACTGGGGGGAAAAAACCCCAGCAGTGGGAATCCTCATAAACAACTTCCAGAAACACAGAACTCAAAATGACCTTTCAATCTCTAAAATCTCACTGATTCTAGATTTCTTGATACTCAACAAATAATGCTGAATGACTGAATACACTTTTAGTATATATCAGCTGAATAATTTCCCTTTTCTTTATTGCTATCCCGTTTTACCTCTCTATTTCATAATATGTACTTTATTTATAAATACAATATTACCCCAAGTGAATTTGCTCCTCAGGAGAATACTGCATTACAACACCTTATATTCCCTATAGCAATCAATTGCTTACTCCTTAGATTACAGGTATTATTGCAGATATTTTATAATCTGTTTTCAGTTTACTTGATGATAATCTTTTATTTTCATATAACATAAAATTATCATTAATAATATCTCACTTCTAAAGAGTTAATTATATATTTTCCTGTTACAAATCAGTAAATGTCCCTCGGATGAACAAACTGCAAAATAAAGTTGCACTCAAGGCAAAAGTCACAGACCCCTCTGGGGTCTGTCCAGAGAAAGTTCAGCCATTATTAATACAACGAGAATGGTTTGTACAACACTGATGTAACCTGGCAGTCAAGGAGAGTGGACTGGAATGCCCATGTGTGAACAATGATGACTTCACTGTACTAGTCAGTGGGGTGGTAGACACCATTGAGTGAGCATGTGTACTGTGTGGCCATCTCATTCAAAATGAGTGAGGAGAGCAATGAATCTGTATCAGATTTTTCATTAAGCTTGAACATTCCTCCACAGAAACTATCTAGATGATTCAGAAGTCTGCAGCTATGGGAAACTGGTGGTTGGCAGCTTCATCATGATAATGTGCCCACTCATGCATCACTCCTTGTGTAGAGTTTTTTAGCTAAACATCAAACCACCTAGGTGACTCAGCTCCCCTACAGCCCAGATTTGGCATCCTGTGACTTTTGGCATTTCCAAAAACTAAAATTACCTTTGAAAGGGAAGAGATTTCAGACTATTGATGAGATGCAGGGAAATATGGTGTGGTAGTTGATGGCAATTTGGAGAACTGTGTGATGTCCCAAGGCATCTACTTTGAAGTGGACTGATGTGCCACTGTCCTCTGTACAATTTCTTGTATCTTCTATCTTCATTAATAAATACCTTTAGTTTTCATACATCATGGCTGGATACATTTTGGACAGACCTCATAGATAAAATTGATTGTGTGAAGTATTTATGCATCTCAATGATCCTCCTATCCTCTCTCATTCCAAGAGGCTGCGTTTCCCCACCATACATAGGAAATCAAGAACAAGACTGAGAAGATTTCCTTATTCCAGACTTCAGTTAATTTCTCAGTTTCTCTCTTTGCTTTCTGATATGTCTTGTTATTTTGTGGTAGTAACACTAGTCCCTTCCTCAATTCTAAACTTCTCACTTCTTTCCTACATTCTTCCTCTTGTTTCTAATCTATTCCATTTTCCACAATAGAAAGAGAAGGAAAAGGGAAGAGACCCCTTCTGGGTGCAACATAAAATCCTTAAATTTATTTGTTTTTTGTGAATCCCATATCTGGTATTTCTCTGAACAGCAGAAAGAATCTTTGTTATTTTTCTTAGAATGTTTAATTAAGCTAACAGTTTCCAGAGAACATTTATCATAGAAATGGATGCTATTTTATTGCAGTCAGGATATAGAAAATGTTTTTGGACAAATAGTAAATAAAATTCTGCTAAATGATTACTCTTCTAAAAGAAATAGTGATGAATGTTCTACAAGGAAAGACAAAAATATCCTTTGCATACAATTTGACAAATGGTATAATTATACAATTAAGGTCATCATAATGCTTCTGCATCTTAACTTGAAAAACCATGACATGTGGGGTCAATACATGGCTCTCCCACCCTACCACTATGATGAGGGCTGGCCACGGGGCCCTGGCCAGAAGGAATGTGTATTGTTTTGGAAATGAATAGTAACTCCCTCCTTATCTTTTCTGGGGAGTGGCTTCTGTCCTGTGACTGCTTCTTGACCATTCCCTTCTGCATATACACACTGAAGTAACGTAGCTCTGGGCCACGTGTAGGTTTGTGCCACCTGGACCCGTGCTGCTTTTGTCTGGGACCCCTTATAAGGAGCCTCGGGCTAAGGGGGTGCAGCCTCTCTCCCACCAGCTTGCCGCTGTTGGTGCACTCTCCTGTAATGTGTGTAATAAACAGCATGTCCACATCTGCTAGGCCTCCTGTGGGTGGTCTTTTTTGATTATCATGAACACTGATGCAGCTCCTTGGTTTGGAGTTCCCATGCTACAGACATTAATTTAGTTCTGCACGTGAGCCAACAACAAGACACGGCTTAGGTACTGATGAATCTCTGAATGAACTAAGTCTGGCAGATCTGACCTCACTGCCCTCCAGAATCCCCAGTCATGTTTATTTTATTTTCATTAATTAATTTTAGATGGAGTACAAAAAATCAATCCAGAAAGTCTTATAGGAAGCTAAATAGTGTGAAAAAGCTCATTAACATAAAAAGTTCATTAAACATGTCAACCTCATAAAGACTAAGATTCTTTCTTCTTTTAAAAAGAAACATTTTTTAATATGTTGAGGTTTCTCACTTTAATTCTTTCACAAAGAGAAAATTCTACAATGGAAACCAATGTTCTATTAAAATTTATAATTTTTTAAAAAATTATTACAAGATGTTGTGGGTGAATTTGTTAATTATCCATGAGTCTATTTAACTCAATATCCCATTTTGAGTATTAATCTAGAACAGTTACAAAGTGCACAGTGCCAATAGCAAGGATTAATACTGAGTAAATATGACCTTCTCTGATCTCAAGAAGAATTACATTTCAGTCTTAGGCCTGCTCTTATAATGGCATACTGAAAGACAGTGCAGGCTTGTGAAGGGAAAATATGTCAAGCTGTTCTCATAAGGTCACGACACAAGAGTGTTCACATTTGCAATTGTTCTGGTGAAATTCAGTTTTTAGAGCAACTCAAAACCAAGTGATTAATACAATAGAAAATAAACACACCTTGAATTTTTAGGTTTTAGAACATATATAGACAAATTCCTCAAATTTACCTAGGCCAAATTTCAGAGAAAAATAATGCATGGAGGCAAACATATTAGACTTATCAGTTTCTGTATAAAATGCATTGAACTCTAGAAAATGATACCATCACAAAGCCCTTCCATCAGAATTTTGTTAGAGCAGGAACCTCACATATATCCTACAGGTACATACAATGATGCCTCTGTCTTGAAGCAGAGAAATCTCTGATTGCAACAGGTTGGAATAAGAAAAGCTAGTAACAGAAATATGTTCAGTACATACATATCATAGGAAATGTTTTGGTATAGAAATAAACATGTTAAAATATTTTAATAGCTGTAATGGATTTTTAAAATTTCTGTGACAAGTATATCACCCTTACTAAAACATTAAGCTACACTTTTGTTGGTTATAGTATTCTCAAAAAAAATGAGAATGAAGGTGGCCATATTTGTGGCTCAGTTGAATTTCTAGTAAAGAAGACATATGCAAAGGGATTAAGAAGTACAAACTGGTAGTTACAGAGCAGTTATGGGGGCGTAAAGTACAGTGTAGGGAATACAGTAAATGATATTATAATAACTATGCAAGTACTAGGTGGGTACTTGAAATATTGAAAAACCTTAAATAGTAAGTTCTGTTTTTTTAATTAAATAATATTGGTAATATTTGTCTTGTGGCTATTTCATGTTTTCCAAGGTCATACTGTAGGAAATAATATTCATACTGAAAATGAAAAATAAAGTATTTGTAATAAAAATTATCAAGAATAAGTTAAGATGTCTGCCTCCATTCCTTCTGTGCAACATTATACTTGAGTTCTGTGCTTAAGTTCAGAAAAAAAAATATATATATATAAGGAAAGCTGTTATTATACACAGGCAATATGATTGTCTACAATGAAAAGCTAAAAGAAAAAATTAAAAATTATAAATAATAGTGTAGTGATTTTGCTATAAAAATTAGATTTGTTATAAAAATTAGTCACAGTCCTTATTTACAATGGCATGCATTTGGAAGCAGCCCAAGTGTTTATCAGTAGACAAGTGCGTAAAAAAGCTGTGGTGCATTTACACAATGGAATGCTACTTCAGCTGTAGAAAAGAAGGAAACCTTACCCTTTGTGAAGCCTAGATGGACCTGGAGAACATTATTCTAAGTGAAATAAGCCCATCAGAGAAAAATAATCACCATATGTTTTCACTCAGATGTGAAGCCTAATGAGCAAAGTTAACAAACAAAATAGAAACAGATCATAGAGAAGAGACTGACGGCTGTCACAGGGGAGGATGGTAGTGGGACTAGAGGAAAAAGGTGGGGGGGCGTAGGAAAAACAACTCACGATTACCAGAGGAAAAGAGAGATGAGGGGGGAGTAGAGTATAAGGGGGACAAATGGTGATGGAAGGAGACTGGCCTTGGGGTGAAGAACACATAATGTGATATACAGATGATGTATTATAGAATCGTATGCCTTAAATTTATATAATTTTATTAACCAGTATAACCCCAATAAATGCAATGAAAAAGAAAAAAAGTAAAAATCACAATGGGTAGGGTTTATACATTTGGCTATATTTCAAAAAACAAATAAATGAACTCTTCTGCTCATCAAAAGACACTATAAACATTATAAAACAATAAGCCACAGCTCAGTGAAACTTATTGGCAATTCATATAAATAACAAAAGTTTAATGTCCAGAATATGTTGGTAAAAGCTACACTAATCAATAGAGAAAAGGACAAAGGGAACAAAATTAGAAAAGTGGGAAGATACTTTGACCAATCACCTCAGAAAAGATGAAAGCAGCAAAGCCTATAAACATACAGAGGGATTCTTAATCTCACTAGTAATTAGAGTGATGCAAAATAAAAGCACAATAAAATTCATTAAACATTCATCAATTTAAAAACATTTTAAGATTTTGAAAATAACACCTGATGGTGAGGAAGAATCAACAGACTAATTTATAGGAGTATGAATGGTCACATTCATTTTAGAAGCCAATTTTGGCAAAATCGAATAACATTGAAAACGCATGTGCCCTATGTCCCAGAAAAGCCACACCCAGGTATAAACCTTAGCACAGTGATACCCAAAACACAAGGCGCTTTAAAAACACTCAAATCAAGACCATTTGGAAGTTAAAAAACAAAACATGCAACTACTAGAAAATTCCACAGTCGAATTACTGGCCAAGTATACTAGAAAAATGCTAATGGATGTCTAAACAAAAGCTTATAAATTAATATTTATAGCAGTTTTATGTGTAATAGTCAAAAAACTGGAAACAGATGTGCTTCAACAGATGGATGGTTGCATAAATTGTTTCATCCATACCACATTCCACGATATGGAATGTCATTCACGATAAAAAGAAATAATTTATTTATACATGCAACAATTTGGATGAACATTCGGAGAAGAATGCTAAGTGAAAAAGTCAGTTCCAAAAGGCTACATGCTATCTAATTCCATTTCAATAGTATTCTTGAAATGACAAAATTACAGAAGTAGGAGTGACAGGGAAATGGGTGTGGCTATAAAACGGAAGCAGGAGGAATCTTTGTGGCGATGGGCATGTACAGTATCTTGACTGAAATGTTAATCTTGGTTGTGATATTGTATTACAGTTTTGCAAGATTGTATCACTGGATAAAAATGTTTAACTAAAAATAAGATTTACTTGTGCAAATTGTCACTTTAAAATATAAATCTTTTCTACTTGGGATATTTTAAATTTTCTTGAAGTACAAGTAGGAGAAATGAAGCTTCTTTTCAATGACTATTACACATTATAAATCAGGTAGTGTGTCAGACAGTATAGTATTCAGAAATTTTATAATTTCATTTGTATTTGAGAGCAATGACTGATAAAAAATTTCTTTATGAAAATAGAAGTTTCTTTAGCTCTGATTATTTCTTGTGCATCTTTAGTCATAATATTGAGCAACATATATTAAATTCACTTTCAAAACAAACACTAGTTGTGCATGAGAAGGACGTCTTGTTTGTGTGCAAGGAGTCACCTCACATGCACTATTTTCCCCATTTGGAATGACAAGCAAGCTAACACTATTCTCTCTGATTGAAAAAAAAAATCAGTGTCAATACAATCAAGGTAAAACCATGACCAATATTTAGAAGGTTTAAAAAACTGTAGGCTGGTACTGGAAGGAACACCATGGCAGACTTTTTTGTAAATTTATTTTGTATTTAATTAAATACAGTATAAAGCCTGGTGGAGTATAATATAATTGTGTAAACAAATCCTGTTACTAGAGAGACATACAGATTTGTTTTGTACTGTATCTCGAAACTTGTGAAACAAAGATTCCACCTCTGTTTATCTTGTATGCTATGATTTGCCAAAAAGGTACTTACCTTTTTCCAGACTATGTTTTGAACATGAATGATTCTATTTTTACCGAAACTTTTTGAATTTCAAAAAAAATAAGATTTAAAAATATTCATGTACAGGCTCTATTCCAAGATTTTGAATTGGGGTTTGGTGGGGAAGATTGGGCATAACTCATTATTTTTAATTGCCTAGTGAGTCTAAGGTGCAAAAAGGATTGAGAACCAGTCTTTGAGTTGTTCTGACATGTGTTCCAAAAGAGACGTGGTTCAGAGAACTGACTCTTGAGCTTGACAAGTCCATTTGATTTCTGGCAACACCATGTACTAGCTGTGGAAAGTTGACTCAGTTTCCCCATTTTTTTACACCATGTGCAGTAATAGTACATAGTATGAATTGTTGTGGGACTAAATATCTCGTGTATGTAAGTCAGTTAGAATAGTGCTGAAAACATAATAAGCACTAGAAAAATGTTTTATATAACGTTTTTGATCACTTTATCATCACTATAGCAATTTATGAAATATTACAAAATTAAAAACAAATCCAAATACACATTAGTAAGAGAATGGGTGAAAAAACTAGTTCCATTCATAACACTGAATAGCAGTAAAATTAAGGACCTAGAGCTTTATATATCAATTATGATGATTTTTGAAAATAATATTTATCATAAAGAGCAGGTTACAAAACGAAGTTGGACTCATTCATTTAAAAACTAAATGTTTATATATATTGTTTAATAATACATATACCTGTAGTAAATGAACAAAAGCATGCATAAGAAGAGTACATATTAACATTTTTTAAAACTATATCTGCAGAGGATATTATAACGGATGTGTAAATGTGTGTTTCGACTGTTTATAATGCTTAATCTTTTCAGCTTTACTGTGAGTACTTTGACACTATATTATCATCATAGCTTTTGTATATCTGAGGTATTTTTTAAATAATAATGACAGTCGATATTTAATTATTTACATATACTAGGCTCTGTACTAAGCTTTTAAAATAGATTATTCACATTATTCTCCCTATAACCCAATGAGGTACTCCTACTACCCTATTACTTTATACATGAGGAAACTGAAGCTAAGACAGCTGAAGTGAGGTGATCATGAACACATAGTGGGGAAGTGGTAAAACAGATTTGAACTCAGATGGAGCAGCAGAGTGCCTGAAACATGGCAGACACTTACGAAATGGAAGATACAATTACTGGGAACCATCGTTTCCTAGTGGAAGGAATTGAAATCAGAGAGACCCAGGTTCCAGTTTTAGCTTCCTGAGCCACAGTTTTTTCTCTCTCTCCCTATACAGCAAGGGGATTGGGAGAATTAGAAGCAGTGTATGTACAGGGCTTGACACAGAAAGACAAGTGCTGTATGATTTCCCTCATGTGTGGAATCTAATGAACAAAATGAACTAACAAGTAAAATAGTGACAGACTCAGACAGAGAGCAGGCTGACAGCTGTTGGGGGTGGGAGCTAGGTGAGGGGTGAAGGAATTGAATTAAAAAAAACTTGATGGACAGGGATGATGTGGTGATTGCTGCGAGGACAGGGTGTGGCGGGAGGTGGAGGAGGTTATAGGGGGTAAATGGTGATGGACAGAGGCTTGACTGGGGGTGGTGCACACACAATACAGTGCCCAGAGGATGTGTTGTAGAATTGTGCATCTGAAACCAGTAACATTTTGTTAACCAGTGTCACCCTGATCCGTTCAATAAAGAGGGAAAAATCCCCAAACAGGGAGTAACTCTCCTCAAGATCTCCAACTCAAGCTAACCTGTAAATTGTGTGGAGTTTTATTCATCTGACAACTTTTTAATACAGTATTCTGGAATAGTACCAGTAGCTGGAGACTTGTAAGTATTACAGCTGCTAGTAAAGGAAAACAGATGCTCTCCATCCAGGTGGAATTTGCAGTCGACTGAGATGTGCGGACATGCAAGTGACAAGGATGGTGTTCAGGCTGCACAAAGTAAAACGCAGCAGCAGGGACCATTGGCAGCATAAGAACAGAGAGAAGCATGCGCCAAAGCATCCAGAGGAGCAACGTGTGTCATTTTTAGCATAATAGCATAACTGAAAGTAGTTCCAGGAGGCGGTGGCAGAGTGCAGGAGTGCTAAGACTTAGACATAAAGAATAGAGGGCAGCGCAGCGGAGATCAGCGTCTGTTTTGAGCATACTCATGCTACCCCTTCTGTAGTCTTTATAGAAATTGTTCTGGCTATTGTACCTCAGGCAGTCTGTGTTTTTATTTTAGTTCTTAGACATATAGCTGCTCATTCAACCTGAACTTCTCTTCCCACCTCCCATAGTATTGTCCAAATGTGCAGTGATTTTCAACCTATAGCATGTGGCCATGATAGTACCAGAGCTAATTGTAATAGATCCAAGAATTAACATGAAAACCAATATTTATAATGGACTAAGTAAATATAAGCAAAACTTCTATCATAGGGGTTTTCAACTTTTCTTCATACCATTGAAGAATTTATGTCACCATTTTTCTCTTCCCTGTATACTTCCTTCTAATGAAAATATAATAATTTATGTTCCATTCTCCAGAACTGTGTAGAGATAATGGCCATTACAACAAACTCATCTGTGATGAGTTTCTCATAACAGACAAACTCATCTGTAATGAACTGTTATGGTAACAGACCATGATGGTTTCAATGGCTCCTATTTCTGACTGGCATCTTAAGATTGAACAGTTTTTCAGGAGAAAATTAGTTAACTGGGAGCACTGGCCCAAAGGTATACAGTTGGATATAATGGAAAATGTTTGGGGGACCTGAGAACCTAAAATTAAAACTCTATTAAGTAAATAACTACCTCTTTGCTCAGCCAAGGACTCCTAAACATTTTAAAGTCAGATGTGGCTACATTCATATGGGTTAGACCCCATAGTACCTAGTATAGTGCATTACACAAAGATCTTGCAGAATAAAGTAACAGGACAAATTATAAAAAGCTAATGGTATAATTCAATTTAGATCATTCCTTTATGACTCAATACATATCAATAATTCATTATTAATAATAAAACACTTATTCTGATCCAAGCTCTTCATATGATTAACTTTTTAAATCATTAACAACAAATGAAGGAGAAAGTGAGTGTTTTTTAGAAAATATTATGCTCGGGATGGAGGGTGTAACAAACAAAAAAGATTTAAGTAAGCAGTATGTTACAAATAATACAAACCAGAAAAAAAAATCTAACATTCTTACCAGTAAAATTACATGAATATATTTATTATTCCATTGACATTTCTGAATTTGTTATTTTTTTAAAAAATCCTACTTAAAGTAATTACATGTTCCATTTAGTTGGTTACACAATCCTCAGATTTTCTAGTTTTCATTTACGCAACATTCACATTCTCTGAATTATGCCCTGATGTATTTAGGAACTGGATTTAAACTATCATTTTTTTTAATGCAAGTGAATTTTGGATTACTTGTACACTGTCTGGCCTATTAATCTGGTGAATTAAAGTTATAGATTTCACCTCTAAATCCTGTCACACTGGGAAGTACATTTCATGGCATGAATTTTGGGATGACACAACACTCAGGTGGAGCAGATGACCTGCCATACTGAAGCAGGGAATGGAAAGGTTTAGAAATGGTATCCTGAATTCTTCACACGTAACCTTCATTAACAAAAGAAATACAATTTCCTATTTAATCTTTTCATGTTTCACCATGTCAATGATAGTTGCTAAATCCTGTGATCACATAATAGTATTGTTAAAGAACATTTAATTTAGTAAGTATGCTTGCATAATCAGGGGGTTCTAAGTAAGACAATACTTTGACAGGAAGTTAGGGTAGATAACTTTTAAATTCTTTCAAATGACAGATAATAATAATAAGATAAACTCTGCAACCCTATTTAACAAACTGATTCATAAGGTCTGTTTTAAAACTTTACTTACAAATTATAAATCTCTATTCCAGTTAAAATCTTAATGGCTCCTGGTGGGTTGGGAAAGTGAGAACAATGGGGGGAAATGGGGGCGACTGTAACCAAACAACAATAAAATATTTTTTAAAATCTTAATGGCTTCTATATAAGGAATAGTTAGCATTCAAATGGTAACTTAGTTCTAGTAAATAAGAACCCTTTCATGGGAATAACAATTTAGATTTACAGTGGTAAAGATATGATGTACTTGGAGAAATAAATTATATTAGAAATAAAAACAAGAATAAAAAAAGGAGAACCCACCATTTTAAGAAAAAATAGAATCTAAAAAATTTTAAGGTGTGACTTTTGGTTAATAAAATGTTTAATTTCTTGAAGTACATACTTTTTCAATAGTTTTTAATAAGGGCAATGCCACAAATTCCAACAGGTCCTGTAAGTAATGTCCAAAGCGAAAATGTAATCCAATGGTGTTTCCCCATCCATACAAAAGCAAATGCAAAAGTTCCACACAAACTAATTTCAAAGTAGTCTGTGATTAATTAAATATGTATATTGCAAACTCTAGGGCAAACAACATAAAACTGAGGTTGAAATAATTTTTAAAATCACATTAAACTTTTTAAAAATTGATAGATATAAATTGATAGATATAAAATAGATACATATAAATTCACTAACTTGAGAACAATCTTCATGGCTTTCAAGTTAGGGAATTTCACTTCCATAACAAAACGGTGCAATGGGGAGCCGTGGAGCCAGTAATGTAAAGACCAAATATATTCCTAGATAATCTCTGAATATGAGAAAAAGTCAGGGAAAGGATAATAATAGGAATTACTGACACTATTTTCTTAATTTATGTACCAAGATAGAAAGACTTAAAATGCTTCACTGAGTACTTGAAAGAGATTTCTGCCTTTTATAAAAAGGCCAACTTAATCACAAATAAGTACTTTTTGTGAATAGAAAATTTTTAACCATAGCATCCCTCAAGCATCAGTGCTGGAAGCAGTTTTAGTTTTATTTAGTGTTTTATAAATGAGCTGAGAAAAATAGAGTCACAACTCTCAAGTCTGCAGGAGAGGAAATCCTTAATGGGGGAGCATGCCAACGCATTTGGGGCAAATTTCAGGAAAAGCTCCAAAGTTTGTTAAATTGGCAGATTAAATATTCAAACATAATCTAAATTATAATATATACGATGATAATTTCTGAGATGTTATTACTCTGGAAGGCATCTAAGCGAAACTTAAAAAGGTACCCTAGTATGTTATGAGAAAATTTGTAAGCTACTTGAGAACAGAACAATCTGTTTTCAGGTTTATATCCTAACATGGTGACCAGCTAGTATAGTTTATATAAATATGAATTCCTTCCTTTTAAAAAAATTATTGCGTTTTTCCACTACAATTGATCTCCCTTATACTCCCCTCCCCCCTCCAGTTGGGTTTCAAAATCAGATTTATGGGCAATATTACGTAGGGAGTTAGAAAAAAAATAATGTACAGTATTACAGGACTATCGCATGCCCAGCACTAAAATCTACTATGTAAGATTGTGGATGATCAAATTCAAGAAAAATATAGAGTTTCAGAGAAGAGCAATTAAACCAATAATGATATTAATGGATTTTTCAGTGGCATAGGCTATAAAAAGCAGTTTTGAATGTTGAAAGTAGAAAGTGGTGAGATGGTGAATTATTTGATCTACCTAAAATTAAAACACTAGCAGTGGTAAAATCTTATTAAAACTTAAATCAGGTAGTTTTATGATAAAGTGACAGGGTAAGAATAAGTTAATTAGATACCATATATCTGTATCCTTCATTGCTGTGGTACACAGGATGATTTTTGCCCCCTGGTGTAAATTTCCTGGATATTGCCCCCTGAAGCATGGGTGCCAGCTATGAAAATATGGGATATAACTCTTGTTAATAGATTACCTTATATGGGAAAGGTGAAAAGATACTGCAAATCTAATGAAAGTCCTGAACCAATTGGTTTTGAGTTAATGAAAAGAGAAACTTTCCTTCATGGGACTCTCTTAATCAGGTGACAGTCCCTAAAAGAGGGCTTGGGCCCTTCCTATGAGAAAAGTCCTCCTGCTAGCCTTGAGGATGTCAGTTGCCTCGTGAAGAAGGCCAGTGATGGCCCTATAAGAGGAGTGAGTGGTTTCTGGAAGCTGACAGCCAGCAAGAAAATGGGGACATTAGTCCTGCAAATACAAAGAACTGAACTCTACGAACAACCAGCAGAGAACCCCAAGCTCTAGAAAGGAACAGCACTAGCTGAAGCTGACTATAACCTCATGAGACTCAGTTAAGCTGTGCCCATAACTCCTGACTCACAAAATAAAATGTGTTTTAAGATGCTATATTTGTGGCAATTTGTATGCAGAATAAAATGTAGTAATATCCCACCACCACGAAAGACAGCAAAAACAGAACAGCAATAACAATGAACAAAGAAACAAACAAAAAAAAAAAACCCAGGAGGTAACTGTTAGATGGATCCAAGGATTTGGGGGCCTAGCCAGGTATTTATGGTTTTGAGCTATCTCAGGAACTGAAAAGAACTGTATCTGCAGAGCTCAACCTTTTGTTCCCTAAACTCAACAGAGATTGACATTGAGATTTTTTGACTAAATGCATGAGAATTTACTCATTTGGAATAATGTTATTCAACAACTTTGTATAATTTTGCATGCAGGTTTCAGAGCTCTGCCTTGATGTTTTCTACAGTAAGCAACTTCATTTTTCTGTTGAAACAATACCATAGTTCTGTCTAGTTTCTAAAACCACCTGCTTTCAGGTCATGAATTTTTGGTGAGTGATTTAAAGTTATAAATAATTCTAGCCCCAGGCTTGTTTCTCCGTCAACTCTCCCTAAGAACTCACAGGGCCCTTCTGTGAATAAACCTCTCTAAGGACAGTGCGATAAAAATGAGCATGTGAAGTTATTTTCCACTAAAAGGGATATTGCTTCCCCACAGTTCCTCCATTATTTTCTACAGCCCAACCAATCTCTTAGAATGAGGCGCTGGGTGAACATGTTTGGGATACTAGCATTTTTTAAATTCTTTGGAAAAGTTATGTACATTAATCATTAATGTTTGTCTCTCAAGCTACCACCACAATGATACAATGCCATACATCACTTAGCATCTAGATTTAACATAATCTTCTCTAAACCCCTGGCCTTTGTCCTCAAGAATCTTCAAAGTTTTTGCCTTTAACTTCTTTAGTACAATTTTCAAAAACCTTATATAGCACATTTCATAATGCAAGTTGATATCTAAATTTTTATCAAGATATATGGAAATATTTTGAAAGAATATAATTTTTAGTGTATGATGTATTATATAGTTGCTTTAAACATATATTTTTAAAACTTTGGAGATAAAGTTTAGAGTGCTCCATTGTCTTTGTCTCCTGAATCAAGTAAGGTGGCATTTTGATTATTTCCTAAGGTTACTTTCTTTGTCTTGAATCAAGGGACTTTTTCTCAGAAGCTACGTGTTCTCAAATTATCTTTGGATGCGTGTTGCCTTCAGGTCACCCTAGCAGGACTGCCCAGCCCTCTTGCCTCTGGGTCCTTTCTCAAGTTATTTCCTTTCTTGATGTACTTGGGCAAGCCTTCCTATCCGAAGTGTGTATTCCTCCTTTTTGAGTACTCCTTTACTTTATCTTGTCTAGAGAAATTCAGTGAGCTACTTTTCCATTTTGTCACCTCTATCCTTAAAAACAAAACAAAAATAGAGGGGTTTTTTTTCTCCTATATATAACAATCTTAGGTAGATGTTTAGCCAATAGTGCAGAGTTCTTCTCAGCCAGAATCTTCCGGAGCCTGCTTTCTCCAGAATCTAGTTATCATCTGCTTCCAGCCATCAGAATAAATAAATACGTAGAAGAGCACCTGTTGGTGGTTTTTAATGGGACAGGCCTGGAAACTGTGCACATTTGTTCTGCTTCCATTTGGCAGGGGAGAGCACGGGCATGTGGTTATGCTTACTTGAAGGTGACTGAGAAATGCAGTGTACGTAGAGTTGGTGTCTGGCCAACACAAACAAGGACAACTTGGGTTGGCAACTAAGTCTCCACCAAAATACTCAGTTACTTACCTAATTTATCCTTTGGTATGTGTCACAAGAACCTCAAATTAACCTAGAGAGAACTCTGGATTTCCCAACCTCAGACCCATCATATCTTTCATTCATGGAATGACTCCATGATCTATCCAGTTGCATAAACCAGACACCTGGAAGCTATCCTGGATTTGTTTCTTATTCTTGAATTCCACACCTAATCCTTTAGGACGTCCTGGCAATTCTACCTTCAAGACACATTTGAAATCTACACACTCTCTTCATATGTCATCTCTTTATTTTAATTATCATTAATAATCTCTCATCTGGATTATTCCAATAGCCTCCTGATAGCTGTCCATACTTCCACACTTTCCACATTTCATTCTCTATACAGCAGAGCCATCTTTTAAAACTAATTTGAATGTATCACCCTTTAGTTTAAAACCCCCCAATGACTTAGAAAAAATCAATAAAATCCAAATCCTTATTATGACCCCTAAGGCCAGGGACTGTGCCTTGTATCTGTCCCCACTGTTTCCCAGAGTCTAGTATCCCTGGCACACAGTGGTGCTCAGTAAATAACTGTGTGAATGAACCATCAAAAGGTGATCAGAGAAAAGCTCCTACAAGGTTCTTTGAGAGGTTACTGGTGTAGTGTAAGGAGCACAAATCTGACTTCCAATGCAGACTGGACCACTTCTCAACTGTGAGTACATGAGTTCAGTTCTCTAAGCATCTGTTCCTACTCTGAGGCTCCTAGGAGATAGGATGCACCTCACAGCACCAAATGCCTACTTGGTAAAGAAGAAAGGAGCCATTGAAGGAAAAGGTTGTCTTGTGAGGTTCAAAGCTCAGCTCAGTAAATAGAACTATTATTGCTATTGTTA
Source organism: Tonatia bakeri (assembly GCA_004024845.1). NCBI lineage: Eukaryota > Metazoa > Chordata > Mammalia > Chiroptera > Phyllostomidae > Tonatia > Tonatia bakeri. The sequence goes on from PVIA01002271.1 coordinate 107,677, forward strand.
TGCATAATCAAGCTCTAAAAGAACAAACCCCACCTAGGGCCTCAGTTTCCTTTCTCTGGAAGAGTGGGGTGCCTCCTAATCTCCTTCCTGTGGGGAGTTTCTGGCATTGGAAATCTTCTCCACAGCAGCAGCACAGAAAGAAAAAAGCTTGTCACCTTCATTTTCAAGCACTCCCATTCATCCCACAGCCCTAAAAACTACCTGAAAGTTGCATCTTTCCCTGTACCTTCAACCTGGTGGCTGATGACTGCAGAGAAAAACTGTATAGCTTTGCAGATCAGTGCCTTATAAACTTATATGCATTCATCAGATGAATTGTTTCATGTTTCCCTGGTTAATTTTTTTCACTCTATAAAGGAAAATGTAAAATGTACTCCATCCTTCTCAAGTTCTAAAAATTTTACACACACTCCCAATTCAACAGACTACCAAAATTTGTTGAATTTTTCTACATTATATTTCTATTTATTTCTAATGCCTCTCTACTTTTCTCCATGATCATTAATCACTTCTTTACTCAAGCTTAGTATGCTTTCAACTGGTGTATAAATACTCTTCAAAGTGCAAAGATCATCTCCAAGGTGTACTGGGAAAGAAATTTAGGGACTAACCGAAGATACATCTATGACAGACTGCAAATTCTACTTTCAAACTACCTCTTTCCTCCTTACTGTCCTCTTATTTTACAAAACAAAAGCACACTTCTTACACATCCAGAATTTTGTGTGCAGTGACCCAGTATGTAAACTCTCTAGAGGCACAAAAAAAAAAAGGACAATTGATATAAGTGTTGAGAAATACTGATGCTACTGTTGAGAAAGTGACCTGCAAAGAAATTATTTTGTAAATCAGGTAATTGCCAATTCTTTGCACTCCACAACATTAATAGATTATTAAAAATAAATTTTGATAAGATCACTGTGTGATTTTTTTACATATGGCCTGAAGGAGTCCAAGTAATTGAATGACATTGTTATAACTCAACATTTCATCTATGAGTTTATATCTATAAAAGTGAAGTCAAAATAGAATTAATACTAAACCTAGTCTTGTTTTGGCAATATGTATCATTTATGTAACATTGTTCCAAAGCTACCTTTGGAACAATGAAATTAATTAAAATGAAGAATCCCATCTGTCACATTCAGCAATGCATTTCCAATAAAGTTGTATTTTTTGTCACAAAAACTTTTCAAAATTTGAAATATAGTGATACAATTTTGGTTAATTGTACGTAATAAAGGTTGTATTGCTAATACATTCTAGAAGAAGAAGTAACCTTAAGGTTTACAGTTATAAGAAAATAAATTAAATTGTAAATATTTTTATAATTAACAATTATGATAGGATAATGAATTAAGTACTTTCAAGAATAAAATATGTAATAACAAAATAATTTCCATGGGAGTGGAAATATGAATTCAAAAGAAAAGAAGAAAGAAGATGGCGGCGAGATAGGTAAGAGCGGAGTCCACTTCCCCCTGCACACATGTGAAACACCTAGCCAATCTTCAGAGGTCAGAGCACATAGCCAACAGTACCTCATCATATATGAAGATTGGAGACCAAAAATTGTAGGGGACATTGAAAAATCAGATGAGTAAGTGGAAGCTGTGAATACCAGGATACCTACTGGAAGAGGAAACCCACCAACAAAGGAACCAGCAACAGATAACAACAGAAGAAGGTGGAAAAAGGAGTAGAAGCCACATTCAGTCAAGCCAGGACCTATCTGGAAATACAACTAAATGGTGGAGAAATTACCGAGAACAAACAACTGAACAAGAGCAAGAGAGAATGCTCAAAACCTTGTACACATGGAAAAAGCAGCTTCAACATAACCTGCCCACATCTGCACAACAGAATACAAGAAGTGGTGGACGGAATGACTCTCAGCTAACCGGCTGGAAGGAAAGCTAACCGGCTGGAGGGAAGGACCCACCAAAGAAAGACCCAACAACAATCAAAACCCAAAAACATACAGAGAGCCAATTTAAATGACAGCCCAAGACCAGAAAGCTCAGGAGATCAAGGAGACTGCACCACTGAATCTCACAGGTATTCTACCATAGAAGTTAACACCATAAACCCAGGGAGCCAGAACAGATCAATTTAAGAAACAGAGGCTAACAAGAAGAGTCTCACAATGGGAAGATAAAGAATCCTCAAATGAAATGAAAGGAGGAAGCCTCATAAGGAATGCTAAACAAAATAAAGGCAAGTCAACTATCAGATACTGAATTTAAAGCAATGGTTATCAGGAAGCTTAATGAGCTCACAGTGTATTTTCAAAAACTACAGGGAAACTACAATGAACTCACTGCAAACTATATCAACATGAAAAAAGAAACACAAACTATCAACAAGGGACAGGAGAAAATGAAGAATACAATTTCTGAACTGAAGAACACAGTAGAAGGAATCAAAAGCAGGTTCAATGAAGCAGAGGATCAGATCAGTGAGCTGGAGGAAATTCACTCAGAATGAGCAGGAAAATGAAAAGAGGCTCAGAAAGAATGAAGAGGGATTAAGGGAAATGCAGGACAACATGAAATGTAATAATATCCCTCTAATAGGGGCACCAGAAGGAGAAGAAGAGCAAGGGATAGAAAACCTGTTTGAAAAAGTAATGATGGAAAACTTCCCTAATTTGAATTAAAAAGAAAACCACATAAATATAAATATTTTTAAATAGATAATGATGAGCATATGATATCAATATTAGACACCAGCATATATATTTAAGAGTGATACAATAGGTTTATTTTAAAATGTCAATATTTATAATATGCTGAAAATAACATCTCTTGCAGCTATTTAAAATTATGATGAATTTGTATAACAATTCATAGGTATATGAGAGGATATATCAATTTTTAAGGAAAAAGATTTTTCACTAGTCTAGATCTTTATTATTCCCCCCAAGTTTACTGCAATACCTTCTAGTTTTCTTCCTATGACTTAACAGCCATGCCCCATTCAAATGTTCTCAAAACTGCAACCAGAACGGCCTTTCCTAAATGCAAACAATAGTTTCAAAACCTTTGGTACGGATCTTCACCAACTCTAATTCCACTGACAGCTGAAGAATACAAAAACTGTCTATATTTTTTCACCCACATATCCAATTTACTCAAGACTAGCTCATATTTTAATGTCATCACTTTGGATGCTTTCAATTACATTATTGAAATAAGAACAATACTAGATTTGGTCAGTGTCTGTATTTTCTGAAAGCTTTAAAAAAAAAAATACAAAGAAAGACCAAGGAATAGATTGGAAGCTTTAACAATTCTATTTTGTTTTACAACACAGAAAGGAGCAGAGGACTTTTAGTAACTGTTCACTCCTTTCACCACACTTCTGGGCAGCCCTGCAGGACATTGTTTAGAACGCACCTAATAGAACAGAGGAGAACGACCAAATCAATTCAGGCTCCTGTTAGAAAAATAAAAAAACAGAAAAAATAATTGCAGCCAAGTCCTTAGAAACTTCAAGCTAACTGCAAGCTGGCAATTTTTTAAAAAATATAAAATGAACAAAGTTAGAGTTATTATGAGCCGATTTCAAATTGAACAATATGGAAATATTTGCAAGGTATATCCATGGTAATAGAGTTCAGAAATAATTAGCAAATTGTTGTGTATCTTTGTATATAATCCAATGTAATTCAAATAGAAATCTGTACTTACAGTGCTAAAGGTGTAAACCTTAATAAACATACCACTTTAATATCATTGTCTAGAAAGTTGATTGGTAGATTCACTGATTCTTTACTAGAATCATATATATTTCCCACTAGTATAGTATAACATGTCTCATGGTTTATATGGCATGGCTGAGAAATCATTTAAAAATCATTACTTCACTACAAATCATTATTAGATAATACAAAAGTATCTAAGATGTTGTTAGCATTCCGTACTTCATGAGCACTCAGCCTCCTTAATAGACATTCTTCAGATGATAGGAGAATAAATCAGAGACCTTGCACAAAATCTAGCACTAGTTAACAGTGCTTCCCCGGGTCAATCCCACCTGAAGATTATTACTGGTATCTGTGAAACCAGAGGGTAAATGGGTACATTGGACTGACACATTCTTGTGAGTCAGTTTTGTAGGAAATGGTTCAGATGGTTCAGAGGCTATGACTTCCCATCTACAATATGCTTGGTTTGGGGTCCATCCTTAATGTAAAAGTTTGCATCTGTTCATGTTTTACTTTCCCTGAACAATTTACCTTGCATATATATTAATTATAAAATAGACCTTTTAAATTAAGAATATAGGTTTATTATTGCTATTAATGGTAAGTTTACTTTTTTGGCTTTATACTTTTTTTTTAGAGCTGTGGAAGTTATTAACAATCACACGAACCTATTATTTGCACTTCACAAACAGATGGAGAATTGGTGATTCCACATATTACTAATCTTTATTTTAAAGATGACTAACTTGATCTTAGAGGGATTAAGCCAATATACTAAAATCTAAAGGAAATAAATTCAAGTTTTCTGATTCTTAGCCCAGTAGTTTTATGGTACTACCACAATAATATTTAACAATCTGTCTAACTGTGCCGAGTTGCTTTCTTTGGATATTTCATAACATTGCTTAGTAATATAAATCTATCACAAATTCAATCACAATATAATAATGTATTTGAATGTTTTGTCTGAAAAGGCAATTCATGGAAAAAGAAGTGATTTTCTCCCTTATAACCAGTCCCTACTGCCTTTTTTTTTTTCAGCAAGAAGAGCTGAGGCTCTAGATTTCATTTTTTACTACAAAGCCATAATATATAATTCAATACAGTACAATATTGGTAGGAGTTTCATTTTTGAGAAGACCTAAGATAAAGTACCTTTTTCAGTTGCCAGACATATGACACACATCCTTGAAAGGCCTGGAATACAATAACAATTTAAGAGGAAAGCCTTTTTGAAATATCCACTCCTTAGTTTATTACATCTGTATCTCTTGTAGAGAGAACTAAAAGTGGTCAGATTAGTCTTCATCGTAAATTCCAAAATAGCATTTGAATCTCTGGACTGAATTAAAGTGAGTAAGGGTCTAGATGCTAACTTATAGATTTTTCATGTATTTATTTGTTCATTCTACATGTGTATGCACTAATACTTCTAACGGACTTTGTGATAGCTTACATAGTCAGTATGATTTTTAAGATAGTAATAAAAGAACGATACCCCAGTATGAGAGGAATCAAGTCACCTAGCCTAGTGTACTTTAACATTACTAGAACAGACAATTTAGCTATAAGCTGTCTAGCTGCCAATGCAAGTACAGGCAGGAAAGAAAAGGCAATCAATTATATAGCTCATATCTAATAAAAGTAATAATAATAAATTTCAATAAAATTTTAAAAAAGTTTTACCCTGGCTAGTGTAGCTCAGTGGATTGAGGGTGGGCCTGCAAACCCAAGTGTTGCCAGTTTGATTCCCAGTCAGGTTGCATGCCTGGGTTGTGAGCCAAGTCCCCAGTAGGGGGCACTCAAGAGGCAACCACGCATTGATGTTTTTCTCCCTCTCTCATTCCCTTCCCCTCTCTCTAAAAATAAATAAATAAAATCTTTTAAAAAATCCTAATTGAACACTGAGAGGAATTTCAACTTCACAGAAATATCACTGAGGGGAGTAATTTAAAATACAATCGTAAAAGAGTATCAGATGCATTCTTTGTATACAAATGTTATATTAATTCTTGTGTCAAGTTGCAGCCCCAAGAACCCATTCAATCTAGGTTTAGAGCTTACCTTACTGTTCCTATGGCAACATATGTGTAGAGTCGAGCAGCTCCAGAGAAACAAGTCACTCTTTAATACTTTAAGTCTACTACCCTCTATTTAGGGATGTGCCTCTAGCATAACTAGTAAGATATAATTGTAATTGCTATCTACATTATAAATTCACTTTTTTAAAACTTTTCCCTAAAGATCTTTGAAAGTAATAAAATTCAAATGACGTTCAGTTCACATTTTTAATTGGCATAAATAGGCCACACAGTGTTTGAAAGTGACACAAATAGAAAGCAATAACCATTAGTGAATTCAGGTTTTTTCCCTCTTTGAAAAAAAAAATAAGTGTTAAAAAAAACAAAAGCTTTGGTTGATTTGAATAACTTTGCTAAAGGCACTAAAAATAAAAAACTGCTTCATGGGTTGATAGTGCAGAGGAAGAAGGGAAACGAATACCTGAGTCTGCAGGGGACTCCATGGAAACACTGGAGTTCTCAACGCCCTCACCCCCAACCCCTGCCATCTACTTTTTACTGGCAGATCTGCCTGTAGTTTTCATATCAATTGTCCACATGAGTTTACTACTTTTCTAACTTCCAATGCAATGCCATTAATAAACCAACTTCTTCTATCACCTATAAACTGAATATTTGCCACAGATTTGTTGCTGAATTCATTTAATTTTTTAAAATTATTTTATTGTTGTTCAATGACAGTTGTCTGCATTTACCTCCCACCCTACCTTGGTTTTGTCCATGTGTCCTTTATAATTGTTCCTGAAAAGCCTTCCCCCCATTATCCCCTCCCACCTCCCTTCTGGTTACTCTCAGGTTGTTCTTAACCATACGAATTCATTTTAGATCAATCTCAAATTATCACATCATTCAGTTTCCCCAGTTAACTTAATCTGTGTTAATCCTTTTTACTGCTTATGTGAAATATTTAAATTCCATTCTGCTGATGTATTTTTGATATGTTTCTTTATATTCCAAAATTAATCATTCCATTCTTTAATAAAAATAATAAATAGGGGGTTATATTTCTTTGTAATTTGTCTCATGCTATTATATAATGGTCTATAAAGACTAAATGCTAAATTATTTTTAACTAATAACACGTATTTGACACATTTATGGAAAAATTATTTACAAAACAAAATTAAAACATTGGATTTTATTAACACCTTTAAAAATATTTATTGATACTCCAGTGATGGCACTTAAATAAGTATTAAAAACCCTTTATCATACTGCCTAGTACAAACCAAATAAACATTGGTGTAGACATTTCTTCCTTTAAATAATGCTTTATTCTGTCAATAAAACATATATTGCTGTGAAACGCAATAACATCTATAGGCAAATTAATTTGTGTTCTCTCTTTTTATTTTCTCCAATTGCTAGGCAATATGATCTTCAGGGTTTTTATGTACTTAATATTTTTTTATTTAATTTATTAGAGTGACATTGGTTCACAAAACCATACAGGTTTCGAGTGCACAACTCAACAAAACATCATGTGCACACAGCATCGTACACCCATCGCCCTAAGCAAAGTCCCTTCCCATCCCCATTACCCTTCCTTTGTGTACCTTCACTACCCCTACCTCCCTTTTCCTCTGCCTATCACTACACTGCTGTCTGTATGTATGTGTTAGATATGTTTTGCTTATTCTCTTTGCGTTCTTTCGTCCAGCCTCTAATCCCCCTTCCTCTCTGACAGCTGCCGATGTGTTCCACGTGTCCACGCCTCTGTTTCTATTTTGTCTGTCAGTTTATTTTGTTCATTAGATTCCACACATAAGTGAGATCATATGGTATTTGTCTAACGGGCTTATTTCATTTAGCATAATAATCTCCAGGTCTATCCATGTTGTCAAAAAACATAAAATTTCCTTTTTTTTTAAGTGCCAGGTAGTAATCCATTGCATAAATGTACACAGTTTTTCTATCCACTCATCTACTGATGGGCAACCTGATGCTTGTCAGAATCGCTATCATCAATAAATCAACAAACAACGAGTGCTGGTGAGGATGCATTTAATATTTTTGACATAACTACACTTTGCTGGACTACTTTAATCCTAATTAAGTCTTCTATACATATAGAAATGGGGAGTCACACCATCTCCATTTAAACTTCAACCCATTACCTTTGTTTCTTCCTAAATTATAAGCCACAGAAATTTCTATTTTCAATAAAATAACCAAAACATTTATCTTCAGCATATCAACTGACACATGACTAGCTATTTTAAAGAAGAATTAAGTTTATATTGATGCTGAGCATGCTTGTGCTGGTACCTACTTCCTAATCAATGCTCATGAATGATTTTTCCTAAAATTATATTTATGTCATTAAGATCTAAGAATTCTGTGTTTTGAATCACAGAGAAATAATTTTCTTTCATTGAAATTTCCTTTCTTTAAGAATGTTTTTCAAAATAGATAATTTAGAGAAACAGAAGCAATTTATTAAAGAACATTTTCCCTTAAACTAAGAAGTTAATTATATGAAGAATATTAAATCTGAATCAACAACTCTACAGTTAAGAAAAAATTACTAGAATTTTATACTATTATTAATTTTAATCACATGTGCATTACAAGCTATTTTTTATGCACGTTGGTATTTAAGTCCTTAGAAAGGTCTCAATCATCAGAAATTCAGTTTCCACATGTAAAAATTAAGGAATTTTCATAGTCCCTTCCAAATCTAAGATTTTTATTTCTTCTTAATGAGGGACTTGAGAGACAATTCTAAATAATCTCCCTCTAAGATTAGCAGAAACATTTTCTTCAAGACTGCATGAAGCATCTACTTAAGGTCAATGTAAATAAAAGGAGATCTTCACCAAAAAGCACTAGTACTTCCATAGGCGGGGGCTAATCCTACTCCAGTAAGGAACGCAGAGAGAAGATAACCATATTTGTGATTTTTCTTAACATTTGATAACTTCAGAACAATCACTGTGACAAATAATTTCTTTTCTCGTAAAAACGATTAAAATGTCATTTATTAAAAAACAAACAGTATTTAGCATTTGTGCTCTCCTATAATGGTCTCATGCAAGTATATCTACATAAACATTTGGCTGTGGTCTCTTCCAGATGAGTGTCCTGGCACAAACAACCACTTCTCTCAGTAGTTTTATTATTATTTCTACTCAATACTACTCTCAATAATTTCTTATGTATTTAACATGTTCTAAAAAAATTAATGTACAATTTTAAGCCATTTTATTTTATTTTACTTTATTTTTCATTTTTTATTCCAGATCCAATAAATCACATTGTTTTTGGCCTAGATCTCTGCTTATCTTGCAGGTCATTTATTTCTAGCAATTTATTTTTATATAATTTGTCTTTTAGCTATGAGCAGGTAACATTACGGAATATATTCACTGGTTTTTAAAAATATGTTCTTAATATTCCTATTGTCCCATTATAGTCCATTTCATTATAACTGCTATGAATGAATTACATAAGTAAAAACATTATTAATACATTAATGACTAATATTTACCACATGTTTACAATATGTCAGGCAATATTCTAAATGCTAGGGTTTTGGCCATAAACAAACAGTAATTGCTCCCATGAAGTCTAAAACGGGTTGAATGGTATGTAAAATAATTTAAAATATTTTAACTATTTTCATTTCTTCTATTCATATAATTTCAACATAAGACATAATTTCTCTTTTATTAAAATATCCACAGTACTTTTGCTGAGTAGAATATCTGTTCAATTTTAAAATCACCAAATGTTTTTTACATTTATTCTAATCAATATGTCAACAAAAACTGATGCTAACTCATTCCAACCACTTGAACTTGCCATTCACAACATAAGCCTTGTAAAAACTATCACAAAATGTACTCATTGGTGGTAATGGGAGGGAGGTTACTGGGAGATAAAACAATATCTAAATCTTGGTGGCCAGGCATGTTCCTTGGGCACAGTCTTCACTGAGATAGAAGCCCACATTCATGGAGAAGCTGACTTGTTGACATGGCATTCAAATCTTCAGTCACATGTATAGTTTAGGTCCAGCTAAAACCCATCCTCATCTTTCTCAATATTTGCTTGTATAGCCTTCTGTCACATGAAACGTTATCCTTCAAATAAACCCTCCCTCTGCTCAAGCTAGTTTGATATAGATTCTTGTCATTAAAAAAAAAATCATAATACTTATGGGATCTATGTTTCATTTGATATGTACATTTAACATAATGAATGTTCTCTCTATTTGATGGTGTGACAAATAATAGTGTCTTAGAATTATTAAAATGTGGTAACATTAATTCATGTGATCATTCATTTGACACATATTTATTGAACATCGACTGTATTCATAGCAAAGACCAGACACTGAGAATACAGAAATGAACATGAGCGATGTGATGCCCTTTCTATTCTTTATACAGGAGACTTCCCGGGTTAGTATCACTTTTTCTCCTGAAGGAATAAATAAGGAGAAAAAAAAGCTCTTAAAATTTTTTCAAAAAATATTCTTATTACTAATTCATATTTTAGAGAAACCCATAATTAATAAATATGGATTTATTGCAGACCTATTATTTATCAATTTACTCAGTGATATTTAAGTTGGGTATAGTATTGGATATCTTGTAAAATGTATGTGTTTTTCTCAAATGGCATTTTGTTCCTTATTCATTAGTCAAATTTTCCATTCCTAAGCAAAGTGATCTTTTATTTTAAAACTTAGATTATGTTATGAATTTTTCTCCAAATTATATTTGACTTTCTCATTAAAAACATATTATAAAAATTATTTGCATCTTTGCACTGGCTTCTTATGGCCAGTGTAGTTAAAATGAAAAATAAACCTATGAATCTAGAGGCGCGAAATGTCACTGAATATATATGTATGTATGTATTGATATCTGAAGTTTCCCATAAAGTGCCAAGAAAATTTAGCAAAATTATGGGAATATACAGAAAACATCAATCTCTTCATCCTGGCCCTAGAGTTTCAGTAATAGTGTAACCTCCTGATCAGTTCTCAGATCTTTAAAGTGTGATCTTAAACTCTTCTAAACAAGATTAAAGGAGTTAATGTATTAAAATAAGATAATGCATTATACAAATGTTTTACAGCTATTCAAAGTATCCTTTAATTGATTCATTTTGAAAGTTATCCTAGGTGTCTTCCCCTAATTTTGGCTATAACCTAATTTGCATTCACTAATTATACTTGGTTTATACCTTTAGAAAAGTTATCTTTGTCCAGTTAACTTTCTTGTTTTGCCTCTCTCTTCTTCACTAGACTATTTTGTCCATAGTAGCAGAGAAAATATACTTCCCTTTGCATAGCTACTGCACACAGAAAGGGCTTAATTAACATTTGCTGAATTAATAAATTAGTGTGTTCCCTGACCACAAGAGATTCCTGATTAATAGAAAGTGATATACATATCTATTATATATGGATATAACATCATTTCATGCATTAAATCACATCATGGTATCTGGTATATATATAAGTGTGCTCATTGCACTAGAATATAAACTCTGATGGAAAGGTTTCATGTTTTATTCATCCTTGTATCCCCAAAGCCTGATGTAGCAGATGGCATACATGTAGGATTTTCCAAATATGGCTCCTTAGCTTAAGAGAATTGCTCCAGCAAATGTTTATATAAAATGGACACTTAGAACGTGGGGAGATAGTGCTACTAGCCTGTGCTTAAAGTTTAATTCAAGAGAATACAGCGGCAACAAAAACCATCACTTGAAAAGAATAGTCACACAGCCCAGACAAGCCTTGATAAATGACCCTTCCTTCTGTGTGTGGAATTAATTGGAAGGCAGATATTTTAAAAATGATCATATTGGTTAAAAACATCAAAGTTTCAGGTGCGATGGCATAAGGACTTGACTAGCAAAAAAGAGAGTGATAGATTGACCTGAGAAGTACCGTTGACAGTATCAGGAAAATAAGCTTGTAGGTTAGATGGGAGACTGAAAAGAAAGAGTGGTGTTAATTCTAAATTTATATATGGCAAATCGTAGTATCTATTCCACGTAGAATCCATGTATATTATCTGAAGGTCAATTAGAATAGCCACATCAAGTCAAACCCCTCCTACAAATATTACTGTGCATGGGACTTTTACATTAATCTATAATGTTAATAGTCATTTAAAAAGTGCTTAGCACATTAGATAATCTTACCAAGTGTAAACATAATTGTCAGAGAATACGGTGCTTTAAGAGTAGATAAGTCTGAAGACTGAAGAGAAACCAGGTGGCTTGTGATCATCTTCCTTATGTTCAGACATTGCTGCTATCACTTAATAGACAAAGACAACATATTTTTTTTTCTGCTAAGATTATATTCAGATTTTCCATAGTCAGTTTTGGTAAGAGTTAAAGTTCTTATACTTTGCTTTTATTTCTCTCAGTATTATATCCGGCCAACTCCTCATATTAACCAAATTAAAGTGAGAGCTCAAATTATAGGAAAAAAAAACTAGGAAGTAAAAAGTAAATTTTATACTTAGAATAATTTTACAGAATAAATCTCCTCTGTGGTAAGCATCTCTGGAACATCTAGTAAATTTTTTCCTCTGTAAAAAACAATATTCATCACGATTTCAAAGCAGTTAAAATTATAATAAAAGTCACTTTCTGCCCTGGCTGGTGTGGCTCAGTGGATTGAGTGTGGGCCTGTGAACCAAAGGGTTCAATTCCTAGTCAGGGCACATGTCTGGGTTGTGGGCCAGGTGTCCAGTAAGGGGTGTGTGAGAGGCAACCACCCATTGATGTTTCTCTCTCTCTCTCTCTCTCTCCCTTCCCCTCTGTCTATAAAAGTAAATAAAATCTTTTTAAAAAGTTTAGAAAGTCACTTTCAAGGGTTCAAATAAAGGAAAAAAAATGTAGTTGTTTTCTATTTTTCTTACCTAATTGTTTTTGAACTTGGGTGCCCTGATACTGACCTATTTGGTTTATTACTGATTCATCCAATTAACCTCTTGGCTGCCTACTCACCCAGCTCCTCAATAGATTCTCCTGTTTTTCACCCTGCTTCTTTTCTTGCCAAACAATATTTCATCTTCCATCTGTTGAAATTCCTATGTTCTTTCTGGCACAGCTCTGCCTCCAGATTCCCTCCCAGCCACCTACCTTGCTGCCCTTCCATCTGCTAGCATGACTAGTATCTTTTCCAACCTATTTCCAATCTAAATCATCTTCAATTTTTCATTTGAATTTCTTTATCAAAGTTTATCTTTTAAAGGGCTGTTGTGATGGTAATAATAACTTATAACCACATAATCTTTAGCTACAAAGGGAAGTTAAAAGTCAGACAGTTTAAATATACATTTATGTTTGAACTTTTTTTTATAATTTTAAGTATTTTATTATTTTACCTTTTATTTTCAAACTTTTTTTATTGTTGTTCAAGTACAGTTATCTCCATTTGACCCCCACGACTCCCCCTCACTCAAGCCATCCCCACTTCCCACCCTTGATCTTACCCTCCCTTGGTTTTGTCTAAGTGTCCTTTATAAATGTTCCTGAAAAACCTCCCCCTTTTCTCCCCCATTATCCCCCCTCCACCTCCCCTCTGGTTACTATCAGTTTGTTCTTAATTTCAATGTCTCTGATTATATTTTGCTTGCTTGTTTCTTTTCTTTATTAGGTTCCACTTACAGGTGAGATCATATGGTATTAGTCTTTTATTGCCTAGCTTATTTCACTTCGCACAATGCTGTCCAGTTCCATCCAAGCTGTCACAAAGGGTAGGAGCTCCTTCTTCCTTTTCGCTGTGTGGTATTCCATTGTGTAAATGTACCATAGTTTTTTGATCCACTCATTTGCTGATGGGCACTCAATCACCAACTTACACCACACACAAAAATAAATTTGAGGTGAATAAAAAACTTAAATACAATGTTTGAATTCATATATCCTTCAAAGTCACAATGCTTCTCGACTTTTTTCAGTGATGATATTTTGAAATAATAGAGTGTACCACTAAAAGATACTGTTAAAGTCTTTCAGCATATAGTCTTCAGAGCACTAACTACTTCTGTGTGGCCCAATTCTTAGTCTTGTGGTCAACTGTTGGGTCCATTTTTCCTGAGTTTCACATTCAGTCAGAGCAGCAGCCACATTCTCAAGACCGTTCAATTCAATTTTTAGGCTTAACGTAGCAGAAATACTTTTTAATTAGAATGTATGTTCTAGGTACCTACTGGATATCAAAGTCATTATGCAAACAACATTAGCACTTAATAATTACAGTCTTAGAATGATATTTAAGTAGCATAAAGGGGCCTTTTCCTTGAACATTGATTTAGTTGTTTGACAAGGTAGATGTTTGTTTTCATGTAGCATATATGAATTACTGCAAATTAAAGCAGTCTTGGGAAAATATTTAAAATTTTAGTTATGTAGCTTTTCATAAAACTAAAAACTTCTAATTGTCCATTTGTATTTCTGAAGGATATACCCTCCATCTATCAACCAGAACATAGAAAAGAGTAAAACATGTTTATGAGAAGTTCACTCAAAATTTTACCCTTACATTCAAAATAACATAGAAGTTTATTAAAAAGATAAAGTTTTTTTTAAGAATCAGTTTATTTTATAGTCCTGGGAACATAACATTTCTATTGATGGTAATTGGTGCTAATGAAGATGTTAAGAAGCTTTGCATTTTGTTTTAAAGAGGTTTTATGTGATTCAGATGTGATGAAGTCAACAGATCTGGGGAGGGCCGCCCCTGAAAAGACAGCTTGCTATGCTCACAGGTTCAAGAAAAGGGCACGTGCCTTACCGTGGGGGTGGGGTGGGGTGGGGTGTGGTTACACAGGGAATCATGGGGGTGGTCAGGAGGCAGAAGGAGAGGAGGAATTGTGGACAAGAGCCTTTGCCATGGTTTTTGGAGGAAGGAAGCAAGACAAAAGTGGATTTAGGATTGGCTAGTTGGAATAATTTTAAGAAGTTCTGGGGCACAGGTGCTGTCTTTAGTTTTATGGTATGTGTCCCTGGGGTGATTAGGGCAGGAGGAAAGTGGCCCAGAGTAATTCATAACTTTTCCACAATCCTAGTTTATGGTTAATGTTGAATATAAAACATACAAAAGTAGATACAGATATATAATTTTCTACATAGGCTTACTATAGTATATGTGCAAATATTCCTTATTAGTATAAGTATTCCCAATAAAAAAACTTAGAGATTACCATTTTATAATATTCTTCTCAACTTGTTTCTCATTCTATGTCACCTGGAAAATTTAATTTTAAATTATAAAACCTTATACTATTGAACCATAATATTTCAGAATTCTTATAAATTGATTTTGAGGCATTAACAACATACTATGAATTTAAGTACTTTTTTCTTAAAAAATATCTTATATTTGAGGTTTTACTACTATAGTTTTCATTCCATATCCCTCTTTCCTTTTATTATATTTTTTCCATATCTTCAGTCTCTTTTTCAACTATATCTAATGTGATTATGCTTTCCCAGAGTAAGTACTAAATTCACTTTGGTTTTTCATCTCATATACTGTGGTTAATATTCAAATATTCTCAGGAATTTCTTGTTAGCTTCTTCCAATTGACAACCTATAAACTCGGTTGTAACTACTGTGGGAATTGGGAACAGAGCACATCTCATTTCAGATTTCCCTCACATTCCAGCAAATATTCTCTATCTGATCATCAAGTATTTTCAATGAGGGTGATAAATGGCTTTGCTTAAGACTAGAACAATATCAGCCACTAGAACAATGTACTTCTAAATAAGTACAAGTGCAGAACTACAGGGACCCCTTTGTTTACAGTCTCCCCATGTCAGTCCACTCATTTTTTACTGCGATGATCCTGTCACCGAGCATGGGAGCTTTTCTCCTCCTCCTGTCACCTCAGCCAAATCCAACAAGTAGCAGTGCCATCATACTCATTACTCAGAATTTAGTGTGTCATTGGCAATAAGCATCTTTAAATTTCTGCCTATTCCATTCTTTCTCACTTTCCTTCACTCCATTTTACTATCTCTTAATGAGCCACCTTGTCTAGGAGGCATTTAAGCAGAACTGAACAATAGGCTCAGTATCAGGACACCTCTAAGTTGTACAGGCAGTTACTCCTCCTTCCTAAGGAAATACTGCATGTGTGATTTCCCTCCTGTTGTGAAACTGGATCGGCTTGGGAGGTTTAAACACCTTGCACAATGCTGGGAGTCCTGGGCCACTGCACCACCGGGCAGTTGACAGAAAACCCAAGGAACAGAGTAACACCACAGCAGAACTGAAACGCCCTGTGAAACGCTCGAACCGTGGTTTTCCTGTCCTCTTATTATCATCCCTATATATTTTTCTCTTTTTTTCCCTCTTTTTTTTTAAGAAAATAAATGATGCCTGATTTACAAATTATAGTTGGCCTTACCTATTATTGTGTCTTAACAGATTATTTAGCAAACATAAAAAAAACCCAGCATAATTAATACACTTGAGGAAGTAGATATACATACAATTATATTACATATTTTATAAATTATATGTTATAATGTATATGTGTTTACATACACATGCATGTACTACATTTCTATTTGCATATATATATACATATATTAATAGTGTAAACTTACTGTTGAAGAACATCCTTAATGAATTTTACTATATCTAGATTTTCTTACTAAAAGTTTGCTCATGTTATTTTCCCACCCTAAAGGCATGGTCAGGAATTAATATTATACTACTTATTATTTGCATATTTATTAATTATTTGCCATGATATTTGAGCAAGCAGCTTTAATTCACAAAGACTGGAAAATATAGTATAAAACTATATTTTTCAGTTTTGCAGTTGTAAATTTTATTTGGCTTTTATATAGTGGGTTCTACAATTCTAAAAGCCTAATTTTTAAAAGACTAAGAAAGAAATATAACTTTCTTTTTGGCAAATTTCAAAATATGCCATCCACCCATGTGTTTCGGAGCAAGGCATTCTAGACAGGAGAAAACACAAAACACTACAGTGTGAGTCAAACTGCTTCGTTCCTGACAAGGTCTTCCTTCAAGGATGTGCTAGTCCAGATTATTTTAATTCCATTTGTCCTGTTTGTATGCAACACAGTATTTGAGTCTGACTCCCTCAGCACTTTTCTCTACTTCTAGGAGGACTGAGCATTTTGGGTGTGTACCAACATCTTCTACCATAATTTGAACATGTTGACAAGTAAGGAAATAATCTGAGCCAAAGGAATGCCACAGCCCTGCTAAAACTTCCCCACAAGGCGGTAATTATTTCATTGATCCAGCTCACTGTCAGTGCTGCCCCTCCCCAATCTGCAGGCTTCTATCTATCCCAGACCCACACACCTGAGCTCCCACACATTCTTGAAAAGCATCTGCATGCAAAATAAAATACCTTATGGCACCATAATATTACGAATATAAAACAAAGCCAGCTTTCAGTTCGCTGAACAACTGAGTGCCCTGGCACTGCATCGCGATGCTGGAGTCTGAGTCAAGCTTACTAATGCTGCATCACCGTTATCCTAGCTCAGCACATTCGTGTTTGCAGCGATCTAACCTAGAGAAAACCTCGGACTTACCTCCTATGTCGAGCTATCTGTAGTACTGAGTGCAATATTTATTGCAAATTGTCCATCTGAATAAATGCAGCGACAGTTAGACCACGGGATACCTCTCTCCTGCAGCAGAAAGCAAGTTGAAAGGACTTCAAGCTGTGACCTCAGAGGCAGGCACAGCCGCTCCCATCTTTCCGCCAACCTTCTGAGATGAGCAGGTTAGATGACAGCAAAGCTGGCTTTCTACATGGCAATACTTTTAAATAAAGCATTCTGTGCTCGGAGCTGGGGGATTTACATCTCCCAAACTGGCCAGGACCGAGTCAATGCTGCTCTATGCCTGAAAATATTAAGCATTTCACTGCAGTCACTTAATGCAAGAAACTATCTGAGGTGACTTCACAAACCCTGTCATTCTGTTCGGAGACTAAAGAATGAGCACCACATGCATAATTCATGAGTTAAAATCTTCAATGCACTTCCTGTAGCCACTGTTCTATCCAGTAATGGGCTATTGATCACCTCATTGCTAAGGCAATTGGAGCTTCATGATTGGTTTATTTCCGCAAATAAAATTACAACCAAAATCACAGCAGAAGCCTCCAGCCCTGCAGCATCCACTCGGGTAAAACACTCACACAGACGAGATGGCATTTGCATACTGCAGACTGTTTAAACTGAGCTGTCTTCTGCAAAAATCCTATAGTATCTGTTTTCTTTTATTCAGAAGACATACTTTCTGCAGGTTTGGGTTTAATATTTTACCTTATAAGTAAGATGTACAGAATTTTTGTTTTCTTATCTATCATATTTGGAAAATTAACATGACTAAACTGAAAATTTGAAAGAAAAAAAGGTGTATGGATACATCAGAGATTTTTACCTGGGCTCATTTGAACAACTTTTCTTAGAAAACTCAAATTTAAAAATAATAAACTTCCCATTTCAATAATATGGAAGTTTTCCTTTAAAAAAATCATTATAGTGGGTGCACAAGTTCCTCACTGTTAACTATTTCAGACTGTAAGCATCTTTAATCAGGGTGTGTCAGTAGTTCTGACAGCACTTTCTCCCAGAATTTAAGCTCTTAAGAACACACCCTGGCTTCTCTTAGTCTGTTTTACTGCCTCCAGAGGGAAGCCTTTAATGTTCACCAAGGGAAAACACAGGTAGCATTTTTAAATGTTATAATAGTAGTTGCAAAAACACTACAGTGAGAGATTTATATAAAACAGAAAATGCATGTATACACAAAAATATTTTTTCTATTTTCCAAAGTATCTTCACTGTAAAAATTAATTAATCTTTATTTTTTTCACCAAAAGAGAACTGAATATGATGTTTTTACGATTATTTAGAAATCTAATGCCATGTCTTTTCAAAGTCTCTCTTTATATTCGTACACCCACAGGTGCAAGTTTACAATATAATGTTTCTATGCTAAAACCATTTGTTACATCCAGAGCAAATCCTTCACATTCACTGCGTGGGGCTGGAGCACAGAGTACCTGTCCAAGTAGAGCTGAGGTTGCCCATCGAACAGTGAGACTGCAGGGCGCAATTTGCCCTTGGAGGAGGCATATTCACAATGACTGTGAGTCAGTAAACCAATCAACTAGAATCAGCCTGCAGAGGTTGTAGTAGTGCTGATGACAGAGGAGATGGAGTTAATGGATGTTCGCGGAGATACCTCTTCTTTCCAAGTGCACACATACGTAAGAGCATAATTCCTGCTAAGACATAGAGAAGACAATGAACGGTGCCTAACTGGTAAGAATTAGCATAATTTTTACCATACCAGACAGTATGAGAAATTATCTAATAACTATGCATATTACATAATATTTTGTTCTGCCTACATAGATTTGATTTGCATATTTATATATACTGCCTTTACCCTAATAAAATTCAAGTAAACTACATAGTAGACCTTACTCCATTATATTTCTGAATCTTATTTATTCTTTAAAGAGAAGATTGAAAGACCTCAAACATTATAGAAGTTATAAGGATTAATATCCTGTGAAGAGTTTTACCAATTTAATCATTTATAGAAGCAATTTTGTATAAAAATAGAATCTCATTTAAAAATAGTAGAAAACTTAAAACCTTGGCATTTAATTTATCAGATATGAAGATACAGAGTATAATCATTTAGAAAATCCAAGTTGCTGACATACCCTAAAATAACTACAAATGTAAGTATTGGAAATTAAAGCTGTCTGAAATGACGACTCAATGGTGCATAACCAGGTGGACGGGGGAACATCAGCTCAGTCACTCTCGTGCTGCAAGTGATAGGAAAGCCAGTATCTTTTCTAACAAATATCCAAGACCTCGGTCAAAAATGAAGATGGCAACTTTGCAACCACTTGGTGAAGTTTCAGGTTCACCTGTTTTAAATGCAGGGAGAGAGAAAGATGAGAAACACACAAACACCTCATCAACCTGGCATAGAACAAGAAAAGCTATGGAGTAAGTGCATCCCAAAGAAATTAGGAGGGAAGCACGAAAGCCTGAAATGAAACAACTAAAGTAGTCAGTTGTACGCCCAGATAAAACAAAGTCCAAGGCTGTGATAAAGAACCAATTTCCACTTTCCAGAAGTCCGGCTATACCTCAGAAATACACAACCGATTTTCAAATCGATGGAAAACAGAGATGGCTATTTTAGATAAATGTGATCTCTTTACAGATCAAGAGGCTTTCCAATATTCTAAATTTATAATGCATGTAAAATAGGGAGTGAACTCTAATGTATAATAAGGTCAATTAAATGACTCAAAACTGTGAATACATCAAAGAATATTTAATCTACTAAATTTGTAATATCAACTAAGATGTATAATTAACCTGGCTGACTATTGTGATTTGGAATTATGCAAAATTTATACCCATTATAAGAAAATACAATGTCATATAGAGTTAGGAAAATAATTCAGGCTACCAAAGTTTCTACATTCCTGAGCTCAGGGGTTGTGGGAACAGAACGCATTTGTTCTCTGAGATTCAAGATATTCTTTCTACTTTTCTCTCCCTGTCCTGTCAGTGCCATACCCACCCCTGATCATAACATAGTAACTTAAAAATATTCATTGTGTACCTTCTACATAAAAGGAATTGTGCCAGGTGTTAGGACAATAAATAGTTTGAGGTCAGTGGATGATTCCAATGTGTCTCTGTCCTTTAGTGAAGAAAACAGGTAAACATATAGATATAGAGCGATTAATATAATCACTATGATTATATTAGATATGTAAATGAGATAATTACCAAAGCACATGGAACTATGTCTGTATACTAAATAATTTCTAAGCAAGTGTTAATTCTTATTTTTATTCCACTATATGAGGCATAGCAGCAGAAGAAATATTGGCATCACCAAACGTCTTTGGGACATTAGGAAACGATGCCTGTGGGGGTGGTATTTAAAGAAGCTGGGTCGTATAATGGAACCAACATAGGTTTTAATGTTTGACAAATTTGAGATTATTTTCAGGATTCACTGAATTTGCATGACTTTGGACATGCCACTCATACTCTGTAAGCATGAGTTTTATTGTATAGAAATCAAGTTAGATATCTACCTCTTTCAATTTTAGTGAGGATTAAATAACTTAAAGTACAACAGTTAAAAGTGCAGTTTGTATAGTCAGGTGGATGAGAGTTTAAAACCTGCCTCAGTTGTCTAGTCTTTCAAAAAAAAGTTCATCAACATCATAGAGATATTAAGAAATTCAAATATTGCAATATCTTTGTCACTTAACATAGTTTAGTTTCTGACACAGTGAGGACTTTAGAAACATTCATTCATTTCCTCCCAATGCCAGGTCGTGGAAGAAGAGGCTTGAAGGGGAAGCATTTCTGGGAAAGAGAACAACACATGAACTTGTAGGGAGGCAAGACATCACATGACATGCTTAAGAAACTGAAGTAGACACATTATGAGGATTTTGGAAATAAAAGACATTTTGTCAGGTGATAAGGCAAAATTCTGATTTTGATTCTGATAAAAATCTGATTTTTCAAGGGATACTTGGGGTTTTTTATTTAATTATTTGTTTTCCATTACCATTTAAGCACCTTTGTATCCCCCCTCCTTACACTGACACTTTTCTTAAACTCTGTTAAAAATCTTGATTATAAGAACATTCTTAACGCTGTTTAAAAGTTTGAAGCAACTCTTCAGAGAAAAGATATTTAAAACTTTCACCATGAGAGTAACATGACTAGATTTTGTGGTGGGATGATAGATTAGATGCAGTAATCAGAGGCAAAGAATGTGTTTAATAGAAAACCATGTCGGTCTACCAAAAGTGATAAGGGCCTAAACAGATGCAGGGATGTTAAAATAAAACATATTCTAGAGATATTTAAGCAATAGTCAGTATGATCGAGTAAGATTATGAGATTAGGAAGAATTGTGGGAGATTTCTATGTTGTGACTTGGGTAACTCAGTGTCCTTCTCCTCCCCTACTTCTATGCAAAATAGTAATAATAAATGACTACTAATATTATGAAAAGATAGTGAGATAACGAGATTATAATAGTAAATATAGCAAAGGCGAGGTAACCTAGGAAGCAAGATAAAGAGTTATTAAAAAATTGGACACTCAGCGAACTTCTATTTGACACCTGAATAATGAGGCTATAGTTTGCTAAATAGGTTGGGGAGTGACCAGAATTGTTAAGCTATAAGAGTCAAAGAACTAACTCAAGGTTAAAAGTGTACAATGTAAATAAAGTAGAGGATGAAGCCCAAATATAATAAAATGTACAAAATAGCCTTATTCTGTGAACTTAATATCTTTACATCATTAATAAATTAATTGCATAATAGGTAGGCACAAAATAGACAGGGGAGGTTAAGAATAGTATAGGAAATGGAGAAGCCTAGAATTTTACATGTACAACCCATGGACATGAACTAAGTTAGGGGGCGTGCAGAAAATGCTGGAGGGTAGGGGGGATGCAGAGAGGAAGGGGATAAAGGAGAGAAAAACTTGGGACAACTGTAATAGCATAATCAATAAACATACTTGAAAAAAGAAGCAACAAAAAATTAATTGCAAAAGAGAAAACTGCTAATCTATATTGAACATATACGATAAGGCAGGATCAACGCTTTGCACTTTAATAAGCTGATTTTGTTTGATCATCACAAAGACCTTGTGAGCTAAGTAGCACTTATTTCCATTTATCTATGAGAAATCCCACTCAAAGAAATTTAGGTGATTTGGCCAAGTCATGTGACCAATGAACAAGTGAGCCTAAATTCACATCTAGGTTTGAGTTTGCATCTGAGACCTTGTCCATGATATTAAACTGCTGCCCCACCTCACAGAACCACGATCATAACAGAATGTTTTCTCTTCACCTTTTTGCTTTTTCTATGACCCAGAAGACCAACAAATCATCAGATTTGTGTTAAAAATATATCTGGTCATCAACACTAGTTTTAAAAAATTAGAGAAATAATACATTAATATATGAAAAAGAAAAAAACACTCATTCTTTCAAACATATATTTCACATTACCAAATCCATATTATATTATTTTGCCTGAACTAACTTATAAAAAAGATATCCCATTCTATAGGGAAGAAAATACGCTGAAATAGTTTAGTACTTTCTCAAGGGCACATAGATGTAAAGAATAAGACAAGATTTAAGTTTCAAATGACCACAGACCATGCTTATCTCACTATATCATACTTTACAATATTTTTAAAAATTCACTAAGAAATAAATTAAAGTACAGGACACTAATATCATAATTTAAATTATATAAAATCTTAAAACAAGAAGAACAGTATGATAACATATATTTTTGAGAGACATATACAGATAAATGGTAATAATGTCTGAGAAGGATATAAACACGAAATATGTATAGTTCTGAGGGCAGGAAGAAGTGTATGATTAGGGAGGAGTACATAGAGATCTTTGTATGTATATACTTTTTTTATTAAGCTGGCAGCAGGCATATTTTTTGCTTTCTTATACTATCTAAATATTTGAACTATTAATAAAAAATTTTAAAAGTTAGGAAAATAAAAATATATATAAGAAAAAAGACCTAAACAACAAAACAAACAAACAAGCAAAATATAGCCGAAGACACTGAAATAAAGAACAGGCTAACAGTGACCAGAGGGGAGAGGGGAGGGAATTTCAGGGGAGAATGGGAAGGGTTTGCAGGAACAAATATAAAGGACACATGGACAAAAACTGCGGGGGGGGTGGAAATGGGAGGGAGGTGGGGAGGAATGGGTGGGTGGGCTGGGATGGGAGTAAAGGACAGAAAACTACTTGAACAACTATTAAAATAAAATTTTAAAAAACACTACTGAACTATACACTTAAAAAATAAAAATAAATAAATACATAAAGAAAAAGAGCTCACAAATTTTAGAGGTGGATTCCCTTTTTCTTCAGTTTCTACTTCCCTTTTCAAAATGCAATCCAGAAAATACTCCTAATAATATCCAGTCCCATTTAAAACATCTCTTTAGTCATTAAAGATCAGTTAAATAAAAAGAAGAAAATAGATATAAGGAGTAGATATCCTACCATGTCTCAAAATTTGAGAAATGGGCATTATCCATGTGACACCCAAGGGTTCCTAGTTCCATTAAAACACCCCCAAAATTTTTAAAGATTTTATTTATTTATTTTTTGAGAGAGGGGAAGGGAAGGAGAAAGAGAGAGAAACATCAGTGTGTGGTTTCCTCTCACATACCCCCCACTGGGGACCTGGCCTGTAACCCAGGCATGTGCCCTGACTGGGAATTGAACCGACAACCCTTTGCTTCTCAGGCCCATGCTCAATCCACTGAGCTACTAGCCAGGGCAAAAACACCAAAAATTTTCCTAATGTTTCAGTTAGCTTACAGGTATCATTATACCAAATGATTTTCCAAGTTTCTTAAAAAAATGACCCAATCATATAATTTAATCTCCATGTACAGTGAAGCTACTAAACATCCCACTATGGTTATGGATATAATTGAGAAATACAATTGAAGTTTTTTAAGTTTATGAAAGTATAATAACTTCCTATTTATCACTAACAATCCTTATTTAATCATATTTACTTTTAGTTCTTTGAGAAAGGGTTGTTTGTTATTTGTTTTTTGTTTTGTTGAAGTGACCAAATGCTCTTGCAGGAAGGCATATAAACTTCAAGATATACTAGAAACCAGTTCAACCCCTTGAGATTCACCAAAACAGGTCTGGGTGCATGCCAGACTGTTTCCTCTAAGTATTGCACACATTAGGGAAGAACTTCCAAAATTACATCTTGCTTCTCTTCTCTAAAAAAAAATTAAATATTTGCAAAATTTGCTTGGTCTAAATATATTTCTAGTTTCAAGACAATTAGACCTATGTCCTTAAGTCATGATATTTTTTAAGAGCAAAAGTCTGTGTACTCTTAGATCTTTTAGGATTTTTGAGTTATCAGAAAAAAAAATGACTTAACCTTTTACTAACTTCCTTTAAAAACTTTAATGGAAAAAAGGGTTTATTGCATGAATTTATGAATATGTGGCAACAAAAATAGATGATGATGCCTTCACTACAGTGTTTGATTAACATATTAAAAACTCAGTCTCCTTTTATGGACTTTATGCAGGTTTTAGCTTTATAATTCCTAAAAAGGTACTTAAGTAAAAACTTCTGTTAGAAATATGTTTTAAATAACTACATCATAATTATGATGTACAAGTACATATCATGTGCATATATGTGGATGGGCATATGTGTAAAATTTTCAAACTTGTATGGAAGTTACCATATTTCACATTAGTAAAACTGTAAGTATACAACTTGTTGAATTTTTACAAAGTGACACAGCTATGTCACTTTGTGCAACAAATAATAAACTATTACTAGCCAGATGCCCTGCGTTCTCCCTTCCATCCTCCACCCCCCCAAAGATAGCCATGGTACCAATGCTAACATGTGCAGTAGTTTCCCCTGATTTTTCACACAACCATTTTAAACTAAAGTCCAGTGCTGTAGAATTTTCCAGTTACAGATCTACTTCCAAAATAAGTTTGGACGGAAGATTTGTATTCATACTCTTCCCATTCTTATTTAACTGCAGGTTCAAAATGTCAAGTGTAACTGTTATACTTTATTTAATAAAGGAATTTGTATCAGTTCTTTTTGATATGAATACTTTGAAACATATTTTAATTTTTTTACCATGAAACTAGTCCCCGTAGCAGGATATTAATGTACCAGTATGTTCTTTTGTAATAAATTTGGGGGTTTTGGAGTTATTGCATATGACAATCAACTTTGCTTCAGCATAAGAAGTTTATCTTTAAACTAGCAACAGTAATTTCCTGGAAAAGATGGCATCATAGATATTTTTCCTATGAAATTAAAAGACTCACTCAAAAAAACCCTTGAAAAGAGAACTAATATTTTAGCTGTAGACCATGGGTATCTGGATCTTTTTGAATAAAGTGATATTTTACTGAAATACTCATATATGAGGCTTTAAATTTAAAATAAATAATTGCTTTAAGGAAAGGATTAAAATTCCTAATTTACATAAGGATAACATATGATCTAGACTGCCTTCTTAGTGAAAAGTTGTCAGATGCATCCCTGGCCAGTGTGGCAAAGTTGGTTGGAGTGTTGTCCCATAAAATTGAAAGATTGTGGGTTAGATTCCCAGTCAGGACACTTGTAGGTGGCAGGTTCGGTCCTGGTCGGGGAGCATGTGAGAGACAACAGATCAGCAACCAACGGATACGTCTCTCTCACATCAATGTTTCTCTCCCTCTCTTTCTCCCTCCCTTCCCCTCTCTCTAAAATCAATAAGCATGTCCTCAGGTGAGGATAACCCAAGAAAAAATGTGTCTGATGCAAAACTCTTGGCTAGTATATAATCCAGTAATAATTATGTTTGAAAAATAACCTGAATGAATGCTACAAAGAAAAAACAGGTTTATGAAAGATGGCAGAAGAACAACTGGCTCAGAATGTGCAGTTGTGAAGACAAGGAACACCTGTCTTTCTCACAATCGGACTGACATTGACTTGAGCCCTTTCTTTCACAAGCATTCATTGACGTGGGTTGTGAGTGAAAATCTTCATTGGTGCTGGGAATCTAATAACCCTTGTCCTCAAAGGCTGACACTCAGCTGTCTGTTGGAGCCTTCCCACACTAGCTTGTTAGAGACATTCAATTTTCAGGAATTTTGCAAGACATTTGTTAAACATAGTCATTAATAATAATTAAGTAATAAAATTGTATCTCATTCACTCATATAATTAGAAGGTAATGTCCAATAAATTCAGACTTATATTTCCAACCAATATGTCTTTTCTGAACTCCAGACCCATTAACCCACTTATGTAACTGATGTTTAGACTTGTATATATCTCACAAGCACCTCAAACTCAGGCATTTCACAAGTGAACTCAACTGCCTACTTCTAAATTTGGTTTTCCCTTTTCTACTCTATGCTAGGAAGTAGTAACACCATCCACCCACTCATCTTCTCATGACAGAAACTGAGACATCATCTTTTATACTTGAAAGACATGTATATGCTAATGAACTCAAACTTTGTCTCTGGGGGAGATATATTCTCTGAAGTTCATATACGTCAACTTTGTATTTTCACTTGGTTACCTCTCAATTTGAGTTAACTAAATTCTCAATATTGTCTTTAAATCTGGCCTTCCATAGTTTTTCCTATCCCAGTAAATGATACCACCCTTTAGCATCTGCTCAAGCCCAAAGCCTATGACTCTAATCCTTTTATCTACCTTATAATTATGAACTAAGTCTATTTTTTCTACTTTCATCATCAATAACTAAGTTCAAGCTGTCATTGTCTCTTTCTTAGACTGTTGAAATAGCCTTATAGGTGAGCTCTTAATATCCACTCTCTTCCAGTTAATCCACTTGCCATATGAGATCACAGAAAAGTGATCGTTTAAAAGCGCTGATGTCATCATATTAGTTTCTGGCATAAAAATGTTCAGCATTCCCCCACTACAATTAAGATAATATGCAACATCTTCAACGCAGAATGCGATGTCTTGTTGGCCCCTGACCAGTCCCCCAGGTTCATCACATTCTCCTTTCCCCTCCCTTCACTGTGTCCCAGCCACCCTGGCCATCTCCCTGTTCATCCTAGTTTTAAGATACTAGTCTCCCTCTGTCGGGAATGACTTTTTCTCCAAATATTTGCTTGGTTAACTGACTCATCTTTCAGGCTATATCATCTTTGCAAACCAGGATTTTTTTCCCCTGTAATTTATTCTCACAATGTTTGGTAACTTTCCTTTATAGTTTATTAAAATTATAATTAAAAACACACTTTTGTAATCATTTATTTACTGCCTCCCTTTTTCACTGTAATGTAATTTTCACTACAGCAAAGAGACCATTTGTTTTATTTGCTTCTCATTTACCACAGTCCAGCATATATCGCTGTGATAACCACATAGAGGGGTATCAGATATTTGCTTAATGCACAGATGAATGAATCAGTGGCACAGTGTGTGTTTGTAAGATCATACAGGATCTAAATCTTTAAATTTGAATTATCAGTTACTGTGATAAGATTGATTAGATAAAACTGAGCTTCCTGACTTTGAATGAATGGTTCATTTTCCACTTTAAATCCTTGGCTATCGATACTTATGCATTACAGTGCTCTCTAAAAATTTACAGTACTTGTCTCTGTCCCAGGATTTTGCCTCCTTAGATTGTGAAATTTGTATGAGTCAGGAGATTGACCTAATGTTTACCCATGCTGGACAATCTGCTCTGATTTTGTCTCCATACTCATTTATTCTTAAGTAGGGAAGTTTTATTATCTCCACAACTCTACCTATGTCCTGACCAACGTGAATTCTCTGTTGTCTTCAATTCCCACTCAATTTCAGCCTCAGACAGAACACTGATTAACTGTGATTAATTCTAATAACTCTAGATGCTGTTTTCACTTTGCTTTCTCTGAGGAGATTGCCCTCAGCCCTTTGAGAATTTTCCTAGCTGGTTCCTAAATTCCTAGTAGTTTTAAAGCTAATGTGTTTAAATCTGGAGTGGAGATGGCCACCAGAGATATTGAAACACCCTTGTGGCTTTAACTTTCCTGACTTCTGACTTTCCAGGGTGAGATCTATTTCTGTACTCTCATGATTAAGCTAACACTTTCCTTCTTCATAAGAACCCGGAAAAACTCAGTTGCTAAATACACTTATTAATATTTTTTAAATTTAATAATTTTACAAATATTATTTAACAATAGAAAATGTTATTTAAAAAATTAAAGGGTATTTTTCTCTTAACTTGCATTTCCCTCTTTCAAATATATTTTCCTTACTCTCCCAATAAGCTGTAAAGAGAGGCAGAGTATCTAATGGTTGAAAGCACAATCTTTTTTCTTACTCTAGGGTTTAGTATCATGTTTTACACTTACTGGCTACTTGTCCATAGCCAAGTTACTTAAGCAACATAAACTTCAATTATTTATCAAATGAAAATACTGATAACAATCATAGTGCCTACATTATAGGAATACAGTGGGGGTTAATTAAATGAAAGAATATGAAAAGAACTTACCTAGTATACTGCCTCAAAAAAGCAAGGGTAAAAAGTTATTAGTTGTTATTGCATAAACTCTGTAAGCTAGCACCATGCTGCATGTTGCTGAGTCTTGGGATCTAGCACAGAATATGCATAAAGTAAGTTCACAATAAATGCCTATTGACTGACTAATTGATGGATTGATAAATTCAACCAATTTTCAGAGTCTTTTTGTTTTGTAAGGTCTTAATAACTATCTCCCACCAGGACAGCCATTCGTTACTTTCTACCAAAAATTATATAAACATAGTATTAAAGTGTTCACTGAATTTTATTTTTATCATTAACTCCTTAATGCTAAGAGGGAAAAAAATCTTTTTATCATGGACTTAAAATTAAATATTTTTAAAAATATGACCTTATTGTCTTTTGTCATGGTAAGACAGGTAATCTTAGTGCAAATTCTAAGAAGTAATATACTTTATTATGTATACATTGTTAGGTAACTATTCAATAATAGTATTTATTGTGCCTACAAACAGCCACTTGTATAAAACATCAAATAATTGATTTGATTATAGGTAATAGATTTTATTTTATACACATAATCAAATAATTAGGGTTAACAAACACATAGATTTATTTGTGCCAGGCCCTTTCCTAAGTACTTTACATTAATTTATCAAATCTAATAATTCTGACAACCAACCATACAATGCCTTGTTTTCTTTCAACAATGCTCCAATAACCTAAGAGGTTATATACGTAAACTTTTCTTTAACTTAATGATGTTCATTTGTAAATACATAAACAGTTAAAAGATGAGTTAGCATGACAATGGAGTGTGTGTCCTATTGTTTTCAGCTTCTGTCTGGAAAGCAGTGAGAATGGAACCTGGGCATGACGGTCTGGGCTGGTACTGCACAGCTCTGGGAAACACCATCTGGCACCATTTCCCTCTGCCTGGAGAGCTTTCTTTGCCATTACTTGTAGCACAGGTCTGAGGGCAATGAGTTTGTTTAGCTTTTGTTTATCTGAAAAAAAGTCTTTATTTAGTCTGTTTCTTTTTTTTACATTTAATTTATTTTTATTTTTAAATATATTTTATTGATTATGCTATTACAGTCATCTCATTTCCCCCCCTTTATTCCCCTCCTCCTTGTACCCCCCTCCCACCTGAATTCCACCCCTCCTTAGTTCATGTCCATGGGTTGTACGTCTAAGTTCTTTGGCTTCTCCATTTCCTATACTATTCTTAACCTCCCCCTATCTATTTTGTATGTACTATTTATACTTCTTATTCAATTTATTTTTAGAGAGAGGAGACTGGAGTAAGAAAGTGAGAGGAACATTGACATACCAGAGAAACATCGGTCAGTTCTCCCTCACATGCCCCACACCGGGGACCCGGCCGAAGCCCAGATATGTGCCCTGATGGGGAATGGAATTGGTGATTTTTTGGTCTGCAGGATGTCACCCAACCCACTGAGCCACACCAACCAGGGCTAGTCTGCCTTTCTGAGAGATAATTTTGCTAGGTATAGAATCTTAAATTGATATGTTTCTTTTTCTTTCAGTGCTTTAAAGATGCTGTTTTCTTAAGATACATATTTTATGTTTGGGTTTAGAGTGAAGATTATTTTTAAGCTGGGTGGCTTCAAAAAAAATCAGTGGATGTGGGCACAAGTATTTGAGATTGATTAAGAAAACGTAATAAGTATAGGGAAGTAGAGAGTAGTAGATTAGTTCATCTCATTCACCTCATTCCTTGAACCCCTGGCTCTCTGTCACACATTTACTGAACCTTTAGTCACACATCTCTTCAACTGGGTTTTTTAGACACAAACTATTTTCTTTGCTTCTTGCTTCTCTGTCCATTATGTTTCAGTTGCTTTTGGCAGTACAACATTTTTATTATTCTTTTTCACAGATTAAAAGATAAGAAATCCTTCTGACTTCATTTCCTTTTCTCAGGTATTTTTATCTATGCTAATCACAAGACATATCATGAATAATGAATCAAAACTTACATCTTCAGACAAAGTGTTTTTTTTTTTTTATTTTGGAGCTCCAGACCCATCAATCCTCCCATATACTTTGTAACTTGACACTTATGTAACTAACAGGCATCTTAAACTCAGGCAGTCCACTGCTGAACTCTTGACTTTTCTCCCAAAATTTAGTTCCTCCAATCTTTCTTATTGCAATTAATTACCAGTCTCTACTCATCTGCTTATATTAGAAACTAAATGTGATATTTTTTTCTGCCTCTATGGCCACTACCTCATTGGTTTGTACTTGGAAAATATATGTATTCAATCTACTTCTTTCTCTCCTCATTGCCATTAACCTACTCCAAATAATCATTACTTCACTTACTTACACTATTACAATAACCTTCTAAAATTTTACCTGTGTAATCCATATAAAATGCCCTATCATAGCACCTAGAAGGATTATGTGTGTGTGTATATCATTATATTACCTATTGATTAAAATTACCCAGTGTTTTCCAACTGCAATTAGAATGTTACTCTATGTCTGCAATAGAACATAGCAGCTCTGTATTGTCTTGTGTTATTCTCCCCTCATTCTCTACATTTCAGTCACCCTGGCCATTTATACCTGTTCTCTCCTAATGTCCACATTCTGCACAGTATCTCTTGGGCTAGAATGCTTTTGCCCCAGCTCTTTTCTTAACTTCATCTCAGCTTAAAATTTACTTTCTCTTGGAAATGTGCCTGATTATTCTCCTACCCTTTCCACCTTATAGGTTAGGTAAGTGTCTTGTGATTTATTATCACAATATATGTACTTTTTCTGGGTAGTACTTATGGTAATGATAATTAAATACTTATTTGTATAATTTCTAATTTAATGCCCAACTCTCCTGATGGCAGAGATTGAATTTGTCTCACCTACTTTTTCATCTCTATTATTTATCCCAGTATTTGGCACATAGAGGATGCCAAGATTCTTTTTAATTCACAGATGAATGAATCAGTGGCACAACTTGTGATTCCATTAGCTATTAATAGGACTGATTCTTTGAATGCATAATGGACAATTGTGGTAGGGGTTGGCCTCATAGATCTGGGTTGCTTGTTTGCAAATAATTTATACTCAACTTCAAACCTTTGGCTGCGGAGCCTATATCTTTAGTTACTTTCTAAAATAGCTATTCTTTTGTCCAGGATTTTTGCCACTTTGTCTTACCACATCTGCCTTGATCTTTAATTCTGCTTTGATCCTTGACACTATCGCCCTGACCTCTTTCATGTACGCTGTGTAACCTGTTCTGACTTTGTGATCAAGCTAATCTTAAGTGGGAGAGTTTCATCTTCTCTCTGACCCTACTTAAGTCCTGTCCCTCCCAAATTTATTTTTGTCCCAGATTTCCAACTTGTGTCTCAGCCTAAGACAGAACATTCATCAACCACTATTAATTCTAGTTAGTTCCAGCTTGATTCCTTCATTCTGTTTTCATGGAAAAGTTCGCCTTGGTCTTGTGTGACTGCTGGTCCTTGTTGGTCTAGTGCAGTGCTTTCAAACTCTACATGACATGAATCATGTGGAAACCTACTTTAAAACACAGATTCCTAGGCCCTCCTCTAAGAAATTCTTATATATAATATTTGGGGTGAAGCCCCCAAAGATGAATTTCTACCAAGATCTTGGGCCATGATGATACTGATAATCTTGGAATTATATTTTAAATAGCATTATTCTAAGAGTTTGAGGCAAGTTTGTTGGGATCTGGTGTATGTTGACTGCCTGAGGGTTTGAAAAGGCAATAATTATTTTAACTTTTCTTAGATCTGTTCATTACAATTTAGGCCACTTCCTTTCTTTTTATTAAGCCTTCAGCTTCCTTGTACAACCCATGAAGGCTCCTCTGCTTAGCAACTCTTTTGTATAACAAACATAACTGTTTATGCTTTCTTTTTTATATATTTAAAAGTATAATTTTATTCTGCTAACTGGTCATTGACCATGGTTAAATTGTTTTTCATCAGGAGAAAATCTGCATTTTAGTGGTAAAATACATAATGTTTCATATACTGTATCCTGGAGTTTGGTGCTGGGTCAGACATTTATTAACTATAAATTCAGTTTATTTATCTGTTAAATTAGAAAGATAATAGTTAATTTAATAATAGGTATGTCATTAACAATGGTGCATTTACTGGTTTAGTAAAATAATTTGGAAAAACCTTAAACACATTGTCTGCCACGCGGAAGTGCTAAAACTGTTCACTATTATTACAGAAAAAGCACTAAAACTGGCACTATATTTTATGCTTCTGTTTACTCCAGAGCAGGTAGCATAAACCTGGCACAAATTAGTGATCAATGAAAGCTTAAAATCATGACTTAATGTCTGTCAGAAAATTAATAAATGTAGTTTGTTTAAAATTTTTAATAACACTTGATTCAGTCAGGGTTCTCCAGAAAAACAATAAAGCCAAAGAATACACATATATGTGTATATTGTATAGAAAATGTATGTATACTATATGAAATATATGTATAATAGAAAGCAAAAATATATATAACATATGGAACATACACTTTTAGACTATATATATTGAATGCATTTTTAGGCTACATATATTGAATGCATATGTTTATATATTTAAAGAGATTTATTTTAAAGAACTGGAGAGTGAATGTGAAGCTGGCGAGTAAGAAATCTCTAAGGCAGGCCAGGGGCTGGAAAGGAGGCAGGAGTTGATGCTGCAGTCTTAAGGCAAAATTTCTTCTCTGAAAAACTTTAGTGCTTTCCCTTAAGGCCTCCAAGTGATTGGGTGAAGCTCTCCTACAGTAGGGAGGTAGGTAATCTATGTTACTTTAAGTGAACTGATTTTAGATGTTAATCACACCTTACCTTTTTACAAAATA
The DNA here is from genome assembly GCA_004024845.1 of Tonatia bakeri. Lineage (NCBI taxonomy): Eukaryota > Metazoa > Chordata > Mammalia > Chiroptera > Phyllostomidae > Tonatia > Tonatia bakeri. The sequence goes on from PVIA01002271.1 coordinate 141,474, forward strand.
CCTTTATAGTAATATCTGGATTAGTGGTTGATCACATAGCTGGGCACTATAGCCTAGCCAAGGCTATACATAAAATTAACCATCAAAACTGCTTTATGTCTACAAAACAAAAATCAAATTTTCTGTTGGTATATTCTCCATTATTCAATTCAATTTCTCTGCCATAATTCTTCTCTCCACAAAAGTAAGTGAGATTCATTTTTCAATTTTCATCATTTTGTGAAGCCTTCATCTTCACGGGAAGTACTTCCCCCTCTGTGTTCTCATAGTCAGTGTGATTGTCCTGCCTCCCTCCTGTGCTACATCCGCTGTGAACGTACTCATTTTTGTTGAGTGTGCCTTGATTGCAGGGACTATTGTTCCTTTCTTTTCTATCCCCTATACAAACTTTTCATCATGGCATTCAAGAGCCACTTAAATTTATAAAATCTGTCAGCAAAAAGTTTTAAATACTTGTTTTATTAATGATGTAACACACAGATCACTTCATTTGAAGGGACAACATTTTTAGAGTGTAACGTACTGGCAGATTGCCCATTCTTTGCTTTAAAAATGAAGTGATTCACTAAAAATTCAATATTTAACAAATAAGATATTTAAAAATTTTAGCAATATATCATGTGGATAAAATACCAGGGAGGGCATATTTTTAATGACAATATTATGAGTTGTTTGTGTGTGTGTGTTTTGTTAAATTTCCTCTTTTTATTTTTATATTGTAGTTTTTCCATTACCATTTAACACCCTTGTGCACCCCTCCCCACCCCATGAGTTATTTTATTTAAATGATATATTTTCTCACCAGCCACTCAAGAGAAAAAGCACACTTGTTCATTTTCAAATTCAAGGAGCAGGCTATAAAACAGCAGGAACTGAGGCTATTCAGCCATCCATCTATCTTGAGAGGAATAAAACACTGTTCTACTCTGTACTGGCTGGCACAGCTCTTCACCAACCAATCCACTATTTAGATATAAAAACAAACTGGCCTTTGTGTTTTGTTCACACTGTCACCCGGGTATTACTCTCAAAGCACTTCACCCACACAAAAATAATGTTGCTCAAACAGGCATAGTTTTAAAATATTTATGAAAAGTGCTGCTCAAAGAGCATATTTATCTTACTTGGCTTTCCCATTGTGCAATAACAGGGATATTAAACTAAACCTCTTACTTTTTCAAGATTTTAAATATTTTCTCATTTTATATACATCTAGATAAAAACTCTAAATTGTGGAACATTTATTAGATATATAAAAGAAATTATCGAAATTTATTCCTATACGATTGCTCCTTATTCCACCCCCATCCAGGTTTTATGTCTCTAATCTAATAGGCACAGATGTGAACAACAGAAGCAATAATGTGTTATAGGCGGGATGATAAAAATAAGGACTTGATTAGAGGAAGTAACAAGGATTGACTGGTATAATTTCCCTGAGAATGTAAGGAAGAAGGAGGTCAGGAAAGTTTTCACTAAATTGAATGTTGGAATAGAGTAGATATTTTCCAGAAGAATAAGGTGGGGGACAAGGGTGTTTTTCGGGAAGAGAAAGTCACATAAAAGAAGCACTTAGGAATGACAGAGCTTGGCTTATTCTATTTAAAGCAGGAGTGTCAAACTCATTTTCACTGGGGGCCACATCGGCCTAACAGTTGCCTTCAAAGGGCCGAATATAATTTCAGCTTCTTAACAATTAAGGAGTAGTTACATTTATACAGTCCTAAAATTATTTTGACCCTTTGAAGGTAACTGCGAGGCTGATGTGGCCCACAGTGCAAATGAGTTTGACACTCCTGATTAAAGAATTGTACGTGGTCTTTGCTGTGTAAAAACTGTTTAGTTTGACGTAGTCCCATTTTTTTAAGGACAATCTACTAAATAGAAGATATTTTCCAAATGGCACACTTGATAAAAAGTTAATATCCAACCAACTGAGCTACACTGGTCAAGGCAAAAAATTTCTTTAAGAAATATTAGTAATTTGAGTCTAGGAGTATATAAAAAAGATAATGCATCATAACAAAATGGGTTCCATTCAAGGAAATGAGGGGTTTATTAGTGTTTCAAAGTCAATGTAATTTCCCATACTAAAAAATAAAGGGGAAAAAGTTTTAAAAAAGTTAATATCCAAAATGTACAAAGAACTCAAACAAATCAACACCAAAACAAAAATCCAGTTTAAAAATGGGCAGAGGACATAAATAGACACTTCTCCAAGGAGGATATAAAGATGGCCAACAGAAATATGAAATGATGCTCAACATCACTAATTATCAAAGAAATTCAATTTAAAACCATAGAGATATCATCTCACACCAGTCAGAATGGCCATCATCAATAGATCAACAAACAAGTGCTGGCGAGGATGTGGAGAAAAGGGAACCCTTCTGCACTGTTGGTGGGAATGCAGACCGGTGCAGCCACTGTGGAAAACAGTGTGGTGTTACCTCAAAAAAATAAAAATGGAACTGGCCTTTGGACCAGTGATTCTACTTCTGGATATTTATCTGAGTAAACAAAGCATCAATTTAAAAGAATAAAGGTACCCCTTCATTCATTGCAGCATTATTTACAATTGCCAAGATATGGCAGTAACCTGAGTGCCCATCTGTAAATGAGTGGACAAAATATATTAGAAAAATAAATGAATGGATAAAAAAGTGGTAGTACACATACCATGGAAGGTTACTTAGCCATAAAAAGAATAAAGTCTTACCATTTGCAATGGTATGTATGAATTTAGAAGGTATTAGGCTCAGTGAATGTCAGTCAGATTAAGACAAGTATCATATGATTTCATTTATATGTGGAATGTAAAAAATATTAAACAAAAACAAAACAAAACTGAACCAGACCCATAGATACAGAAAACAGGCTGATAGAAGCCCAAGGGTTGGGGACCTGGGGACTGGATGAAAAAAGCAAAGGGATTAAGAAGTACAAATGGCTAGTTACCAAACAGACACAGGGGTGTAAAGTACAGCATAGAAATTATAGTCAGCAAAACTGTAATAACTATGTACTTGTATGGTGCCTCGTGGGTACTTGAAATGACAGAGAGAACACTTTACACAGTATATGATTGTCTATCCACCAAGCTATACATATGAAACTAATACAAAATAATACTGAATATAAGCAGTAAATGAAAAAGAAGAATGGTAGAGAATGAAGCATCAGGAAGAGTAGAAGAGAAAGACACGGCATTCTTTTTTTGAAATTTTAAATCGTTTTATAATTTTTTAATGGAAATCTTATTTTTCAATTACAGTTTATATTTAACATTATTTTATATTAATTCACAAAGCATTATTTTCTATCCTGTAAATTTCAAAGTTTGATGTCCAAGTCCAATGCGTTTCATGATCTGGTTCCACATTTCCTGTACAACCTGAATTTAGTCACCAAGTATGTGCTAAATAAATATTTATTTAATGAACACACAAATGAATAATAGTTCCTCAGTGTCTATATGCAAGGAACTTTACCAAGGTTTACGGAGTGTGAAAACAAACAGTTAAATCTAAAAAAAAAGCAATCAAGACCTCATATTAAATAAGAAATATGACTGCTAATTATAAATCAAGATAGAAAGTAACATATATGTTGTCTTTGGAAACTAAGAATATGTTGCTCCCACTTCTCTACAGATAAGCCTGTGTCTTCAATACTCTCTGTACCCACTCTGCTCATTCCTACGTTCCTGCTCTGATTCACAATATCTTCCCTGCCCTCTCTTAGTGCTTTCATTTCCTTCTTTTACACATCCGTATTTCACCTATGTCAAAGAGAAGAGAAGAAAGACAAATGATAGTGAGTAGGGTTTCTGTTTTTACCAAGAATTCTAAGTATTTTAAAAACATTTAATTCTCACAACTTTTGAAGTGAGTAAGCTAGGCATTGCCCTCTTGTTTTGTTATTATATACATGTCTGATTCAAAGACGTTAAATAATATTCCAAGAGAATACAAACAGTGAATGGAGGAGCTGAAAGACAAGCCCAATTCTATCTCGTTTCTGCCCAAAGCCTGTCTCACACGTTTTCTCTAGGTATCATTCTCTTAGCACACCATCCTCAGCTGTACTCTCTCTGAGTTTCCATGGTCAGCACCTCACAGCCCAACACTTAACTTGTTTCTAATAATTCCTCATGTAAATTTCATCCTCTGATGTGGGTTATGTAATATTTGATGGACACAACCACATTTTATGCTGTTTCTCATTACCCTTCACTAACACAGCCGTCTCTCCCAGTGATGAACCTTCAACCATTGCCAGTGTGGGCAGGTTATTTTATGCCATGTAGCGTATTTTCAGAGTCAATTCTTACATATCTTAACAAAGTGCTATCTGTACCATCTCATCATTCTACTATGAGTACTCTGTCACCTGCACAAACTGTCTATTTCACAGGCATTTGTGAAGGTTAAAAATAATGATGCATGTAAATGAACGTAGCAGGCCTTAGAGTGAGTAAATATAGGCATATGCTTATAATATCTGAAGAAATAATGTACTTGTATTTCTTAGTTTCTACCAAATTTATCCCTTAGGTAAAATGATGACTAAATCAATGTCCCTTTTTTGAAAGAAAAAGTCAGTGCCCATGTGTGGTTTAACGGCCCTGCTAAGGAAAAGGGTGGAACTTTGGGCACAAAGAGACTCAGTGGAGCACTGGAAATTTCACACCCTAGTACCAAATTCAGGATGCACTGAAAAGTCACTGAAGTGAGCAATGACTCTGCCTATACTTACAGCTAGGACGAGGTGATAAACCATTTCTTGAGGTAAAACAATGACATGGCTGTAAGCAAAATCAAAGGTAACTATTGCAATTTTTTAAATGATCACCTTTTGTATGTCAATTATACCTCAATAGAAAAGATTTTAATGACCAACTTTTCACTTGTTAAAATATGAAAATGAACCAGTTGACAAGGCATATATATATCATATGCATCATATATAAAAATAATTTTAAATTTGTCAACTAAAGCACTTAAAAGGGTAGAAAATAATTAATTCTAGCTATGGTAAGTAATAAAAATGGTTTTAACAATATAAAATAAAAATTTGAGGAAAACGTTCCTTCCTAGCCTCAGCCATAGACTAGTGAGAACCTCTTTTATAACCTGTGTCTAAAATAATAAAGGCAGGGATTTGCTGTGTGGAGGTGACCCTGGCCAGGGGAGAATAACAGTCCAGTCCTTAAGTATTGCAAAGAAGCCTCCCTTAAGTCTGCATTTAGATCATTGCTAGGAAATAAGAAGACATGTTTCTCTGGGATCTTTTAACATAGAATAAATTTTAAAAGGAGCTTCAGAAAGAGTTAGTGAGAAGGATTTATGTAGAAAAAAGAGATTCAGTACTTCTCCCCTCTTCTGTTGGGTGGTGGTAGCACAAGGAAAGGTAGCCAGAAAACCCTCCCTTGAGATTTGCAAGTGATTTGGAACATGTAGTGCTGACTCTTCTTTCCTGCTTACAGGCTACTGAGCAGCAGATCTTTCCAGTGATGCCAGGGCCTGGGGGCTTGCCATTTGTGAGATGCCGAAAAGTACAGAGTGGGAGAAGAGAGCAAAGTCCATACTAGTTTCCCATGCACCTTAGCAATACGCAGAGAAAACTGTGAGTTTCCTGCTGGTTTAGATAGCCCACAGACTGCAGTTGGAGGCTCTGGTCCAGGGATCAAAGTCTTGTAAGAGGTATCCTGGTAGAACAAAGCGATGCTATCATAAGTGGTAACAGTTCTCTTAGGGTAAGAGAGGAATGTGACTTCCCAGCCATAAGATCGCTCACTTCAGGAAGCTGCGGAGGAGACTCCCTGGCTCCTGAAGTTCATCTGTTACCCTTCAGAGGCAGCAAAGGACATCAGATGGATATCTGCTGTCCTTTTGGACAAACGCCAAAGACCAATGAAGGGGGAGGTAGGCCTTAAGAACAAGAGTCCTACATATTCTACAAGTCTGTCATACACTGGAATTTGCACCTGTGAAAGAATCTCCAAAGCACGGTGACAGAAATGTCACCCTTTTTCTGTTTCATGAATGCAATATAATCAGACACTAGCTTTATCAGCAGCTAGGACACTCTGGGGTGCTTATAACACTTTTCTTCCTAAACATGTAATTATTTAATTTATATGAATTGGTGTCAAGTCAGACACCTATCACCCCACATTTCCACAATTATATTTTCAAGTTTAATAGATGAATTTTGTATTTATACCTGAAACATTTTATCTTGTTGGCTTGAGCTCATTTTCATAATTGTTGCAATAGGTTTGGGTTTGGGTACCGATTCTGTCATTGAAAATATTAGCTACCACGTTACATAATGGCAATTTGTTGTTATATTTGACTTTAATTTTCCATGTTTCATTCTGTTCTATTCTATAGAATATTATAGGCATTATATTCTATAGAATATGATTTAGGCTACCATTTGCTTTGTATGTACCTAGAACTACCACTCTTATGCCAAATTTAACAAAGAACATAAAGAAAAAATAAAGATGTGGCTATAGGTGCTAAATAATAAATAGAATCTTAGAAAATCTAATTTCAAAAGAATTAGAAGAGTACTCTTTGGGGTGAAAGAGCAGTTTGATGTTAGGAAATTTATACATTTATTGTAGCACTGTGCAGTAAAGAGAGATTTATGGGTAGTGTGGACGGTGGAGAGGAGAGAACACGGGAGCTGAGTACTGAGGGACCATGGCCACCAGACTCACTCAGTTATGAAGTGCAGGCTGTTAACAACAGTCCTGGGTGGCACTCAGGGTGAACTTCGGCAAAGTAACAGATTTATACATCAGAGGTCTGAGGCGGTAGTTCAAGATTAAATTGATCAAGAAATATTAAAGTAGCAAATATCTATATGTAAATTTAAAAAGTAAAAATCTCACAAATGTTCATAGCATATTCTTAGCAAAATGTACATAAATATGGAAATGTGACAAAGATACTAACAGCAAAATTATTCCTAAGTAGAACATTAGAAAAAACTATGTAACCATGAGAAATGGCATAATTATATAAGGTACAACATTAAAATAATGTTTCTGAAGAATTTGTGGCATGGAAACACAATATAAGATGAAGTATAAATAATAGGATATCAAAATTTATGTATACATTGCTCTAAAATATCTCCAGGTATTAACAAAGTTTTGCTATGAAGTATGAGGTTATGAGCTATTTCTATCACTTCCCAAGGTTTTCAAAGTATGCATTCTTTAAATTAAAGAGCTCCTCTAAATGAGCACTTAGAATCTGCTCTACTCAGTGGCCAAGTCCAGATGGGCGTGTTTCTTTAATGCATCTCCCCAGGGGTGGGCTTATTTCTTGTTCCACCCTTATTGCTTGAGCGCTGTCTTCAAGGGTCCTGGCTCTCCGAGAGCCTCGTCTCTCAGACTCCCACTTGGGCTACCCACAGGGTTCGTCTTCCGTCCCCAGCTTCGCCCTTGCTTACCTCCAGGTTGCTATTTTCACCCCATTTTTGTCCTTTTTGGATTCTTCTTACCATTTCAGAAAAGCATTTTCAAGTGTTATTTTTTTAGAGTTGTTTTAATTTAACAGCTACCAAAAAGGGAACTCTCCATATATTTTTAAACCCACCCAAATTCATTCTTAAAAATTGAAATAATGCATTTCATTGCCTATATAACAAGGACTTTGCACCTTAAGTAAAACTGTTACCAAAGTACTAGCTTTTCCACTAAACATCTAAATGCATTTAACAAGTACTGTTTTGGATGGCACTGGTGTCAAGAAAAGCAGCAGTCCATGGGTAATATGCTTCACACTTTAAATCCGTGTCTTCTAAAAATATAATGATATCAGTGTATAAAGACTCTCCCCCAGACTCTGAATGCAGAAAATATAATTGTCTCTAAGAATCAAATTCTAAGAAATTCAAAGCCTACCTTTGTAGTCTTTATACAGCCTTTATATTGTCAATAGATACAATTAAGCTCAAATATGCATTTAGAAAGTATATCTTCTCTTACATTTATAAACTAAAGTTCCACATTTTCTTGATGATACTAATGAGCAATCACGATCCACTCAAATAACTGTATGGTGTCAGATGGGCACTAGACTTACTGGGGTGGTCATTTCACAAGATAAATCAGTGTCTAATCACTACACTTTTCACCTTTAACTTAATATTGTACATCAATGATAATTGAAAGAAAAGTAAATCTGGATCCACTCCATCAGAAGAAGTAATCCCATTTTTTGTGCTTCCACATTCAGGAATTACACTATGCTGTAATACTTTGCACATTTTTTATTACACTGAGAACATCTTGAAAAGATAAGTCGTGTCTATTAAAAGTATTGTGATAGGCCCAGAATTTACCACTGGATTTACCTACTGGACAAGTATTTGAAAATTTACCCTGAGTAAAGATGTTTAATAAAATGTAAGAAGGTTATAATTCTGTAGCATATATAATTTCATCCTTTATTTTTCTATTGGGAAAAAACCTGTTATAGTATCATAAAAACATTACAGTATTGTGGGCCAGTATTACTGAAAGACATCACTCCAAATGAAGTAACTTATAGCCTAAGTAGAGTTTCTCTTCCTTCTTTCTCTCCCTGTTTATCATATTCCTGTTTCATTACACAGTAAATGAATGAGTGTTTTGATTCTAAAATAAAAGGGATTTTAAATTGTATTTTACCTGAAGTATTGTTGACAGGATAATGATAATGCCCCACAGAAAAAAATATGTTTAAAGTAAGGGAAGTAACATTGTCAGCATTTAAAATAAATGTTTTCCATTTACCTACTTTTAAAAATCAACATCATATTGTCAAACAAAGATCCCAAACAAATAAAATCTTTGAATTTAGTTAGGCATAGAAAGAAAGATTATTATACAGGTTTCATCATCTGACATATACTGTTCAATCTTATACAACCCTGACTGGGAATTGAACCAGTGACCTTTCATTTTGTGGGACAATGCCCCATGAATCAGGCCTGTACTCATTCTTTCATAGTAAACCACCCACTCTAAATTCTTTAATAAATACAGTTAATAAAATTAGGGCCCAATTGTCACTTTTTTTTTCATTTAACTTACTATGCCCTATGGGATATAGGAATGTTAAGTCCCCATCAATATTTCCAATGCAAAAGAGAGAAACTAAATGCTTTCCTCTCTAACAAAAAAGTTTGGATTTTTTTTTTTTACTTTTTTCCATAGGAGCAAACTTAAGATCATCTCTGTGCTTCCTTGTCCTTAATTTTTTACCCTATCATAAAAAATACTGTCATATTTGCTAGCTTTTACATCTCTGGCAATAGTATGCCTCCCTATTCCCACTGCTTCTAGCATGATTAGGCCATCACTTCACGCCTTGACAGGACTATATACTTGTCAATGTCCCTCCTAATTCTAGTATTTTTATCGTTGTTGTTAATTTTTAAAAACTGATGCCCTGACCAGATTGTTGATTCTTATACTCAACTACAACAGTAAAAATTTAACTTAGCAGTTTGCTGGTAGAAGACATTGGTGATGAAACTAGAATGATCAATTTTATCCACCAAAAAATGCCTGTAACCTTTTAACCTCGGTCTGCTCTGGCTATATAATTTTTATTACATTTTCCTCAAATTCTCTTCATTCCAACTTGTGACTCTAGGACAGTGCATATATATTTCATCATCTTCCATGCTTTTGTTAGTGGTCTTCATATAGCAAAGATTTCCCTTATTATCTCCTCAATCCAAACTTCACAAAATGCTGGTTAACACATGTCTTTTCAAGGTAGTTTAACATGGCAGTAGGAAACCAAAACTTGGGTTTTAGACAGATTTCAGCTGGTGAGCATGTCACTCAACAGTTCTATGACCTTAGACAAGCCTTAGTTTTCTCATCCCATAATGTGATTAATAATAACAACAACAATAATACCTTTGCTTTATGAAATTGAGGATTATATGACATAAAGCATATATAAAATGTTTAGTAGAGTGTCCAAATTATGGCATTAAGTAAATAGTATTGTTACTGCTGTTGACATCATTATTATTATTTCTGTTAATTCAATGAGATGTCCCCATCACATCATTTCATATTTGATAACTTCTTTTTGCTAACTCAGCAATACTGAGCAGTAAACTATTCAGTAATAGTTTATCTTTAATGGCTTTGTGCATTTGCACAGTGATTTATTTGTACAGATATTTTCAGAGTGAATACTGAGAGGTCATTTAACCAGTACCCATCAGTTTACCACACGTTTTGATATTTTTTATAATTGAAAAGCATTATGAAATGATAAAATGGAACCAACATTGTTGAGTATTTTTCATAGACCAGAAATATCCTAGGAGCTCATTAACTAGAAATATGTTTGAATATTCTATTACATGCAATTGTGCCACATAATTTTATTTTTTGAAACCAAAATACTCACACCCCCCCCAAATAAACAGCTTACCTTAATGTTCTGAATTCAGCTTCAGAAATGATCCAAAGTGGATTTCTATAAATCAATAATGATAAAATTACAGTCAGCTTAAAGATAAAGTTTTCTATTTTAGCAATGATTTTTAATATTTTCTACGATAAATTATAGTTTAATCAACTAGAAGTTTATATTTGTAGTTTTGAACATTATAGAAAATTTTGCCACATTTGTCTAACACCTTTACATGATCAGTAAACTTATATTCCTTAAGGATTGTATTTATTTATTTTTAGAGAGGGGGAGGGAGAAAGAGAGGGAGAGAAACATCAATGTGTGGTTGTCTCTTGAGCGCCCTCTACTGGGGACCTGGTTCGTAACCCAGACATGTGCCCTGACTGGAAATCGAACCAGCGACCCTTTGGCTCACAGGCTGGCACTCAATCCACTGAGCCACACCAGCCAGGGTACAATCAGTAAAACTTTAAAATAAAGGAATTTGACATTTTTGTGGCTTGCCAAGACAATTGATAGTTTATATCTATGAAATATCATCTTATTCAGCATTATTGAATTGTATTGAAAAATCTTAAGTAAATCCATAATAACACTGCTGAGATAGCCCCATTTTATAATACTAAACATGAGGCTGAAATTTATTTTAGAGGAGCCTGAATATTTACCATATACACTATATGTAAACTGTATAAAAGAGGTCTGTCCAGAAAAAGTCCTGTCATTAATAATGTAGAGAATGGTTTGCCTGACATCGATGTAACCTGGCAACCAAAGCCAGTGGACTGAAATGCACATACATGAACAATGATGACTTCACTATACTAGTCAGTGGGGGCAGTAGATGCCATTGAATGGGCATGTGTACTATGTGACTGTCACAGTGAAAATAACTGAGCAAGTAGAGCAATGAATCTGCATTACATTTTTTGCATTAAGCTTGAACATTACTCCAGGGAAACTATTCATATGATTCAGAAGGCTGCAGCTATGGTGATTGGCAGCTTCACAATGACAATGCACCCAATCATACATCATATCTTGTGTAGTGTTTTTTGGCAAAACATCAAATCACCCAGGTGGCTCAGGCCCTACAGCACAGATTTGGCACCCTGTGATTTCTGGCTTTTACCAAAACTGAAATCACCTTTGAAAAGGAAGAGATTTCAGATTGTTGATGAGATTCAGGAAAATACAATGGGGGAGCTCATGGCAACCAAAGAACTGTGTGAGATCCCAAGGTGCCTAGTTTGAAGGGGACTGAGGTGTCATCATCCTATGTACAATGTTTCTTGTATCTTGTATTTTCTTCAATAAATGTCTCTATTTTCATATTACATGGCTGCATATCTCTGGACATATATCCCATATGTCTGTACACATATTAATAGATGGACAACATGATAACACGTATTCTCACAGATGACCATTTAAGCAAAACAAACAGGTAGATCTGAGACATTTGATAAAGGAAGTAAAATACTTGTGGGCAATCAAATGGGTCAAATTTCACCTAACTCAAATATTTAGATAAACTGATGTTTCAGTGATATTAACAACAAAAACAGCAACAAGAATTCTGTGTTGAGTTTTATGGTCCTCAGTAATCCTCATGACCACAAATGTGTTCCCTTCTAAATACCGATAGGATAAACTTGGTCTGAATTGACACAGAGGTAGTTAAATAAGAAGCTTGTCCCACCAAATGCACTTTCTGAGATTAGCATTTACATTTAAAATACATGTCATGTTCTTTCATAAACAAAGCACAATTGTAAGATCTATTTTTCATATGGCTGAATCTTGTCCCCCCCTCAGAATGATGGCAGATATTAATCAAATAATGACACATATTGGTACATAACTATACTATATTAAATGTCATGAAGAAGTTTCTTATAGTACTTTCAGTGTAGTGGGAATTCTGGTTTAGTCTAAAAGGATCAGGAGAGACTCATAGGGCATAAAATTTTAGCTAAGTATTATCAGGCAAAGACAGAGCAGGCAAGGGAGAGGGAGCCCATTTTAGGAGGACTGGCAGGTGCAGTGTGGTAGGCATGAGGCAGTGTGCGCTGTTGGGGAGCAGGAAGAAGGCCATCAGGGCTAAAACAGAAATGGAGGGATGAGTTGGGGTGCATAAAGCTAGAGAAGTTAGGCAGGGCCATGGCAGGCTATGAAGTAGATTGGTTTTTATCTCACATACTACAGGAAGCCAATGGAAAGTACTTACGCAAAGGAGTGAGTTAATAAGACCTCCTTGAAGAAGGGATCTCTGTTGAGGGGAAGAGAAAGAATGAATGTCGGAACCAAGTTCAGGAAAGAGAGATAGTGACATTGACTTGAGTATTTGCTAAAGGGATTGAGAAAACGGCTTGTTTTAATAGGTTTTGGGGAATAGAGTATAATCTGTGCCTCTTGCTTAAGTGTAAGTTCTATGAAAATTTGTATTTATTTTACACTGTTACATCCTTTACTGTAATGCTTTGCATATAGTAGATATTCAAAAAACTTTTTAGTGAATGAATGAATGGTAGAAAGGGCAACGGAAACTGGAAAGCATAGGGGTTTCATGAAAGGGTGCTATTCACTGTGATAAAAATCATTAGAAACGATCCAGTTTGCAAGTGAAATCATGAGTTTAGATACAGAGAAACTACACTTGAATTGCTGTTACAAATTTAAGTGGAGATGTGAGGTAGGAAATTCTAAGTGTCTAAAGCTTGAAAAAGAAATATTGACTGGAGATAAAAATTTGGAAGTCATAGGAATATCAGTAACATTGAAGCGATGGGAGAAGATGCAATATCTATGAGGGGAAAATAAATTAAAATGCCAACTGAATATTTGCAGGCTCTTATGTATTAAGAACTCTTCTAGGGTTTCACATGTACCAACCCAATTAATCTTTATAATGATCCCATACAGAATATTCTATTTTTATCCCACTTTAAAGCTGAGAAAAATCAAAGAGCAGATAAATTATACAATGGGCCCATATTCACAGAGCTAGGAAAAGGCAGAAGTAGGGTGTGGTAGGCAGAATTCTAAGATGGCCTCCAGCATTCCCAACCCTTGGCGTACATGCTCTGTACAGTTTCCTTTTTGTTGTGGGGCAGAACCTATAAATGTGGTGGGATATAATTCCCAGACTTCAGTTACTAATCAGCTGATTTTGAGTTAATCTAAATTAGCAAGAAAAACAGCTGATCCCTTTAAAAGAACCCAGCCTTCCTGACACCAGAGATGAGCAGTGTGAGAAGCTCACATAAGGGGCTATATTGCAAAGGATCACAGGTAGCTTCTAAGAGCTCAGAGTAGCCCCTGGCCAAAAGCCATCAACAATATGGGGACCTCAATCCTACAACCACAGGAAGTGGAATTCTGCCAGCACTAATGAGCAAGGAAGAATATATCTCAAGCCCCAAATGAGCCCTGAGACCAAGCCAAAACTTGGATATCAGCCTGTTAATACCCTGAGCAGAGGACCCAGCTGAACCCCATGCAGACTTCTGACCTACAAAACTGTGAGGTACTAAATGAGTGTTGTTTTAAGGCACAAAGTTTATGGTAATTTGTTAGACATCTATTGAAAACTAAAGTACATGATTAAACCTGGGTAGTCAGTTCACATAACCTGTGCTGTTAAAGACTTACCTGTGCTGTATACGGTAGAGGAGTTGGGAAAGTGAGCCCTGAAGGGTACAGACATTTAAAGGAGCAGGAGGAAATGAACCAGCAAAGGAGACTGAAGAGAAGCAAAGAAACACAGGAAAACCCGAGAGATTGTGGCATGACCGAAGTCAAGAAGGAAGATCTTTGGGAGGAGGGGCTGTGAGCCAGCGAGAGCATGGAATGCGGAGAGCAGACCAGAGGAGGAAACACATTCACGGGATTCAATAAGGCAGAGGAGGCTGATTAGTTTTCTTCTGGTGCATTACAAAAAATGGAGTTTGTATTTTAGAAACCCTTTTGTTTTTTTAATGAAAGGGAAAAATTATGTGATGGGTTGGGAGAAATTGTTTGCCAGACACATTTTTATTATTCAATATTTTCATACAAAAGAATTATAGAGCTTTTCCTCAAGAATTAGAGAAACCTTGTCAATTACAGCAGACGTGAAAAGTAAGTCAACTGACATACTGTTTTGTCACAAAATTGAACTTCAAGAATGAACAGTCTCTTATGTGACAGGGAAAATGATGTCCACGTCATATTCTAAAGAATATTCAATCTTACAAGATGTCTAATGTAAGATAATAGGAGGAAGAGAAGAGAAAAGAGAGCCTTTGATTTCCAAATCTCAGTTACACTGATCATCTTCATTGCTACCAAGGGAAAAGCATTATTTTCTCCTGAAAACTAAATAAATAAAATCAGATATGGAAACTAAGATATAAACAGGCATTAAATAAATCATGAGGATCCACTTTGACAAGAATAGAGTACAACTGAGAAAACAGAGCACACAAAGATAATTAAACTTAGGGCCTTTTGCGCTGCTATATTCACCCAACGGAGGTTGCTTTGGGGTTCTCTTGTCCCAGTACTTCACTATGGTGACTAATTTGTAGAAGGCTGAAATAACTATGACCAGCTCTCCTCTCATCCCACATAAGATATTAAAATAGCAAAATGTATACTACATTTAAGTTGTTACTATGTGGAGGAGAGATATTTGTCTCCAATGAAACCATTAGGAAAAGTAGAGCAATTTCCTCAGAGATCTTCGACGCATTGTGCTCAAGATGTGATTGGACCATTTTCAACAGCTGAACCTGAAGAGAGATTTATATTTTCTCTTTTGCATGATCCAGACAAGTGACCCATGGAATAGAGACCCCCATGTGGGAGTGCAGTGCTAGTGGGTCTTCTGGTAGCTCCATGTCTGACCTCACCTTGTGGTCTCATCTAAAGCCTTTTGTCACATATGGCTGTGAATTCACATGCTCCCAGCACTTCATGTATCTGTTCAAAGATGGCTTAGGAGGTCAAGTACTGCCCTTGCTTATGTTTCAAGATCACCATTCCTTTTGCTGCTCGCTCACATTTCAAGGATCTTGAATGTGTTTTACATCCAGTTTATTTTCATGCATTTGGCTCCCACTTTCAGCCATTTATGGATGAGACAGTGCTGGCTATCAGAGGTATCACTGATGAGCATGTGATTGTTCCCCTCTGCAAGACACAGTCTGGTTCATTAATTAGCTATACCATCTTCATAGAGAAGAGAGATTTCTGTCTTCCTTGCATCAAATATTTTAAAAAAGAAAAATCTGCCCTTTGGTATTATCAGTTATTCCAAAAAACACATCACATTTTCCTACTCAACGAGCCCTTAACCTCTAACCCAAAACAGAAGGCTTCAGTTGAGTACCTTGACTTCACTTCAAGTTCTCTTTTGATTCACAGAAGTTTCAGATTAAATTTACAATGATATTGTTTTTTTTCAAGAAGGATACTCTATGAAAACATGAGACAAAAAAAGAAACATTTTCAAATTTTATTTTGTATATTGGATATCCTAAAACCATATCAGTTTCCCATGTTATTGATAACCATGTAATTTTTTGGCTGACATTTCAAATCTTTTATCTCAAATATTCCAAGTCCTTATGGTCTTAAATTTCAGATTATTTGCTATTTTTTCCCAATTGAGATGCACACGCAACAAGTCTATCTGTCATCTGTGTAGTACACCTGCCACACAAACTATGAGATAGGTGGCTTCTTGTCCAGCCTTGAGAACTTCTTACAATGTTCTCCAAACTATGTGATTTGTGTTAAGCTGTATTATACATAAATATTTCACAATAGTTTCCAATTACTTCACATTCTAGTATATGTGAACATACCTTTTGTTTCGGTGAGAGGGTGTACCTGGTACAACAGTGCAGAGTATCTCTTCCACATCCCTGTACTGTATATTCCTTTGTAAGCTATTGCCCCCCAAAAGGTAACTTTTAAGCTTTGTAGCACCATGGCCAGGAATAGGATATAAAATACTGTACAGAACACACTTTGGCTAAAGCCCTTTCAGGAGAAAGATACATGGTCTGTAATATCTTAAGACTCCACACTAAATTCTACCCTCAAACCCCTTAGAATTGCTCCAATACTACACCTACTCTGGGGAGAACTAACCTTCCAGCCTAAAATGATTCCCTACAACAATGGCAGCAGCAGGTACCAGAACTAGATAGCTCTATTTAACCTTTCATAACCCAGCCAAAATGTGCCCTGGTGTACTTTGTTTTTACCTCTATTTTATATCAATAGAAAAGATATTTTCTATAATCAATTTTAAAAGAGACTTAACTCCTGCTCCCATTTTCATTTAAGTTTGAGGATTTTCTATTTTGGATCCCAAAGTTTTTCTTTGCTGAGTCACAGTTAATAATAGGAAAACTTAACTTTCATGACTTGATTCTAAGTAACAGCAAACTTCTTGGAGGGTAATTAAGGTCAAATCCCTGGCCATCAATATTTTGGACCTTGGAAAGTTGGATGAAAACAAATAAATATCTCTTAAAGCTTGCTATGTATTTTCCTGCTCCATAACTAATTATACCCTTAGATACAGCTACACATCCAAATGACACCAGACAACTGAATTTTAAATAGTAAGTTCCCTTAGTAGAAGTCTTCTAAGTGGCAGGCAAAAGAAGGTGAGGAAGTTTTCATTCTTATTCATTTTAAAGAATGAGAAGTAACACAGAAGAAACTGTTAAATAATTCAAAACAAGCAGATGGGGAATTGAGTATTAAATAGACTTTTGAAAGATACATTGAATTAATTTGACATATTTTACTTAATAAACATAATCTTTATAATAAAAATAGTTACTATAAGGAGAAACTTACCAAACTTTTAACAGACTTTATTATTAGAAAAAAATCTTATAAAGTATGAATTATTTTCCATATGAAAAGTATGGTTTCAACTGCTCACTTTAGTGAACAAATAAGTACTCATAGAATTCCCTGAATTTTCATTAGAAAATCATTTCCAACAGAGAACAAGTTAGTCACTGGGTCATCAAATGCATGAGGATCTTTTGAGTATTACATGAACTTTTTCCCCCCAGTATAATTTTTTAATGTCAAAAGTTAGTTTTTGAAAAAATTATTTATTATAGGGAACATTTATTGCACTAGGTAGTGTCAATAAAAATCTGGTGAAAAGAACAGGCTGTTCCGCCTTAGGGTTTTTGTTCCCATTGCTCTGTTTTAGCAAAGCCAAAGGAACTGCGCATGTTTAAGGTGGCGCGCTACAGCCAGGTTTCATCGCTCATGTACAGAAAATACTTGAGAAGGAAAAATATGACCCACCCTAATCCTGTTAATATTGTCCAGGACTTTTTCTGCATGTAGAATAGAGCAAAAAGGAAATTCAGGCGAATCAGTATTTTAGAAGGGAATAAAAAGGCAAGAACCAACAAACTTTTTCTGTAAAGAGCCAGATGATAAATATTTTGGGCTTGGTCGACCATCAAGTCCCTGCGACAATTACTCCACCATTGTAGTGGCACATTACACTAGAATGTGTAAATAATGTGGGAAACATTATTTACAAACAAAATATTATTTACAAATACAGCACACGGGCTGGATATGACCTGTAGTTAGCTGGTCCTGAAATAAGAGAATGTTGTAACACAATCACAATGTAGAAATGATGAAGCCACGGCACGTCCTTTTAAGTCTGTTAAGAGTCTTCTCATCATTTTGCAAAAATAGGACTTTCCCTCTGGTTGTTTTGGAATGTTCTTAAATAAAATATTCTCAAAGACAATATTTTTAAAACTTATAGTGAGCTACTGAAACCAACAGTATTTTTATCTTATCTCTATATTACTATAAGAAATTCCACAATCTGGCATCTTACAATGATTTGTGTTATTAAGTTGGTAGACCATTACATATAACAGCATTGATGGAATAGATTTGAATATTTATTATAGAATTTTCCCACAGAGAGCAGTAATTTTTTTTTTTTTTTTTACAAAATCAGTATGGTGAATATTTTTAAATGAAAGGATGTATGTTTTACAAGGAATTTTTTTCCAATTTATAACAATGTGCTCCTCGTGATAGTGCCAGTCCTGGCCTGACTCTAAAAACCTTGCTCTTCTACATTATGGCAAACGCTGTGCCAGCAGGGCACCCAGGGTGTTACACAGGTAAGGACCTGAGGGAATTCTCTGTTCTGCAGTGAATAGAACATTAGCCTTTCCTGCCTTTAAATCTATGAGAGAGTTTCTCACTATGAAAACAAGGAAAGATTTTATGTAGATGAAAGAACTTGCAAGATAGATGGACAGGACTTGGTAACTGAATGGACATAGAAAGTGAATAAAAAGAGACAGAAATGACAGATACTGTTACAGAGCAAAACAAGGGAGGCCTGGGACAATGATACTATTACTGAAAGAGACTCAGGTCCATCTTGTCCGCCGCCTTAAAGGAAAGATACCTCTCAATGCCAGAGATTCGTGAAAAGGAAAGAAAACGTTTATTTAGTGCTACACAAATTTAAAGTAGTGACCTAATGTCTTTACCAAAATCCCAAAGTCCCTTAAAACACCCACAAACACACACAGTCCTTCCTTCCCCCTCTGCCCAGTCTGGGGTACCGTATCTCAGGAAAGGAAATAGAAGTCCAGTCTCAGGCAATGTCTGGTTATTCCCAGTAATCCGTGCTTAGCTGGTAGGCCTCTCTCGGTTCTCCGCACCATCAGCTGTGTCGCCGGAATCTCTGCTAAAGCTGGGTGGTGGTTCCCCCTACTACTGCTGTGGGGGTCCCCACTCTGGCAAAGCTGCGTGGTCCTCTCTCCACTGCTCCAGCCACGTGGTCCTCTCTCACAGGGCTGCAGGAGCCCTCTGCTCTGCCAAAAGCAGCATGGTTCTCCCCTACAGGGCTGCGGGAGCCCCTACTCTGCCAAAAGCCGCATAGTTCTCCCCTCTATGGCTGCCGCATCTGGGTTTAAATCCCCGCACCAATCTTCCTCTGCAGCCCCACTTCTGACTCCTCCCACACTCGGCCACACCTGCCCTCAATCTGCTGTCCTTTCCAGCTTTTCTGGTCACCAACGTGGGTCTGGGCAGGTGTGGCCCCATGTCATGGAGCCAATCATCTCCAAGCTTGCACGCAGGCACCGTAACTCAGGGCACCCGCCACCCCCCAGTTACATCTTGGTGGGGAAGTTACTTCCATCCCCCTGGCTCAGAGCATGGCCATAGCTATTTAACATATCTATGTAGCCAGTCAAAGATTGTAGATATGCTAAATGACCACACCCCAGAGGTTAGCTGCAGAGCTGTTGCTATGCAAAACAGCTCTCAATGGGCCTGCTCCATTTGTCCCTTTCCCCCACCCACACCTGGGGGGGGTAGGACATCCTAGTATTTTCTGAACACCATTTTAAATGTCCATTTGGGGTCCCCCCCTCTTGGCCGCACCCTGTAACAATACTCTGACCTTTCTCTCATGGTGGCCTGGATATCCGGTACATTATCGATTAAGATTGGGAAAGAAGGAAGATGACTTTTGTTAAGGTTTAGTAAGAGATAACGAAGAAATCAAAAAGAACAGAATGTTGAAATATGTACCTAAATTTAAGAGCATGGTCAAAGCCAGAATTAGAGATGTTTGTGTCATTTTTAGAGAGATGCCAGAAGTGATACCAAGAGAATGAGAGGACATGAGTGATAAGAAACTAAGACGAGGGAGGGTGGGACCTAAAAGATGAGCCAAAAAAAGAAACAGTACTGTAAAAGTGTGATCAGAGAAGGGATATGACAGTTAAAAATAGCCACTGAAGGCAAAAACAAACAAAAAATGTGATAATGAAAAGAGGTTCTCAAGAATGAATTCTATTCCAGGGAGTTTCAGGAAGATGAGAACTGTGCAGAAATGACTCCAGCTGGCACTCAAATCAGTTCTGCAAGTCAGTCTCAACCCACTAGTAAATGAAGGGCCAGAATAAGGTAGGGATAAAGATGCAGAAATAGTGTGCACACTGTTTTTTTTATCTAAAACTTAGAAGAGGAGGAAGGAGGAATAAATAAAGATTTACTTTGTTTCTTTCATGTTTGTTTTCAGGAATGGAAGGTCATTGAATATTTTGATGTTGGTAGGGTATACAGGAGGAAAGGAGCCATTTAAGATATAAAAGTAGGGCCTGAATAATTGACACCACTGTATTTCCCAAGAATCCCAAGTCACGAGTAGTGGCTGCAAGTGAAAGAGAAGCCTGTCTTATGGTGTGTGTGTGTGTGTGTGTGTTAAGTAGCCTTCTTGAGACATAATAATGCAAAACATAAAATTGACTCAGTTTAAGTTAAAAAATTTTACTATATCTACAGGTGTTTTACTTTTATATGTTCAATAATTGAAATAACCATAAGGATTCTTGGTCTTATCTCAGAGCATTAGGAACTCTGAAGCTAATCATGGTAAGAGAAAGATAAAACAAAAGAATAATAGAGAAATACTAGTGCTGTGGGCTGCAATAACATTACAGCTCATGATGTCGAATGAGGCGAAAGCCCTAAAGAATTGCTTTTGTAGCTTTTACAATAGATAATTAATAAGCTACACTGAAGGAATCAAGTAAACTTTTGTTTTATAACAGATATTTGTCTACATCTGTAACTGACTCAGACAATAATGATGCGGTGACATACTACTTATAGTGCTAAATAAGTGCTATGAAGACTCCCTTCCTTCACCACTATCAACTACTCTTTTCTTCGTATTGACCTCTAAGGTTTGTTTTTGTTTATTCTCTTATTTGTATTTGGCCACACTTCCCAGGGTAATTTTTTTTTTAAGATTTTTATTTATTTTTAGAGAGGGAAGGGAGGGAGAGAGAGGGAGAGAAACATCAATGTGCGGCCGCCGGGGGCTGTGGTCTGCAACCCAGGCACGTGCCCTGACTGGGAATTGAACCCGCAATGCCTCGGTTCGCAGCCCGTGCTCAACCCACTGAGCCACGCCAGCCAGGGCAGGGTAATTTTTTTTTTATCATTTCAAGTGTTTAACCTCATTCCTGGGCTGTGAATGCTTCCTGGTGCCTGGCAAATAACAAAATACCATATAACTCTTTCTGTAGTTTGTCATGAAATTCATAGATTTAAATATTTGCACACTTTGGAATCTGAGTGGTGATTCCTAGACTTACAGCATCATACCTTACTTGAAATTGGAAGAAAAACTCTTCAGATAAACAGTACAAAAATTCAAATAAATGCTGGCCTATTCATAAGATGCATATACCTGTATTTGTTACCCATCAATAGGCTATCAAGCTTAAAAAGATATAAGCAAAGATTTATACTTAGTTTGTACTCAGAATGTAATGAAGAAAAGAATTATAGAGATAAGGCTAAGCTTTCAAGCTTCTAGGTAGGTGTATCTCCTATCTAAAAATTTCTCCAAATTAAGATCCTCAGAAGGAAACTTAAAGTAACATTCATTGTTTTTGTAAATTCATTTCATTGAACTTTTCTTTTGAATATAAGTTAGCTCTTCTTCAAATGCAGTATGTGAAGTTACTAAAACAAATCTCTCTTCCCCATAGTAAACAGAGAAAAATAACCACTTTTCTCTAAACACTAGAAAGAAATACTTTTTAAGACTTACTTTAACGTCTTAAAGTTTTTATTAAACTTTAATTTAAAAAAAAACTAAAGAAAGGTAAAGAAGTTAAAAGTAGGTGAATATAAATATAATTTAAATGTTATTTCTATTATAATGAAAGATTAAAAATAACTAAATGATGTAATGAGAGTCAAATGTGTGATTTCTACAGGAGTTGGTGAAATTTGAGTGGGAAGAGGCGAAGTACTTTTTCAAAGCACAGACTTTATCACCTTGAATCTGTTTGTTTCTTATAATTTCAACAAAAGCTGACAACTGCCAGTAGTTTTTATTTCTCCCATGGAAGGATGCTATTAGCAGCTCAAATGCACTTTCTATAATCATTATTCAACTACATGTTGTCTTATGAGATTGCAGCTTTTCCTCCCATGGATGTTAGAACTACTGGTAGATCCATTTCTTCCCTTAATCATCCAAAATTAATTCCAGCCTCTGCAGTTCTCCTGACACTGTAATCATTACTGCCTTCTTAGAGTACCATTCCAACCACCCAAAGTCCATATGACATGGGGATCTTCTAACAACTCTCAAATGTGAGGTTCCTTCCACCAACAATTCTTACTTTTAAATCCTGATCATGAAAGAAATTATCCCATGTTCGATTTATTTTTTCCATCTCTCATCACAGATCAACTAAATCCATCTATATCGGCCAGCTAATTATCTTTCCCTATAATGCTCTCGGCTTGCAATTCCATGTTTTTGCTCATTATATTCTCCCTTCCTTCACCACTATCAACTACTGATTTCAAAATACATTGATATAAAATTGAAACGTCATGATTTTAAAAGCAAGCTACTAAAAAACTAAAATCTGGAAATCTGAAATAATGTTGAATATGAGTCAATACTGCAATGAGATGTAAAAGAGGGAATGCACAATAAAATTGTTTCGGGAACCACAAAGTTGAGAATGCATGTTAAAAATAATAAAAATCACTAACAAAAGGTTTTAGAACTCATTCTATGAACCATGCACTTCAGAGTATAGCAAATAAATGAGAACAAGGCAAATACATCTTTGCTTCCTCTGAGCCTAAATTTTAGAGAAAAGACATGCTAAGTATACTGATAAAAATAAGTGCTACGAAGACTTTATTTGATCAGACCACATCTGAAGTCCTATGTCCTATACTAAACATACACAGCTAACAATTATGTATAAAATACAAATCATGTAAATTAGTATTTGCTGATATATATATATATATATCTGGAATTTTGCTGTATCTTTTGTGCACAATTTGCTTCTTAAGAACATGGATCACTTTTAATACTGCCAAAATGTACTTAGCATAGCAAAACCAGCAAAGCAGAGGTCAGAAAAAACCTTTCCTATTTTTTTTTTAGGTAAAGAATGCTGAGCACCATCACAAGGCTAACAGTTTTTGTTTTAATTTCAACTTGTTTTTAGTTTTGATTTTTAAAATCTCTGTAGCTTCCTACTATTCACAACAGCACAAATTTAACATAAAAAGTCAACATTATACTATATTATATATAATAAAATCATTGCCTGAATTTATATATCTTTATACTTTAAAAGACAAATATACCTTTTGAGTATTTGAAGGAATGGAAAAAATGTATAAATCCTCACTGTTGCAAAGAATGAATATAAAAATAAAAATTAAATGACCTCACCTTTAACAGGAACCTAAACAACAAAATAAACAAACAAGCAAAATATAACCAAAGACACTGAAAGAGAGAACAGGCTGACAGTGACCAGAGGGGAGACTGGAGGGAATTTCAGGGGAAAAGGGGGTTTGCAGGAACAAGTATAAAGGACACATGAACAAAAACTAGGGGGAGTGGAAATGGGAGGGAGGTGTGGAGGGCTGGGGGTTGGACTGGGATGGAAGTAAAAGACAGAAAACTGTACTTGAACAACAATTAAAATAAAATAAAAAAATAAAAATAAATTAAATGCACTCACCCATGCTGTCATTTTCTCAGAAGGAACGTGGCAAACCAGTCAGTGGAAAAAGGGGGTTATAGGCTTACACAGAATGTTTTATCAGCAGCTTATTTCATATAGCATGTCTGGAATTAAGGTTCCTTAAATCCAAGTATTAATTTTCATAAAGTTAAATTTATTCAATTTATATAATATTTTATATAAATATTAGTCTCACTGTCAAGAGATATGGTAGTTACATTGTATTTGTCTTTAAAATGGTGATGTATCAACCAAGATAATGTGTTTATGCACATTTCCCGGTAGAAGACCGATCACTGAAAACTTGTGCAAATACATACAGATCGATATATAGATAGTTATAAAGCTAAAGATATCGATATAGAACTTGTTTTGTTGTCAGATAGGTTTATCACCACTCTTGAATTACATATACAGATATAATATATTCTATAGGAAAAAGAACCATTTAAAGCATAACAATGTGACATATTTTAGCACTTCTAAGTTTTTCGTAAGCTACATAATTAATTTTGTTAAAATGACAGGAGTGCTTTTAGAACATTATACCTTAGGTGGAGGAAGGACAAAATATTGTGGCCTGTTTTAAACAACAGGAAGATAAGGACAGTGAGAAAACAAGGCAATGAAGGGCTATGGTAAAACAGATTCGTCTGCTTTTAGAAAATGAAAGAGAACAATGGCATATGATCTCACCTATAAGCAAAACCTAATCAACAAAACAAATGAGCCAAATAGAACCACAGACTTGGAAATAAAGAAAAACTGACAGTGACCAGAGGGGAGGGTTGAGGGGGGTCATGGGGAAGAAGGGAAAGGGCCAAGCCCAGAAACAGGAACAGAAAACTCACGGGCGTGGATGAGGGAGGGGGGCAGAATTGCCTCTGGGAGGGAGGGGCATGGGGTAAGGGTGAGCCAGGGGGAAAAAGCAGGACAACTGTAACTGAACAACAATAAAAAAATTGCAAAAAATAAAAATAAATAACAAAAAAAGAGAAATTTTACTACTAGAAGCTCTTGAACAGGCACCAGTAAACATTTTAACAACAAGGAGACAACAAAATGAACAATGGCACAATAATGCTTCTTCTGGTTCCCATCCACAACTCTGAATAGCAGAGTAAACCAAAAAAAAAGAATACACAGTTAATATTTTGGACCCTGCCCCTTATCTACATTTAATCACTCTGCCTAACAGGAGTCATTTTGAGAGGAAGCCTTGGGAATATAATATAACAACATAAACTTCTAGCTCTGTTTTATCACTCAGCATTCAGTTTCTGAAAAGAGGAACTTGAAGTCACCTTCTATTTCAATCTTACATCACTCTCCCTGTCTCCTTTCCCATCATACTTGCTGCCTCCAGGGTGTCACTTCCTGCCCACTATAGGACGGATGGCTCCCTCCTCATCCCTGATCTCAAAGTTCTCTCATCAAGGCCTAATTCCAAGTAATTCAAAAGATACATATGGGGGGGGACCCAAAAAAATCCATAATGTATTTTTAAAAACTTATGTATTTATTCTTACATGTTTAAACTTCAGTCTCCTTCAAAGCACTCTCTATTTGATGCAATATACCTATCAAAAATGTTTTTCCACTGCTCAGAATAGTTTCTAAACTTGTAAATTTAGATGTTTTTAGTGCTTCTGCCATTTTTTGTTTCATCTCTTCCACATCAGCAAAATGTTTCCCTTTGAAGAGTTATTTCACCCTCAGGGCAGGGGTAGGAAGTCTTTGGGAGTAAGACTGGGTGAGTAGGGAGGGGGTGACACAGGAGTCATGCTGTTTTTGATCAAAAAACTGGTGAACATTCAGCATGGTGTGGGCAGGTGTGCTCATAAATCACCAGTCATGAAATGGGTGAATGCGTCTTCAAAAAAATTTGATGAAGCTGAATGCAGCCTCTCACAACAATGCCAGCTGGTGCACTGACTGACACAGATGGGTTCCTGGAATACTCACATAGTAGAGGAAACCTGTACTACAAGAGGCCCACCCTCCAGGAGATAATTCCTTTTGTATGTGTATGCCCCACCTTGTGTAACTTAGCTCTGATCCTATTTGACCTTTATGAGTTTTATCATGTTTTCTTTTTGGAAAAACTTGCTTCATTCGGCAACACCACACTCTCCTTATTTTGTTCCCACTCACGGTTTTCTTTGTGAGCCCCTTTGCCCACACTTTAGTATAGACATTCCTCAGAGACCCATCTTGGGATTTATTTCCTTCCTACATATGTTTTTAGTGGGTTATTTTATTCACTTCCATGGTTTTAATAATCCAAGCTAGGCTGATAAACCTAAAATCTCAATTTTGCTCGTCCAACTCTCTTTTCTGATATCCAGACATAAATCTAACCACCTGCTCATCATCTTTACTAGAATGGTCCATAGAAATATCAAATTTAACTAATCTAGACTGAGCCCATTGTCACGTCATTGCCTATTCCCCCATTCAATCCTCCTCTTAGGATTCCTGGTTTAATTTGGCACTGCCTTTCACGCTATTATTGCTTAAGCCAGAAATGAACACCATCCCAGCCCCTCCCTCAGTCTGACCTCGTACTTCCAATAACTAAGTTCTGTTGAGTCTTCACTTCAAACATCTTTCAAATGCATCTGCTTCTCCTTATTGCCCTTTTGACAGTCACGGTCATTTGTTCCACAGCTCTCACTTTGCTTCTTCAGTAATCTGGCTATGTACCATCAATCCCAGATCAAATCTTTTATCCTCATTGCAGCCAGAGTAACCTTTTAAAATGCTATCCTGACCATTTCATTCTTGTGCAAAATCCTTTAATGGTTCCCGCTCTTCCTTTCACGCATTCACTAAACTCATGGTTTATTTATAGAGTGTATATTATACTAGGCACTTTGCTAAGTGCCAGGGCTACAGTGACCACAAGATATTATTCAGCAAGACACTGTCTCTTTCCTACAGCAAGATATTACTTCTATTAAACCCAGATTCCAGATTTATTGTATCAGAACTCTCACTGGTCACGGTGTTTCACTTGCCTTTTTTGAATCTTAGTGAGTGATATTACCCAGAATTTCTCATTCCATAAATGTTACTGGTACTTATTTCTCTGCTTTATTTCTGCTTTAACTCTCAGTCCTATCCAGATTGAACCTGGGCCTATTCTTTCTTAATTTACTAACAGAGGAAACAGTTTGAATGCCTCAGTTTAGCTGCATTATCCCATGGAGCTTCCAAAAGTTCCCCAAATAGCATTTTTACTGAGACCCTCCTCCCAAAAACACTGTTTGGGGTTAGATCGGCTATATTCAGTCTGGGTCTCTGAACTGCTGACTTTAATCACAAAGGGCTACAGATGTGTACCTGCTTTCTCAAAATTTTGTATCACCAATTATTTTCTAATTTCAAAATATAAAACTTATTAATTGTAAAACAATTAATTAACATTGAAACCTTAATAAGGAAGTTTCCACATCATTTGTTTCATAACGCATTTGCTTTTGCTTATTTCACTGTCACTGGTAGTGAGAATTTAATGGTCTCATATTTCATTATTTGCATATAGCATGTGCTTTCAGTTATACTATATATCTCAATAATAGGAAAAGCATTAATCAATTCAGTATCTTGCACTGTCTCTGATCACCCTCTTTTATGCATACATTTTGGTAATTTTGTGCATATCTTTTTGTTAATTACATGTCACTTCTCAAGCTTTCTGTACTTCTTTTGGTGGCATTTATCCTCAAAATTCCACTTTGAACTTTGCTTAATACACAAATTGGCAAAGGCTATATACACACCCTTTAAAAATTATTTTCATGGCTTCAATATCTAAAGTTCTCAAGACAAACACATATAATTAATAACATTTAATGTCAGTAGTCAAAAAATTTTAAATATAAAAATTTCTGGTTTTATTTTTATATACATTTTTAAAATTTTTACTGTTGTTCAAGTGCAATTGTTTGCTTTTTCCTCCCACCACTCGCCCTACCATTTTCATTACAAATTTAATTCTTCTATGACTGATTTTATTTCCAGTTCCAGATAATGTCACCCCTAAATGGCTCTTTAGAATAGACTCCAAGGAATCTTAATTACTTCCTCTGAAAATTTTCTGAATGAAACACTGAGTCTGAGAGCTATTCTTTTTCCAGATAGCCAACTTGGTGAATCTCTCTCTCTAAAATAACTGCTGATTAATCCCACAAGGGACCCTCTCTCCAGGTAACAGTAGCATCCTTTGAGGTGCTAAAGTAATTTGATTACCTTTTAAGGAAGAAGGATTTGGTGATATTTGTTGAAATACAAAGCATTGCAGAACTAAGGTTACAGGGTTTCTCCAAACTTGATAGGGTTATAGTTTCAGTTTCGTGACCTCTGAAAGGAACACGGTACCAGAGTGCGAAACAATCCCGCAGAGTTCTCTCCTCCTTTTTCTCCAGCAGAGTTCCGAAGCCCTTGTATCTTCAGACTTGTATGTTTTCTCTGTCTTTTTTTCCCTGATATTACTGGGTCAAAAAGGTATTTATTGAATACAACTAACTAGTTAAGTAATGGGCTAGGGACAAAACTCACAGGTATCTGTCCATAAATATTACAACTTATTATTACCTTAAAAATATCTAAACACAGTCCAGGACCAATACCATGGTAAAAACAAGACAGCTAATCCAAGGTACAAAATTTAAGGAAAACCCATAAAAATCAGTAATCAAAATAAGTAATATTTTAATGTTGTATTGTAAAACATCAATATTAATGCAAATACTTATTATAAACATAATGTTAAATTATGTTTATAATAAACATAAATAAATAAAGAAAACATCTTATACAGTGTATCTGGGTAAAGAAGCCCTCACACTGGCCAGTTGTTTCCTCTTACATTGGCTAATTGTAGAACAACTACAGTTCAATTCATAAATGTTAGCATAACATCATTCAATGCTAAATCTATCATTTAATCGCTTTTCCTCCTTTATAGGTGACATTTTAACTCCTCGTTATTGGCAAACATGAGACGTACTTTATATGAGATGTGCTGCTGTTTCCAAAAGAATTGCAATTGGTTGTAATACTCAGTAGTATTAAACTCATGGTCACTAGGATGCCCAGTTTAATATAATGTTAATCTTCTCTGCTTATTTATAATAATCAAATTGTTCATGTACTGCTAAAGATATTCTTTATAACTGCTTAAGTTCACGTTGATGGAATTATTCTATTTGTTTTAGATGTAAGTTTTTTTCAGCCTTTTGAATCTACAAATGAAAATAATGTAATAAATTCTTCATATTTGCACACAGATGCACTACAACAAATGTGACTTTGTAATTTATAATAATAAAACTAGAGGACAGGTACACCCTTTCACCTTCTTTTTGATTATGCTTTCAGAGGAGGCTCATACTGACCATTACAGCACATTGCTTGGAAAGACCACCAGAGTTTGAAGAGTCCCATGGAAACAACAGATACTTATCTGTAATTAAATAAAAATAAATAGACCTCAACTGCACATAAGCAAAAGTTTCAAATACTCAAAATTTGAGAAAACGTAGACAATGGGCACCATAGAGCAAATGTCTTCTGGCTGACACTCCACTTCCTTGTCTAAGTTTTTCAGTTTGCGTTGGAACGGAGGGAGCAGCCTCTCCACTGACCTCGTGAAAACAGTGCCGCAAAAAGGAGAGGCCAACCTGTGTGCAACTGCAGTCCAACCAAAAAGAATGTTAATTCTTGGCTTCAGCACTTTTTTTTCCCCCAGAAATTATTCAGAGCTTTCTGTGGCATGGAACACTGTGACCAGCCAGGAACTGTTACAGATGAAAATAACCTCTCTTTGTTATAAACCCCAAAATGTAGTACTTGTTTCAATCTCATAGGAGACCCTTGTACCTAGTTTTTTTTTCCAAAAAAAGTAGGAGCAGAGGATAGACTCAGTCGTGTCCAGCATTTTCTACATTTCCTAAGTTAGTAGGTACTCACAGGGAATTTGTAGGAGCAGTATTAGGACGTGTTTTAACAGTTATGTGTCATTCAAAAATAGCCCAGGTACTACGGTCAAAGAACTCTGGACACAGAGGAAGAGGAGCTGACCTGAGGGCCTCCTCTATCCCTACTAGCTGTATGATGTTGACTTCTGATTTTTAGTGTTCTTTTCCATAAAACTGATGATTGACAATCATGCCGCAGAGTTGTGGTAAGAATTAAGTAACTACAAATCATCTGTAAATTAAGGACTGTATGCAAATGTCATGAAGAGGTTTAAAAAATAACAAAATAAGAATATAAAGTAAATTTATAAAGGTCATCTCCATTTGAACAGAGAAGAAATTTTATTTTAAAATTATTGTGATCAGTCCATGGAAGTATAAGCTGCTAAATCAAAATAGTACAACAAATAATTTCTTACATTAAGATTTTTCTAATTATTAGAATATGAATTCAAATATTGAAGAAATATTAATAGCCCTTGTACTTTAAAGCTATTTTTACATACAAAAAAAGGAAAAAGAAAAGTAAATGGAAAATTCTTTTAGACAGTTTTCCAATTAGTATTTAAGTAACATAAATAGAATGGACATTAAAAATTAGATGATTCCATTATAAAGAAATAATTAAAAATAAACATTTTATATCATAGTGTTTTTGATCCCTAGTATTACCAGAGTAGATACTATATAGAATAAATTAGAAATTTCCAAAGACTCTTATTGAGTATATTAAAAATGGACAGTCATTGAATGGTTACATGTACTTTTCTTAAATTACACATCATCTGTATAAAACACAGACATGAGTTGTCTGGAAAGAATTTTGAATAAAGCATATATAATTATTAAATTTTATTTTTTATCCTAATTTCTCTTTTTATTCTAACTCTCCCTGAGAAATGTTATGTACTCTGGGTTTTCATTACTATTAACATATAATTCTCAATTTTATTTCCATTCCTAATCTCTCTTCTGAAGTCCACATTCTTCTTTTCAACTACCTATAGAACATCAATCACACTGTATTTCCAACAGACCCCTTAGCCTTTTCTAAAACAGACCCAACATCCTCCACCTCTGACCTCCGCTTCTCTCCCTACATCGCTGTCGACAGAAAAGAACTGCTACCCACAGTGCCTCACGTCTAAAATGTAGCAGTCACAGCCTTGCCTGACCTCAGACCCATCTCATCAGCCACCAAATTAAATGGATTCTACTTCTGAAAGGTTTGTCATATTGAACTTTACCCCTACTCTCCAACTTCCCCCCTCAACCTCTGCCCTATGTACCCTACTCTACTACAGTTTGTCTCTGTTTAGAAACACCCTAATGAGGTTTACTGGATAAGTTCTGCAGGAGAACCCACTCAAGGATTAAAGGAAATTTAATATCCCTGCCTCCCTATTAAGTGCTAGCTGCACTACATGATCACTGATACCACCTATTTCCCCCATCACACACATTTCTAAATATCTCAGAGGGTGATGTTACAAGTCTCTAAATATCTCATTGAAAGTGTCCTGCCTCTGAGTCTTTACTGTTCAGTGCCTTTGGAATGGTGTTTCCTACCACGCCTGCCCAGAAAACTGCCCGGCACTTCTGAAGCCTCTGTTTGTGTGAACTTGTCTTCTCTAAAAGCTTTCGTTAGCTAAACAGGCCATGCTCAACTTCATCTTCCAAAGCATTGAATACATATTTGCAAAGGACTTGTAAATTTTTATTTAAATTTGTTTTTGCATATCTGATTCTTTTCGAGTAGTGGGAGGTTGATAAATGTGTGGATGCATTTGTTGTTTCATGATTAAGTAATGTTTTAGACTTTCTATTGGCAAAAAATATGGATAAATATTATGTAAGGTTTCTCTACCTGCTCTTGTCAAGGTTACCAAGGATCTCCAGTTTTCAAAAATCAATAGCCATTTTTCTGTTCTCATGTTACTTAACCTCTTAGAAGCATTTAACAAAGTTAACCACTTAACTCTGTCTTGAAATACATTTTATTTCCATAACTATTAACCAAATACTTATAGTTTTCCTTTCAGTTTGCTAAACACTCCTCGCTCTCCTTTGCTGGTTCTTCCCCTTCTGTTCTGTCCCTGAAGGTAGTGTGTTAGGGCTCTTCTACGTATAAATACTACCTAAAATCTCCAGGTGATTAAATCCATGCTCCTAAGTACCGTTTGTATGACTCCCTAATCTATATATCCATTTCTAACTTTTCCCTAGCTCCAAACTCTTACCATCCTGCTGCTGAACTGACATCTCCACTTGGATGTCAAATAAGCATGAAACTTAGCATGCCAAAGTGACGTATTCTTCCGTAGAGTTCCTTTCGGACTCCTCTGAAAATGTCATGATTCCCGTTGTCATTCAAGGCATAAAACAAGAATCTAGAGTTTTTCTTGATTCCTTTATTTGCTTTACTCTTCCCATATGTAATCCATTACATATGGATTACAAGTTTTGTGAGTAGTATCATCATTGACTTAATATTCTAATATATGTGATATAAATTATTACATATACAGAATTTCAATGATATGTGTGTGTTATATATTATACATGACATAAAATATGTAATATGAAACACTGCATCCCATTACTGCAAATACACATTCCTTTCAAGTCCTTAAAGAACATTTATAAATATTTTTCTTATGCTGGGCCATAACGCAAGATTTACAAATTCAACAGTGTGTTATTTAATCTCAACAGAAATTTAACTGGAAATCATTAACAAAAAGATAACTATTAAATTAGCAAATGTTGGATAATTAAGCAATATGATGCTATAAATAACCTTTAGCTCAAAAAAAATTAAGCAATAACTGGAGTGCATCATTTCATAAGGCAAGGATTGTAAGGAGTATTTCTTAGAAGCTTCTGACTGTATGTTTATTCTTCCTTCTGTCCAAGACAGCTTTAAAGGCAGTTTGATTAAATTTTAGACACATGTCTTTCTGACTATAGGCCCCTAACCTCCTTTTTCTTAGAGCATTTACTTTAAAAACTTACAATTGTCAATTCTTTCTTTACTCCATGGAAATGTAAATTTTCTCCCAAGCAGGAAACTCTCAAGAACACAGCCATGCTAGAACACTCTTTAGCTGCAGGACGGTCTCCCTGCCCACCTCATTTATACCTAATAAAGTTCTACTAAACCGTCACATCTCAGGGAAGTATTTGCCAAGTGAAGATTCAAATTAGGCTCCTATACACAAGTTTATTCTTTTTTTTCACTATTACAACTAGTACCGTATCTACTTTTGTATATTAGATAAGGAAGCTTACTTTTTTTGCTTTGTTCTGCTTAATTTTGAATTCATGCTCAGTTTTTGTAATTATATGATTATTTATCTCAGATTTCACTGGTAATTTTTCTTCTAAGTAGACTCGTTGGATAAATTCTGGTCATTTCTCTAACTTTTCAAGATCATTTAAAATTCTAATCTGTCCTCCAAGGTGACGACCTCTGTGTGTTCATGGGCCAATTCTTTTCCCTCTCATCTTGACTATTACCTACCAAGTTAACGACCCACAACTGATGAATGTATGTCGTAAAATGTCAAGAGTTTGCCGCACATTTATTTTGTGGTAGTTTGAACAAATTTCCTCTTCTTTGAAAACTGTAAATGGCTAACTTAGAAGTAACCTTTTTGTATTTATAAAAGTGAAATCCATGAGGTACTCATTATTCTTATCAAGGAAAATAAAGCCCAGTTTATATTAAATGAATGTTTAGTTGTAGTAAGCCAAAGGTTAATACATTTGAGCCTGATTGTGAATTAAAGAGGGAGAAAAGCATACAGTCTGGAATGCAAAGACCTGATCATTTTTATGTTAGTTAATATGCACTGTGCACTGATAACAAATACACAAATCAGTGAGGTACCCTGAATTGCCATTCAGCTTAAACCAGAACTCTGTGTTCGTCTGAAAGTTTAAGTTAGAAATTTCGCCCATTCCAAACAGCATTCTCATTTCTTTATCACCCGAGCCGCTCAGTGACTATTCGCTGAAAACACAAAGGCTGCCTAAATCCAGGTGAATAGGAAAAACAAATTCTAGCTATGGAAAATGGTAAGTTTAAAACAATAATAACAAAATATGTACAAAATAAATACTCCTCATCTGCAACTGCTACAAACCAATAATTAAAAAAAACAAAAACTACTGTTCAGAATATTTTAAACTCATCCATCCAAGAAATAACATAAACTCAAAATATGTGCTTAATGCCACATATTCAGTGCCAAGTTGAGAGCCAGCAATCAAAACTGGTGGAGTGATATATCTTAGAAATAGTTTACTTAAACTTTACAAGGGGAAAAAAAAGGGCAACTGCCAGTTGAAGAATAGCAGTGCTCCAGTGAGTACAGAGAAAAGATCAGATCTTAGCATAATTTCTTGAGTCAAAGATACTTTTAAAAGATGCCTTCTAAGATTTTATGAGAAAATAATGTGTTGCATAAATATGTTTCTAAGAATTGGTACAAATGGGAAACATTTAATATTAAATCTGTCTAGATGTATGTTGACAGTTCCATGATAAATAAATTAAGACAATGCCTTCCAAATTGTATTTCACTTAAAAGTGTTAATATCTTTATGTTAAAAATATGTGTGCGAAATGCTATATATATATAAATACTCCCTGTCAAATATGTGTGTGAAATGCATACACACACACACATATACATATATTCTTCTCCAAAGGAGAATGTTACATGTAATCCTCTTTGAAGCTTATAATAAAGATTTCCAACAAACCTGTTTAATTAGACTAATCCAGATTTTTTTCTAAATTTATTAGGCAGAGTAATTATTGTTCTAAGGAAATAGTTCAGTACTTTGGGTCATATAGTTTGGGTAAAGTTGAATTCAGGGAGTCAGTTAACAGAGCATATCCTTAGCCTTTACCACTGAGATCAAAGAACAAATGCTGTGTCACATATCTCTAATTTGAGTTAGTAAGATTCTGTTTTCATTGTTTAGAACTAACTACATGTGGCGAACACTATGTTAATGACTATTAATTGAGTAATGTAAACTGTATCTCATTTATATCCTTATAAAATAAAAACAAAACATAGAACAAATCCCCCAAATTGCTGTTCAAAATATTTCCTGTAAAAAAGGAAAAAGGTTTGAAACAGTATTTAGAAGGTCACACTGAATACCTCAGAAAATAAGCCATCCCATACCAAAGCATATCCTAGTAAAGTTATTAGAATTTAAAGGGAAAAAAAAATCGGTATCCATATACAGTAACCAAGAAACTTATTAGAGAGAAAAAAATTAGATTGTTATGTCAGTATCTTCTCTTCACATATATATTGATAAAATATGCTGCAATTCATTTACTAAAATTTATGTATACATATGTATATTTTTAAAAATATAAGTATAAACTATTTTTAATAAATAAGGGGATGAAAAAGAGTACAAAGCACTGAACTACAAACTCTATTCTTAAATATAACTTTATATAATTTTTGCCATTGAACCATGTAAATGTTTCAGGTAATTATAAAAAAATTTAAACAAGGAGATTCCAAAATGAAAGATCAAATGAAACCAGTGAGTTCAAATGGGTACCCAGTTGGTTGTGTGACCACTGGGAGAGGGACAGCTTCAAAGGAGGAAATGCTAATCCACACACATAGTGTCTCAATTATGCAAGATAAGTGAGTTCTAGAGTTCTGCTTAGGACATTATCCCTACAGTTAACAATAATGTATTATATACATATAAATTTGTTGAGAAGGTAGATCTTGTGTTTTTACTACAAGGAAAAAAAATCTATAATATGCATACACAGTGATTTGACTGAAAATTCTTAGTCAGCTACTCTATGAGCAAAAAGCACTGTAAAGAAATAAAATCACTGCCATCACTAATATTAATGTTAGTGGTAATGTTGGCATTGTAGAAGCTGTTGTGTATAAACTTTTGGATAAATATAATTTTTTCATAAGAGAATTTTATCATCCCTGATTTTTCTGACACAGGAATTCTTGGCATGGGAAAATGGAGATGCAGATATAAAATAGAAGAGTTTAAATGAATATCCTGAATTCTTCATTTTAATTGTACAAATCAATGTGAACTGATAATGTGCATGATGCTCAAAATCAAAACAAAACATATTGTTTCTACTCTGTAATCTCAAACAACAAACCAAAAACCAACAATCCTCCCAGTAGCAATAAGATGCCCTAGCATTAAAATTGAAGCCTTGAACTCTACAGGGACCATGGAACTTAGAGCTAATGACTGACGCCAGATCTGCTGCAAGTTATGTACAAGTGGGTGGGGTATAGAAAAAACCAGATTCACCTCAAATTAATATGGTTGATTGGGCCGGGAATAAATAAGGGTGCATTATACTTCTCTTTAGAGTTTTTTAGATAATAAGGAAATTTTCACAACACAAACAAAAGAACTCTTAGTCTGTTTGGATGCAAAACTTTACAATGCAGAGAGTCCATACATGTCATAATCTATAAAAAACACAATTTTGAAGCAGCTATAAAAGGCTACTTTCATCTAAATGATAGTAACCTCTTGCAATCATAGTGTATAGATGGGGTCAGGAAGGTGAGGCCCTCATAACTGGATCAGTGCCCTTGGAAGAAGACATAGCAAAGAGCTTGCTCTCTTTCTGCCCCAACCATGTAAGGACATGATGAGAAAGTGGCCACCTGCAAGGTAGGAGAGCCCTCACCAGAACTACACTGTGGAATTGTGACAAAATAAGTTTCTCACACTTATTGGAATTGCCAGCCTCCAGAACTGTGACAAAATAAGTTTCTCTTGTTAAAATACCCAGTTTGTGATATTTTGTTATCGAAGCCCAAGCTGACTAATACAGGAACTTTCGATTGACAGGTGCTCAGTAAATGGTAGTAAAATTGAAAGAGATAGCAGATTTCTACTTAAGTTGCCTAGAACATTCTCAAAACACTGAAAGAACACTTTGTTTAGAGCTTGAGATAGTCTGATTATACAAACTAAATCAACTACTGTGTAAAATATTTATAATACCAGAAGCCTTAAATGTAAATGATTATAAACATTAAATCACTGATATGACTTTAGAATGGCCTTTATAAAAATAGGGCAGTGGCAGTTAGAATCATGCCACAAAAGAGTTCTTCCCTTTGGGCATCAAATTAAGGTGGACAATTTTATTCTGTGCAAAAAGATGAATAACACATATCTGGTCTGACAAAGAGAAAAGAAGGGGAAACAAATTTGCATGTGTTTTCTTAATCCTTGACAACACCAAGGGCTCATCCTACTATACCATGCTATTTCTAGTTTTCTACATATAAACTAAATAACATATTAATTAATCACCTAATAGTTCTTGACAAGATATAATATCATAAATTGATCCCTAATATTTTGTATCTAGCACAAAAATATAAAGATATTTAATTTTATCAAAAGGAAAAAACAACTAAAAATATAAATGATTTTCTCTTTTCTTTTCTTTTTTTTCTGACTAATAAGATTTTCAATACAATCCATTTTTAGCCTGGGTCTAAAATAGTGAGCAAAGGATACAATTTTACTGATGGGAGCACCAAGTTTACTGTTGTGGGTGCTAATGTGTGCTAATAGGTGACTGTGGGCTAGATATAACAGTGTGTATAATAGTGACATTTGAAACCAGTAAATCAGGTGACAACTATTTTTCAAGTTCATGAACCCATTAATGAGAATTTCTTGAAGCAATGAATGACACCATCTTTGAGTCCCAACTTTAACAACTTGACTATAAGGAGACATACAGATCTTTTTACCTTTATACCTGCTTTCTACTTATGTGTCTTGAGAAGAAGGTTGTGAATGGGAATTCTTGGAAGAGGATTTAATGCTATGAGTTGAAAAATGGCTTTATAAAGTATATTTGAGTTCTAGGAGAAGTCACAGGAATGTGGGAGAAAATATTGAATCCTATAAATATTCACTCATTTATTCAACAACTAATTACATTGATTGTTGCTTGGCTGCCTTAATGATTGTGCCAGTAATGATTAAGTTTGGAAAATCACACACGAAAAAGTCAAGCAAAATCACTGTTTCCAAAATAATTATATTTTGAGAGCCAGTGTATAAAACCAAGTAAATAAACAAGATAGTTTCATTTATTTATAAATCCTATTAAAATATCAAACAAGTACAATACAAAATAAAGTGTAACTTGAGGGACTAAGTTAGATTGAATGATGTGGCAAAGCCTCTTAAAAGAGGTGATATTTAAGCAAAGACTTAGTAATGAAAAGGAACAAACTATTGGGAGATCTGACAAAAACACATTCTAGGCTTAGGGGACATCTAGTGCAAAGGCCCTCCCTAACTATCTTCAGCTTTTAATCTCATGATGTAAGATTGCATTGTTTTATACCCATTTTTGGTACAGTCATCTATTCATTTCTCAAAATCTGTGCTTACTGTCACAACTTCCAACAGTAATCTCATCTCACTCTTTGGTAGTTTAAATACCCACACAGGTGACTCCTTCAACACACTGGCCTATGGGTCCTTGTCTCCCTCGTATTCAGTGATCTTACTTACACACCCTCAGCTCCTCTGGCCATACCAGCAAAGACAACCTGTCCATGGACTCAGTTTCTAGCACCACACTCTCTGACTACCACCTCCAGATGAAGTTTCACTCCAATCATGCCCAGATAAACAAAAATAAATAATGACTATAAAAAAATTGGATGTTAATTTAAGAATCACAAAATATAGGTCACAAGGTTTTAAAGGTATGCCCTGTTAATAAAACCTTTGATGTATTATGCTCTTTAGAAAACATATAATCTCATTTGACCAATGTAATAACCCTCTGCAATTAAACAGATAGTACCAACTCCAACAATTCTCCTTCTGCACAAGGACCTACAGTCCATGGATGTGCCTGTGCTCTGTTCCTCATCCCTAATTCATGTCTCACTACTTTCCTTACTTGTCCTAAGTTGAATGATACATCACTAAAATCACTCTAGTATATAAAACCATCACTCTTGCCCCTTTTTTGCTTCACTTTATCCTTGATTAAATCCAGGATTAAAACCCTAATTAAAGTCAGTTTTACCTATTCTGTGCCTGCCTCTATCTAAATATGCCTAGAAAATCAGATTATATCATACAATCAGAGTGGTTTCATCTTAAACTAATAAACAGAATCATGAAAAAGGCTGTTAAATCAGATCATTCATTCTCTCATTCTCTGAAATTACTATTTCATGTTTACCTCTTCTCTCTTTAAACTGTGAACATGTCCTTCCCTATCTCCAACCTAATTAAGCACCATGTATATGTTACATATTCTTTTTTTTAATTTTTATTTTTATTGATTATGCTATTACAGTTGTCCCATTTCCCCCCTTCATTCCCCTCCAACCTGCACACCCTCTCCCACCTACATTCCCCCCCTTTA
Organism: Tonatia bakeri; assembly: GCA_004024845.1. NCBI lineage: Eukaryota > Metazoa > Chordata > Mammalia > Chiroptera > Phyllostomidae > Tonatia > Tonatia bakeri. The sequence continues at coordinate 180,967 of PVIA01002271.1, forward strand.
GTTCATGTCCATGTATCATAAGTTCTTTAGCTTCTATATTTTCCATACTATTCTTGCCCTCCCCCTATCTATTTTCTACCTACCATCTATGTTACTTATTTTCCGTACCTTTTCCCCCTCTCTCCTCCTCCCACTCCCCTGTTGCTAACCCTCCACATGATCTCTATTTCTATGGTTCTGTTCCTGTTCTAGTTGTTTACTAAGTTTCTTTTTGTTTTTGTTTTAGGATATGTTACGTATTCTAAAAAAATCAGAACTTCCACTTGTGATAAGATTCCATCCCTCTGGCCAACTTGCTCCACAACAGTAATTCCTTTTTCTTTCTGTCTCGACAATTTTTGAACACCCATTGTTAATGCCCACCAACATACAAACTTGTTATTACTTCTCTTTTCCCAGGTGGATTTCATTAGAAGAACAAATAAATAAGAAATAACAAAATAATGGTGATCTTTTTTTTGGAAAAATAAATAATAAGAAAAATCAAATAATTTTTAAAACATAAAATTTATAGAAATGTTATGTTAGAAGTATTAGAATATATTATAATGCAACAATATTAAAATTGTACTAAAAGTAGATTTAGAGTTCCTTTTAATAGACAAGCAGTACATAAACAAAGCTAACAGTAAATGTGATAATTATAACATTTGAAAACAACAAAAAAGTTAGATAAAAAAGGTATAAAATATTGAAAAACTGGGGAAAATTTCTAACATAAATAATAGATAAAGAAAAATGTTATTAAAACACAAATAATCGATAAAAAGTATTGCTCAAAAGAAAAAAATGGGTAATGCACATCATTAAACATTTAAAAAATATAGAGATAGCTGGTAATATATAAAAATATTCAACTTTATAAATATATAACATAAAAGAAAAAAGATACCATTATTGCTTATATTTATATTTAATATAAATTTTCTATTATAACTTATCATATATATGTTTATTAATATACTATATAACACACATATATTACTATGCATATCTCTCAATAAATATAGTGTACCCAGTACTGTAAAATGTACAAAAAAGTGAGGATTCTCATACTACTAAGAATATCAACTGACAACTTCCTGAGGGTAATTTGGTAATGAGAAACAAAATTCTAATGAAAAAAATTAAATAGCAAAAAATTAAAATCAATATAAATTTCCAATGGTATGAGAGGAATTAAATAAATTATAATACACCCTTCTTGCAGAATGTAATAGAGCATCAGAAATCACAATTTTGAAGTGTGTAAAGATATCTGATGTAGCTTGAGGCATACCATCAAGCCTACAAACTACTTTATAAAACACTGTGAAATATATATCTCATTTGCCTAAAATATGCATTATAAATAAATATAGAAAAAATGACAAAATAAATAGCACAGTATTTATATTGGCTATTCTGAGTTATGGATATATGGGTAATTATAATTCAGTATATTCCACTTATGTAGCATTATATTCAGAAAGTTAAGAAAGTAATAAGTATTGAAGATAAAAATAATGAAAAAGAAGGAGGCAAGTTTGAAGGGAGAGTAAGTTTTTTTTCCTACACTCCTTTTAGAGGAAAGTGGCCAGAATCACTAGTGCCTCAGGGTAGTCATATGGTTTGGGGCACCCAGCAATGGAAAAAATAGCTTATTACAGGATTAGAACAAATCCTACTGTATTCTGACCACTACTACCACCAACACATTAAAAAATACTTAATTGTTAAAGCAATAGGGCAATGAAATATAATACAGTGACATAGAAATTCCAGGCTCTACATTCCAAGCACATAGCTTGGGGTGTCAGAGACTATTTCTGAACTTCAGTTTTAATTACACAATAAATGGGTTGACTTCCAGTCAAGATGGCAGCATAGGTAAACATGGCTTACCTCCTTGCATAATCACATCAAAATTACCACTAAACAATAGAATAACTATCACTGAAAACCATCAGAAATTGAATTGAAGGGAAGTCTGACAACTATAGAATTAAAGAAACAACATCCATTTAGACTGGTAGGAGGGGCGGAGATGCAGAAGTGCTGGTCCCACACCCACATGAGGTAGATAAAAATTTGGGAGGGATATCTCAGGAGCTAGGAGTCTCAGCCCTACACCTTGGCTTCCATCTCAGGGTGCCACATTGGAGACTCCATCAATCAGGCTAACACTGTTAGCCCCACCCTAGAAATCCCATAAGGTTCCAGCAACCCAACTTAAGGACTCACCCAAGCTATTAAGAGTGACTTTTCCATATGACTGGTTGTTTTTGACTCATGCTTTACAATTTCCTAAATCCTGTCAAACAAGCAACAGCCAGCCTCAGTGAGCCCCTAGCCCTCACACTCCTTGCTAAGTGTCTCCAGGTTTGGCATTAGAGTGGATGAAGCCTAGACTCACAGTCTGGCTTTACCTGGGAATCTCCAAGTCCTGCATAAGTAGCAGCCATCTCAGATTGCTTTGTAGCTCATGTAGGGTGGCTCCAGAAAGAACACAGGTGGAGGCTGACCTTGACCTGTACAATCTGGGAAACGCCAGAGCCTGTGCACCCAGTGAACAGTTACAGACCACACTGGAGTACAACCACCACACCCCTGCACAGCTGGTTCTCCACAGAGTGCAGAGGTTGGTGTTCAGTGGTCACAGCCGGTCCTTGCAGCTGAGTGCCCTTGGTAAATCCTTTCCATTGATCTGCCAACAGCAACCAAGGCTCAACTGCAAGAGGAGACTCAACCCACGTAGGAAGCACGTTGAGTACCCGGCTTGGGTGTTACTGGAAGCTGTGCCATTGGACCCTACAGGACACCTACCATATTAGGCCATACTACCAAGACAGGGAGTCATAGCAGCTCTACCTAATACACAGAAACAAACACAGGCAGGCTGCCAAAATGAGGAGACAAAGAAACATGGACCAACTGAAAGCACAGATCAAAACTACAAATAAAGAGCTAAACAAAATGGAGATAATCTGTCAGAGTTCAAAACACTAGTTATAAGGATGCTCAAGGAACTGGAGGACCTCAACAGCATAAAAAATATCTGGCCAAAAACAAAGGATACACTAATTAAGATGAAAAACAATTTAGAGGGAAACAATTGTAGAGTAGATGAAGCTGAGAATCAAATCAATGATTTGGAACACAAGGAAGAAAAATATAAACAATCATAACAACAACAAGAAAAAAGAATTTAAAAAAATTAGGATAGTGTAAGCAGCCTCTGAGATAACTTCAAGCATTCCAACATTCACATCATAGGACTGTCAGAAAGAAAATAGAAAGAGTAAGAAATTAGGAATCTATTTGAAAAAATAATGAAAGAAAACTTTCCTAATTTGGTGAAGGAAATAGACATGCAAGTCCATGTAGCACAGAGAGTCCCAAACAAGATGGATGTTAGAGGCCCACTCCAAGACACATCATAATTAAAATGTCAAAGGTTAAAGATAAAGAGAATCTTAAAAGCAGCAAGAGAAAAGCAGTTAATTACCCACAGGGAAGCCCTCAGTAAGACTGTCAGCTGATCTCTCAAAAGAAACTTTGCAGGATAGAAGGGTTTGGCCAAAAAAAATTCAAAGTCATTAAAGCAGGGACCTATAGTGAAGATTGCTCTACCCAGAAAAGATATCATTTAGAATGAAAGTGTAGATAAAGAGCTTCCCACACAAGAAAAAACTAAAGGAGTTAGTCATCACCAAACCAGTATTAGATGAAATGATACAGGGATTTATTTTGTTAAAAGCGAAGAAAAAGCTATGAATAATAATATGGGAATAAGTCCATGTCTACCAACAACTTAACCTAAAAAACTAAGCAAACAAGAAGAGATACAGAATCATGGATATGGAGAGTGTTTTGATGGTTGTAAGAAGGGAGGGGGGAGTGTGGGGGAATGGGTGAAGAGGTGAAGGGATTAAGTGCAAATAAATTGTTACAGAATAGCCATGGGGATGCAAAGTACAGCATAAGAAATGGAGTAGCGAAAGAACTTACATGCATGACCATGGACATGAACAATGGTGGGGGGATTGCCTGAGGGAGTGGGAAGTACTGGGTGGATGGAGGTAAAGGGGAGAAAATTGGGACAACTGTAGTAGCATAATTGGTAAAATATAATTTAAAAAAGCAAAATAATAAATGTATTGAATGAGATATCATATTTATCTTAGTACCTTAATTATTCATTTGTTTTATTTAGTGATATAGAGAAAATAAGGGAAAACTGAATCATTGGTTTTATAAACCAGAGGCTTTGTATTTAAAAAAATTATTATAAAGCATTCTAGAGTTTAAAAGGTTTCACTTTAAATTTTTGTCTTTAACTTTTGTGATACCATTTGAAAATATTAAGTAATAACCTTCAAAATTATTATAAACTCCCACTAATAGAGATTAGAATTATAAACAATTTAATGTTCTATGGGATTGTCTTCTTTGGAACTAAATAAAATAACACTAACAGTCCCCAGGGGAAGATCGTGGGACAAGTCCAATCCTATACAGATAACAAAGATTTTTATAAAATTGTATCAGAAAAGTAAAGCTTCCACTATTTGAAATATTTTAATATCTTTGTATATTTCAGCATTTTTAAGAGTTTCTAGAACCTATAAGAAAAGAAACTTAGAAGTCCTAAGCTTATAGTCTCTTGACTCAAGCAAGAACGTTATTCTTAGGGACAATGAATGTGCCACACACTTCGTAGCTCTGCAACAGGGGATTTAGGACAACTTCAACTGCACCAAAGCATGGGCTAACAAACATCAAGCAGAGCAGCCACTGTAAGCCAATTCTCATCAATTATATCACGTGATCACACAGAGCATAATAAAGTCATTGTTCTTGTGTTAGTTCACAGTTGTCAAAGGAATTATATATTCTAAATTGATTTTGTTAGCTTCCTTATAAGACACTCAGTCAAGAGTTTCATAAATAGAACTATATTTTATAAGTATAAAATATTACATAAAAATATGAAGTTTCACTCCAATCATGCTTAGATATATAAAAATTAATATCATAAAAGGTTGGGTGTTAATTTAAGAACCACAAAATACAGGTCACAAGATTTTGCAGATGTGCCCTGCCTATAAAACCTCTGACTTATTAGGGTTTTCTAGAAAACATATACTCTCATTTGACCAATGTAATAACCCTCTGTGAATAAACAGCACTGATTTACACATGAAGAAGCTGTGGCTCAACAAGGTTCTTCGCTTTGCTCACATAGCCAGTTAACTGGGTATTGAACCACAGTCTTCTAAAAACTATTATATTATTCTTTTCACTGAACTATAGCATTTCAGTGCAAAAGCATTGTTCGTGCAAATGCCATAAACTGAAAATGAAGATTGCCTGTTTTGCATTTTATCATGGCTTCCTCTTGTGCTGTGGAGTGACCCAACATACTTTGTGAAATTCCCTTAACTCTGTTATGCCTTGAAACCACCCCTTGTATTTCTTTCTCACCTCTGACTTTCCTGATATAAAATTTAAAAATTATCCAAGTTTCTCAGGCTAAAAGCAGACAGACAAACAAAAAATCCCTAAACTAGAATGTAACAAACATATTTGAGGACTGAAATTTCTGTGATTTGTTCACAACGTCTGCTTTGGTCAAGGTTACCTGGAATAGTGTCTGGTGCAGGGAGGGTACTTAAACATTTAGTAAAATATGAAACTTCTTTTGACTTCACTTTACTTTAAAGCTACAAACCTCTCTTGATGTTTCTTCTCACTGTCATTGCTGAATATCTTGAAATTTCAGCCAACTGTATTGAAACTTGAGACCCATAACTCTTTGGAAACAATTTCCAGTTAGACGATTACTAACTTCATAATTTTCAAAATGTAATGAATGTCTTTTTTTAGTCTTCATCCAATTAGAGCTCATTTAAAAATTGAACACTCTCTCGTAAATGTTCGTCTAGTTACTGCTATTGCTATTTTTATCCTAGTTTTTCTTTATTCTTCCTTGCTTTCTTTCTCTTTAATTGGATCTCTTCCTTTACCAAACAAATAATGACATTCTTTCATGTGACCTTGGCCTGCTCTCTTCACTTTGCTTGCTCTCCCTGGACATATCTTTTACATCGTGGTTTAAATTACCATATCTGTGCCACCAATTCCCAAATCTGTTTCTAGTCTTCATCTCCTGACTAAGCTAAAGAATCGTATGTCTTCTCTTCTTGAATGACCCACAGGGCAGGACTTCAAACATAACATCCTCATAATAAACATTTTTCTCTATAATCCTCTTTCCCTGAACCATCTTCTCTCAAGTTCTTGTACTTCCATTCCCTCACTAGCATTTTTCTCCATTTCTGATTCTCAGGTGACGTCTATACTCTCTATTTCTTTGAAAAATAAAATAGATGCTAGTAAAAAAAGAACTTCTAAATTTGCCAGGACCACATCCACCAACTTACTTTCATCTGTATCCATAAATTACATCTTTCCTCCTGTTAATATGCATGAGCTGCCCTACTTCTACCTAGAGCTAATCCCTCATTATATACTTGGAACATTTTTAGATACTTAAAAACAATACTCCACAATATTTCTTTCTTTTTTCCCTGCCTCCTTGACTTTTCTTCTCTATTCAAAAGTTCATCATCAAACCTGACTTTAAAGTTTTTTCCATTTAAAAAATGACAACAAACCTCCTTTGATCCACATCCCCATAGAACCACTATTCTGTTTCTCTCCTCTCCTTTACAGCAACACTCCAAAGAGCTGTCAGTACTATGTCCACTTCCTTTTCTCCTACTCTCTTGAACTCACTTCAGTCAGGCTCATATTCTTACCAATCCAAGCAATAGCTCTTGTCAAGTCCCCACACAATTACTGGTCAATCCTCAGTTCTCTTTTTTGAGGAACTAGCAGCAGAATTTGACAAAGTGCAACATCCTTCCTTCTTGAGACAGATTCAAAACCTGCCTAACCATGGATACAAAGTAGTGAAAAGCCTGTCCCCACATCCCAGGCCCCAATGCCCTTCCTTCCCTCGACTCCTTCTCTCCCTTGGTCAGCTTCACTGAAGTCCTTCACAGCGCCCATTACTACCAGAAAAAAGGCATTTCTTTTGTAAAATGTAAGCTCAGTAAGGGAAAGGGATTTGTGTTTATACCAGTCTTTGGCCCACATCACTACAGATCATTTATATTATTTACTTTTATTATTCAAACTATTATTCTAGTTAACAAATTTATTTCAGACCCAGAACTATATCATGTGACAACCAAATGAGTATTTCTATTTCAGTTTTTCCCCCTTAAATCTACTTCTCATGCTATTATCATTCCAGCTCATAAATTAAATTATACATAAATAAATCTACAACAATGGTAATGTGCTAAGAAGAAGGAACAATAAATATAATATCGTGCATGACTTGAGCAAAGTACAGGAAAACTCTTATTCTACTAATCATTCATATTAGCCAATACACATATCTTGCAATTTCTACTTTAAAAAATATAATACTTAGGATCAGTTTATAGCACTTGAGGTCATACATATATATTATAATAATTATGGTTTTACCACTCCATAATTTGTCCATACTGTTTAACCTCTTAGAACCTCATTTTTATTTTCTATGAAAATGGGGTGATCGTAATAGAAGCTGATTCCCAGGGTTGTAAGGACAAATAAATAACTAATGTGTATAACTATTTCTAGTACAACAATTTAGACAGTTATTTATTTTCATTGTGCACTTGGTGCTCATTCAGGACCTCTCACCTACCACTTTACTAGTAAAAATACTTATTAAACTAACTTATATTATGGCTCCTAGCTGCCCCCCAAAAGCTTTATTTCCTTTATTTGAAAGAACTCTCAGGTAGTATCAACATACAATCACAATATTTATAAACACATGAATCAGACTGAGCATAATTATCAGAAGAAATATTTTTCAGTCAAAAATATCAGTGAGTTATGATGGGTAAAACTGAAAGGTGGACAATGGAAATACAGCTGGTCTACTTTAAATAAACTATGTATCTACTTGGTACAATATCTGGTCCACTGGGAGAAATCAATGAATATTAATGTATGGTGATATACCTTAAAACTATAACAAGGGACAGCTCTGTAGAGTTGTTATATAAGTCAGTCCCTAAACTGCTCTACAAAAAGGAATAGAATATCAGATATACAAGGTCTGTCTAGAAAGAGCCCAGCCATTGTTAATATAATGAGAATGGTTTGCACAACATCAGTGTAAACTGATAGACAAGGAGAGTAGACTGGAATGCACATGCACGAACAACGATGACTTCACTTTACTAGCAAGTCGGGGAAGCACATGTACTATGTGGCTGTCACATTCAAAATGACTGAGAAAGTAGAGCGAGAAATCTGCATCAAATTTTGCATTAAGCTTGAACATTCCTCCACGGAAACTATTCACATGATTCAGAAGGCTTCTGGGAATGCTGAAATGAGTGTGCCTCAAATAAAAGTGTGGCAACTGGTGATTGGCAGCTTCATCATGACAACATGCCTGCTCATGCATCACATCTTGTGCAGTTTTTTTGCAAATTGCCAAAGGTGACTCAATCTCCCTACAGCCCAGATTTGGTGCCCTGTGACTTCTGGCTTTTCCCAAAACTAAAATCACCTTTGACAGGGAACAGATTTCAAACTGCTGATAAGATTCAGGAAAATATGATGGGAAAGCTGATGGTGATTGGGGGAACTGTATGAGGTCCCAAGGTGCCTACTCTGAAGGGGACAGAGGCATCATTTTCCTATGAACAATGTTTCTTGTATCTTCTTCAATAAATGTCTCTATTTTTCACATTACATGGCTAGATACCTTCTGGACAGACCTCATATCATAAAGTTTTGGTGCTCTTTAGATAATACTAATTGATCAGAATACCAACTTAATCATTCCTGTAACAACTACAAAAATTAAACTGAAATAATTCATTAATGAGAAACTAAGTAGTGTTCTATCTGTTTTTACGTCAAACACATTTTAATTTTAACATGTCAAGAAAACATAGGTTGAAAATATGTATTGCACCTATAATTTTAAACTATTGCTTATTGTATAGCATTTTCTCTTCTACAAAATTGTTTATTTAGCTTGATTCCTCTGACTTTATCCCACTTTCTCTTATGCTTGGTGGGCTGCAATTAGACTGATCTATAGCTAAAGAGTTGATTAATTCAGCAAGATAACAGATTCATTAAAATATCTAATAGGTAAGATATTAAAAACAAATATAGCAATATCACTTTAAATTTATTAGGGTACATTGCATAATAAAATTATATAAGTTTCAAGTGTACAATTTTATGATATATCATCTATATATTACATTGTGGGCCTACCACTCAAAGCCAAATCTTCCATCATCATGTATTTGACATGCTTTACCCTTTACTAACCCACCAACCAGAACTGCAAATCAAAACTACAATAAGAGAGCACCTCACACCTGTTAGAATGACTATTATCAACAATACAAGTAACAAGAAGTGTTAGAGGGGTTTTGGAGAAAAGGGAACCCTCCTTCACTGCAGGTGGGGCTGTAAACTGGTACAACTACTATGGAAAACAGCATGAAAGCTCCTCAGAAAATTTAGAACAGAGTTACCATATGACCCAGCAATCCCTCCTCTATATATCAACCTGAAAAATTTGAAAATATTTATTTGCAAAGATATGTGTGCCCCTATGTCCATTGCAGCATTACTCACAGTGGCCAAGACAGAGACAACAAAGTGTCCCTCAATAGATGATTGGATAAAGATGTGGTACAGATACACAGTGGAACACTACTCAGCCTTAAGAAAAGATGAAACACTGCCATTTGTGACAACATGGGTGGTTCTTGAAAATATCATGGTAAGTGAAAAAAGCCAGACAAAAAAAGCTAAGAACCATATTATTCCACTCATGTGTAGGATATAAAACTGAAAGCAACAAATGAGTAAACAAGAAAAACAAATACCAATATCATTTTGTGATTTAATAAAAAATGGGGAAAAAAGCCAAAGTTCTATCTAAACACAGCTGTACTTTGGTGTTTTACATATCTAGAGTCCAATAGCAGTATTTATGAATGAGCACAACAGTTTTAAGTACAATTATTCCAACATAAAAATAGTCATCTTGAGAATAAGTGCAATATGCATGTACAACCAATCTTTAAAATGCTTAAACTATTTCAGAACATTTTGAGAACAGTGTTGTGCAGTTTATCTGGGCTTCAAAATCCCATCTGATACTAGCTGTGAGAACTTAGCCAGCTACTACACAGCAAACACCTCAGCTTCTTCATCTGTAAAATAAGAACACTACCTACCTCACCCATGTCTTACAGGAATTAAAGATGATATGTCTCTTTTACGTAAACTTGGAGTTACTTTTTATCACTCCTTCTCCTTCAACCCATTACCTGAAGTTTTTCTTTCCAGGGTCTGGCACTTCACCATGAACACTATACCCGGCCAGTGCCCAGTGCTCATGGGCTTCCTCTTAGGTCTTCCTGAGCCCCGTTTTAGTTCCTAAAAACCTACAACAAACCACCTCAGGTCAAGTATCTGCAGTAGTACATTCTACAGTCCTCTTCAAATTGTATATTCCATAGCCCTCTCAAATATCTCCACTTAACTTCCACTGCTTACCGAACCAAGTACAAACTTCTGAACTTGTATTTTATGCCCTCGATGGTCTGGGTTTCTTGCCTACAAGGCTTTATTGTTTAATATTCTCCACGAACACTCCCATTTCACTTACTTGGGACACTCATTGCCTAGAAAGAAGTAATGAAAGTGCTGATCTCCTTTAACAAACGCATTTTCTATTGCCTGTAATGATCTTGCCTTCTTTGTTTCTCAGCTTCCTATTAAGGAACATTTCTTTAACAGCAAATCATAGCCAAGTCCAATGACATTAAGTATGACTTATTTTTCTTATAACTCATTTGTATTGTTATGCATGCATTATTTTGGAGCAATAACCTACTGATTAAACTCTATTTCTTTTCTCCTATGCAATTCATTATCCATACAGCAGCCAAACTAATATTTTAAAAATGCAAATCATATCAGGTCACAGCATTGCTTAAAAACTTCTAGTGGATTTTAGGTTCCTATACTTCGAAGAAAAAACAAAAGCCTCCTGCTTCACTCTGCAGCTGCCTGCCCTGACTCTTCATTTCCATCTGGGATTTATCACTAGGCCTGTGCTTGCTGGGCTCCTGGAACCCTGCATGTTTATTTTTCTTTGTTCATTTAATTCTCCCCTCACTTATTTTGTGGCTTACTTCTCTGACAAGATTTCCTCTGACCATCTTTTCTAAAGTACTCACCAAAACACATACAGACACACACAGATACTTATACACACATAATCACTCTCTATATCTTTCCCTGCATTATCTTCTTAGAGTTTATGATTATCTGAATTTATTAATTTCTGATGCTACCACACTCCCAACTCTTTAAACGAAATGTTAGTGCTATAGAGTACAGATGGTCTTCTTTATAACTGTATCCCTAACTCAGTGTGTTGAAAATGCTAGGTAAATAAATGCTCAATTAGTAAAATAATCCTACTGTTAAAAAGCATATAATCTCTTTCTTTAATCAAAATATAAATTCTTTAAGGAAAGTAATTTTTCTAAATGCTTTAAACTTTTTTAAAAATTTAATCTTCATTGTCTTTTTTCCATTACCATTTAGTCCCCTTATATCCCCTTCTCCCCAACAATTATTATGCCATTGTCTATGTTCATGGGTCCTTTTCCCTTTTTGCTCAGCCTCTCCACCCTGTAACCTCATGGCCACTAGCTGTCATCTGCTTATCATCTATAAGTCTGTCTCTGCTTTGCTTGTTAGTTCACTTTGTTCACTAGATTCTACATATGATTGAAATCATATTGTATTTCAATCTTCAGTCTTTCTCTGACTGGCTTATTTTGCTTAGCAAAATGTTCTCCAGGTCCATTCATGCTGTTACAAACAGTAAAATTTTCTTCTTTTGTACGGCCAAATAGAATTCCATTGTGTAAATGTCCCATAGTTGTTTTATCCACTAGTCTATTGATGAATACTTGGGCTACTTCCAAATCTTGGTGACTGTAAATAATGCTGCAATGAACATAGGGCTTTGGGTTAGTTCTTTTGAATTAATGCTTTGGGTTCCTTCAGAAATATTCCCAGAAGTGGGATCACTGGATCACAAGGCAGGTCATGTTTAATTTTTTGAGGTATCTCCACACTGCTTTCTACAATGGCTGCACCAGTCTACATTCCCACAGTGCAAAAGGGTTTCCTTTCCTCCACATCCTCACTCACCAGGACTTGCTCTTTGTTGATTTATTAATGGTAGCCATTTTGACAAGTGTGAGATTGTATCTCATAGTGCTTTTAATTTGCACTTCTCTGATGATTAGTGACATTGAGAATGTTTTCATATCTATTGGCCATCTGTATGTCCTGTTTGGAGAAATGTCTATTCAGGTCCTTTGCCAATTTTTTAATTGGCTTGTTTGGTTTTGGGGGGGGGTTGAGATTTTAAGTACTTTATAAAGTTTGGATATTAACCCCTTATCAGATGTATCAGTGAATACGTTCTCGGGTTGTCTATTTATTTTGTTGATCTTTTCCTTCTCTGTGTTAAAACCTTTTAGTTTGATGTAGTCCTGTTTGTTTGTCTTTTGTTTCCCTTGTCAGGAGAGACATATCTGATAAAAAATTTCTACAAGCAATGGCCAAGATTTTGCTGCCTATGCATTGTTTTAGGATTGTTATGGTCTGAGGTCCAACACTTAAGAAGTCTTTGATCCATTTTCAATGTATTCTTGTGTGTGATATAAGAAAGTGGTCTAGTTTCATTTTTCTGCATGTATCTGTTCAATTATCCCAACACCATTTATTGAATAAGCTATCTTTAGCTCATTGTATGTGCTTGCTTCCTCTGCCAAATATTAATTGACCATAAAGGTATGGGTTTATTTCTGGCTTCTCTACTCTGTTCCATTGATCTATGTGTCGGTTTTTATGCCAGTACCATGCTGTTATGATTACTATGGCATTGTAGTATTGTTTGATATTAGGTAACGTGATTCCTCCAACTTTGTTCTCCTTTCTCAGGATCACCATTGCTATATGAGGCCTTTTGTGGTTCATACAAATTTTGGAAATATTTGTTCTAGTTCTGTGAAATACATCATTGGAATCTGGATAGGAATTACACTGAATCTATAGATTGCTTTGGGTAGTATTGGCATTTAATAATGTTAATTCTTTCTATCCATAAACAGGGTATATGCTTACAATTATTTGTATTTTCTTCAATTTCTTTCTTCAGGGCCTTATAATTTTCCATGTACATGTCTTTAACATCCTTGGTTAGGTTTACTTCTAACTATTTTATTCTTTTTGGGAGCAATTGTGAGTGGGATTGTTTTAATTTCCCATTCTGTTAGTTCATTATTAGCATATAAAAATGCAACTGATTTCTGGATATTAATTTGTATCCTACTACATTATTAAATTTATTTATCAGTTCTAGTAGTTTCTTGGCTGAATCTTTGGGGTTTTCTAGGTACATCTGCAAATGAAGACAGTTTTACTTCTTTCTTTCCAATTTAGATGCCTTTTATTCTTCTTCTTGTCAGATTGCTCTGGCTAGGACTTCCAGTACTATGTTGAATAACAGATGTAAAAGTAGATATCCCTGTCTTGTTCCTGATCTTAAGGGGAACACTTGTAGTTTGTGCCCTCTGAGTATGATGCTGGCAGTGGGTTTGCCATATATGACCTTTATTATGTTTAGGTATGTTCCCTCTATTCCCACTTTGCTAAGATTTTTTATCATAAATTAGTGCTGGATTTTATCAAAAGTTTTTTTCTGTATCTATTGATATGATCCTGTGATTTTTTTATCCTTTATTTTGTTTATGTGGTGAATCATCCTTATTGGTCTGTGAATGTTGTTCCAACATTACATCCCTGGAATAAATCCCACTTGATCATGGTGTATGATCTTTTTGATGTATTACTGTATTTGGTTTGTGAATAATATTTTGAGGACTTTAGCATCTATGTTCATCAGGGATATTTGCCTATAATTTTCTTTCTTTGTAGTGTCTTTATGTGGTTTTTAATTAGGATAATGCTGGCCTCATAAAATGAATTTAGGAGCCTTCCCTCCTCCTGAATTTTATGAAATAGTTTGAGAAGGAGAGGTGTCAGTTATTCTCCGAATGTTTGGTAAAATTCACCTGTGAAGCCATTTGGTCCAGAGCATTTGTTTTTGGGGAGTTTTTTGATTACTGCTTCAATTTCACTAGTTGTAATCTGTCTATTCAGATTCTCTGATTCTCTCAATTTATTTTTGGGAGATTGCATGTTTCTAGGAATTTACCCATTTTGTCCAGGTTTTCCAGTGTGTTGGCATATAATTGTTCATAATATTTTTTACAATCTTTTTGTATTTCTTTGGTGTCAGTTGTTATTTTTCCTCTTTCCTTTCTGATTTTACTTATTTGGGTCCTTTCTCTTTTTTTCTTCATGAGTTTGATTAAAGGTTTGTCAACCTGTTTATTTTTTCAAAGAAACAGCTCTTGGATTCATTGATCTTTTGTATCATTTTTAAGACTCTATTCCATTTATTTTTGCTGTTATCTTCATTATTTCCTTCCTACTACTCACTTTGGGCTTTATTTGTTGTTCTTTTTCAAGTTCCTTTAAGTGTGAAGTTAGATTGTTTATTTGGGCTTTTTCTTTTTTTTTATTTTTCTCTTCTTTTCTTTTTTTTTAAGATAGGCCTGTAATGCTATGACTTTCCCTCTCAGGACCGCTTTTCCTGTGTCCCACAGATTTTGGATTGTGTGTCCTTATTGTCAATTGTTTTAAGGTATCTTTTGATTTCTTCATTGATCTTGTTGTTGACCCATTCATTGTTTAATAATATGTTATTTAGGTTCCATGTCTTTTAGTGTTTTTCAGTATTCTTCCTGTGATTGAATTCTAGTTTCATAGCATTGTGGTCAGACAAGATGCTTGATATGATTTCAATCTTCGTAAATTTATGAAGACTTGTTTTGTATCCCAACATGTGGTCTATTGAGGAAAACATTCATTGTGCACTTAAGGAATATGTATATTCTGCTGCTTTGGGATGAAATTTTGTGAAGATATTAATTAAATCCATTTGATCTAGTGTGTCAATTAAGGCCTCTGTCTCCTTGCTGATTTTCTGACTGGAAGATCTATCCAATAAAGTCAATGGGGTGTTAAAACCTCCAGTTATGACAGCATTTCTGTTGATCTCTCCTTTTCTATCTATCAAGATTTTCTTCTTTTTTTTAAATATAGAGTTTAAGTTTCTTTTTTTTTTAGATTTTATTTATTTATTTTTATAGAGGGAAGGGAGGGAGAAAGAGAGAGAGAGAAACATCAACGTGCGGTTGTTGGGGGCCATGGCCTGCAACCCAGGCATGTGCCCTGACTGGGAATCAAACTTGCAATGCTTTGGTTTGCAGCCTGCGCTCAATCCACTGAGCTACGCCAGCCAGGGCAAGATTTTCTTTACATATTTAGGTGGTCCTATGTTGGGTGTGTACATGTTTACTAGGGGTATATTCTCTTGTTGGGCTGTTCCTTGTATTATTATGTAGTGTCCCTCTTTGTCCTTTAGTATAGCCTTGGTTTTAAAGTCTAAAGGTTTTTAAGTACTGCTGCCCCAGCTTTTTTTTTTTTCCATTTGCATGAAATATCTTTTTCCAAACTTTACTTTTAGCTTGTGTGTACCTTTTGATCTAGGATGGGTCTCTTGAAGGCAGCTTATACGTGAGTCTTGTTTTCTTATCATTCAGCTGCCTTATGTCTTTTGGCTGGAGCATTTAAACTGTTTACATTTAAGGTGATTATTGACAGATACATATGTACAGCCATTTTATTGTTCAACTCTCTTTTTTTTATTCCTTTCTCTTTTTCTCCTCCCCCTCCCCCTCCTCCTCCGTCTTCTCAAAGCAAACCCTTTAACATTTATTGCAATACTGGTTTGGTGGTAACAAGCTCCTTTACCTTTTTCTTGTCTGGGAAGCTTCTTATTTTTCCTTCAAATTTAAATGATAGCCTCACTGGGTAAAGTAGCCTTCATGGTAGGTCCTTGCTTTTCATCACTTATAATATTTCACACCACTCTCTTCTGGCCTGAAATGTTTCTGTTGAGTAAACAGATGCCAGTGTAACTGGTGCTCCCTTGTAGGTAATTACCTGCTTTTCTCCTGTGGTTTTTAGGATTCTATCCTTCTCTTTAAGCCTTGTTACTTTAATTATCATGTGTCTCAGTATAGACCTCTTTGGGCCCAACTTACTTGGGACTCTCTGAGCTTCCTGGACTTGTGTGACATTTTCCTTCACCAGATTAGGGAAGTTTTCAGTCATTATTTCTTCAAATAGGTTTTCAATCCCTTGCTCTCTGTCTTCTCCTTTTGGTATTCCCATGATGAGGATGTGGTTATATTTCATGTTGTCCTAAATGTTTCTTAAGCTCTTCTCATTTTTTAAAATTCATTTTTCTCTTTGCTGCTCTGCCTGGGTGTTTTACTCTACCTTGTCTTCCAAAACACTGATGCAGTCCTCTCCTTCACCTAATCTGCTGTTTATTCCTTCCAGTGTATTATTTATCTCATACACTATACTCTTTATTTTCACTGGTCCTTTTTTATGGCTTTTATGTCTTTTTTCATGCTGTTGAGTATCCTTATAATCATTACTCTAAACTATTTGATAAGTTGCTTGCCTCCATTTCATCTAGTTCTTCTGGAGAATTCTCTTGTTCTTTCATTTGGGGTGTGTTTCTTTGTCTTCCCATTTTGGCTGCTTTGTATTTTCTGCCTTAGGTGTTAAGCTAACCAGCCATTAAACTGATCAGCTGTTAATATGATCAAGTTGTAATCATCAGTCCAGCTTAGGCAGGACAGGGTAGGGCAGAGTAATTCCTGTAGGCAAGGCTATTGCTTTACCTCAGGCAGATGTCACTTCGAGGGGAGTGCTCTGCTGGAGCAAGATGGCTTCTGCAGTACGGGAAACAATTCAACACAGGGACCCTGGTGGCCATTTCTTCAGTTCTCTCTCCACAGCCCCCAGCCCCAGACTCACTTCAAGTGTATCTAGTTCATTCTGCCCTCCCTCTGCTGGAGCTTAGTGTAAGTGGCTGCAAACAAAAATTTGTGTGTTGGCCCTTTAAGAGGCTCTCTGCATCTCCAGCTGTCCTCCCTGGCAGACAGAAACCCTGCTGTTTGTCACAGTTTGATGTTATCTGGGTTTCCTCCCAGCTCCTGTGATGGAAGCTGGGGAGCCCAGCTTGGGGTTTCAACCCCACACTTTTCAGGGGGAACCCCCTGGCTGCTGAAATATTCCTCTGGAACTTCAGCTGCCACCCCTGGGAGCTCAGCCTGCCCTCTCACACCTCCTCTGCACTCCCTACCAGTCAGGTTGTGGTGAAGTGGTTTCTTCCACCTGTCCATGGTTACACGATTTCTCTCCAGCTAGTGTTCAGATAGGTATTGTGGCTGATTTCTCTACAATTTAGTTGTAATTCCGATTGGTCCTGAGAGAAGGTTAGTGTAGCTTCCACTTGTTCCTCTGCCATCTTGGATCAGCCTTTAAGGTTTTTGAATTCAGTAGAGTGGCCTGACCATGTCGGGTGCTCAGACATTTAGTTCTTTTTTTTTTATCAAGTACAATCACAGGTTAAAATAAAATCAATGCTACAAACTAACTAAAAACATAGAATTTTTAAAGTGAAACAGAAAATGGAACATAAATATATTTTTCTCCACATTTTATAGAATAGCTAGCTAGTTTCTCATTCATATGCCAGGAAAATTAGTTTTATGTAGCTTTATTCACTAAGTCATCTGCAGAATTTGTTTGTAAGAATTTTAGCTCTATTGAAATAAAAATAAACCACAAAGTTTTCAAATATTAAGTGAATTGAATTTACCAACTCCAGGTCCCATAAAGCCCACAAGGGGACTTTTTGTCAGGTGCATAGTTCTAAATCTAATACCAAGACTTTCAATTTTTTTTTCTAGTGTCAGCAAATTTCTCATTGTGATAATATATATAGATGATACAAATTACTAAAAAGACCAACTGCCTTAAAACTTTAAAGGAAGCAAGAATAATTCATACCAAAATATTTTCAAAATCTTCTAATAGCAAACTATTTTGCTGAGCTTTCTTTTTTCTTTCCTCTACTGAACCTGAGTGCTAAAATTTACCATGAAAAAGTTTTAAAAAGCTGGTGATTTTAACTGAGTGAAATGCCTGGCACTGGTTATCATTCAATGTTATTTTTAAATGAACAACTAAAATACTTTAGAAGGCATTCAGTGGGGATCCTGATAAAATACTTTACCCCAGAATATTGTTATAATATGTACAAAATTCAACAGATTTGAAAAGTGAGGTAGAAATGTAGTGCATGATAATGCATTTGTAAAAGATGTACCAAGTGAAACATAAGGAAATATGATATTTTTAATTAAAACACAAATCATAAGAGATAGAATGGGTTTTTATATTTACCTGTTATCGAATTTGTATTCTTAATTATGTATAACATTTTTTACCTATATTCATATACATTAATGACTCATATAGTTAGTTCTTTAATTAATAATGAATAAAAAACTAAGGTCTTTAATAAATGTTGAAATATTCAGGACTATCTGTAGCATTTTTAATAGTTTAAAATGTTTTAACAATTAAATGTTGTTTGGTAATTGTAAGACTGGCGAACATTAGATGTTGTTATGAAGTGTGTGTTGCCAATATCCATATGTTTTTTGAAAATGCTATAATAATGAGAGCATTAAAATGCTAATAATAATTAAGTTACATGAGTAATAATTGTTAGAAAGGTAAATATGTTGCTTTATATATAAATGTAAATAACAATTTCATTGGATAGACATTTTGTGATTAGTGTCCAACTTCATATAGGACTCTCTAAGAAAAATGAGAAATTTAGAAAGCATTATTAGGTCTAAAGATGTTTCCCAGAAAACAAATAAATAAATAAATAAATTAATTAATTAATTAAATTGTATTACACCCCCTAAAAGGAAAATACTGAAATAAATATGCTATAATTCAACATGGACTAGCTTACAGTGATTACGAAGGTTATGTGACAATATGGATCATATGAAATGTTAAGTGACTGAAGCAGGTTATAAATTATTTTAATCT
This sequence comes from Tonatia bakeri, assembly GCA_004024845.1. NCBI lineage: Eukaryota > Metazoa > Chordata > Mammalia > Chiroptera > Phyllostomidae > Tonatia > Tonatia bakeri. The sequence continues at coordinate 200,206 of PVIA01002271.1, forward strand.
AATCACACATACATAAAGAAACATTTGCTTAGAAAACAAAATGTTAAAAATAAACACTTAAAATATTAATCATGTTTGTAATGGGAAGGAGATATTCCCTCAAATTTTCTCTAAAACAGTGATGTATTTTTTCAAATACATAATGTTGCATATGTGCCATGCCTCCCCACAAGAGTCCTCATACCCAATATCCCCCTTTCCAGGTATCTATGAATCCATCATCAGAAATTTCTCCTCTGCCCACCCTTCAAACTCAGGTTACCCCAGGAATTCTTTCTACCTGTTCTTCCACATATTCACTCTGCATGACTTCCAACAAACATCTTTTATTCCGCCGACTCCCCAGTCTGTCTCTCCCGAACACTACCTCAACTCTAAGTTCCACTCCTTGGCAATCTAAGAGAAACAGAATGTTCCAGAGTTTTCTAGAAAATATTTGTACAAAAATGTTAACAGGAATCCCTTGATCAGTTTTGGCCTCTTGAAGGGTTTCTTGTTATAATATCTGTCTCTGAAGCTGGATACCTTAAGAGCAAACTTCACATCTTTTTCAACCTCTCTCATCAAAAATAACCATTCACCAAATACAAGCTATTTCAGTTCAGAAATCTCCTGAATTTGATGCATCTTCTCCACTCTCACTCCATTAATGCATTCATCTCTGGTGTTCTTTCATTTTTTTCCAAACATGCTTTCTAAATACTTAGTATATATTATTCCCTTTGAAATTGTATATCATTCACATGCATTAACACCATTTTATATCTATCATTTATGCTTCTTATTCCCTGTACCTTTTCCCCATTCCCCCCGCCTCCACTTCCCCACTGATAACCCTCCTCCGATCTCCATTTCTGTGAATCTGTTCCTGCTCTAGTTGTTATGGGAAATGGAAAAGGCAAAGAATTTACATGTATGACCCATGGACATGAACTAAGTTGCAAGAATGATGGTGGGAGGGGGAAGCACAGCACAGAGGGGAGTAAAGGGGCAAAAAAATGGGACAAGTGTAATAGCGTAATCAATAAAATATTTTTAAAAAATAAAAAATACCATTTTATAGACAAATAGATGCACAAAAAGGTTAAATAATTTGGTAACATAGCTAGTAGGTGGTTGAGCTGACATCTTTAATCGTTGCTACAATTTCCTTGTCTCTGTCACTCCTTCTAATAACGTTTTTAAAAAATATAGTTCTGCCCCTCTTGCCCACATGATAACAATTCAAACTCACTAGTATCTCAAAGCTCTTGCAAGTTTAGAGCAAGTGTCCCAGTTTATTTTTTGACACTCCTTACCCCACACCCTGTGTCCTGCCAAACTGAACAGAAAGACTCAGGACATGCTGGGTCCTTTCTCAGCCCCGACACTTTGTTTCTGCATTTCTCTATTGTCTGTCTCATTCACTCTCTTTTATAGGAGAGCATTATGTTTCCATAACAGTATATTCATGTATTCAACACATTATCTACTGTAAAGTTACAGAATTTAATTATTGGCTAGTCTATCTTCCTTACTAAATGACAATCTTCTCAGGAGTAGGGATTGGGACTTATTAATTATTTTGTCATTTTTCTCATCCAGTAATACTAGTTGCATATCCACTACATGCTTAACTTGGGCCTGCCACACAGTTGACATTCGATAAATGGTTATGTAGAAAATTATCAGAGCACCACCTTAAAACTCAGACTATAATTTTTTTAGTTAAAAAATATGAGCAATGAAATAAAAAAAACAAAAAGCTAAATTTCACCTTCTTGTGATGACCTTATTGACCTCTTTGTTTATTGCTTTTCTCATTTATTACGTAAAAGCAATAATACTTCACCCTCCCCCAACAAATCAGATAGTTGTGGAAAGGATAATTCTTATTAGACAGTTTTCAAGGTCAGAGAGATTTATATGAAAACTACTAGCAAAGCCTGAGAGATCTCTGGGGAGAGAAGGCAAAAAACATGAAAGAGAATGAGATATAGAAATGACAGAAGGGATGAAAAGAAGCGAAGACAAACTTTACTCTCTTGAAAGTGTTGTTATTTCTGAAATATTAAGTAATCAAATGCAAGTTCATTTGGATCAAATTCTCTGCAACAAAGAGAAAGCATTTTTCTCTTTCTCTCTTTGTGTAAACTCTTGGTTCAGCTACTGCCTGATGGAGCGACTATGGTAAAATACCACTCTGTCAAATGCTTTTAGTTTTAGCCCATTTAAGCTATTGTAAAACTCAACTTGGCAGTCACCTTGCTGCACAGTGAAAGAGCAGGATAAATGAAACTTCCCTGAAGTTCCTTTTTATCATCAAACAGTAGGAGAACATTATTGGCTCCCTCCAGTTGTGGCTAGGTTACATGGGTTATATTTTAACATTTTAAGCCAAACTCCCATTGTAATGTGATATTACTGGGCCAGTTTGTCTAACTTGAGAGAAAGCCCTATTATAGGTAGAAGTATTTTGTTTCATTTCTTGAGACTATACATAAAACTCTAGGAAATATTAGAAATCTAGATGTTTTTCTCCCTAGAATAAATACGGGAAGAAAGAAAAGGCTGCCTCTCAAAGCAAATTAAAAACATAATAATAAGTTAAAATGTATTTAATTAATAATACATTATGAATTCATTTGTAGAATCTTCAAACCTTTTTATTAAAATTCAATTCATCTAATAATACATATTTATAAATATCTATCACGAAAGGTAAGTGTAGACAGAATTATACTTGAAATCAAGGAAAATAAGACTAAAGTAAGATGAATTAGTCTACTTTTGCTTCTTTGAGATTTGGCATTTACTATTTGTTACATTGAATAATTCACTTAATCACTCAATGTCACATTTCCTCACTTGTGAAATAAAAATAATGTGTAATGCACAGGTTATCTTAAATACTCAGTTGATATTTCTAATATCTGGTACAAACAGGTGATTAGTAGGTATCATTTAAGAGAAAAACTCAACATGTTAATGTAATCAACTTCAGTCCTCACTGAGATAATTGTGCAATGGCCTTTAATTAAAGCTAAATGGTCAGATTATTTTGAATTAAATCCTTTGTTTCAGTTCATCATTCTTATATTTTGTTATGGTAAAGTATCATAAAAGTATGATGGTTTTAGAGAATACATAGGCAGAAAAATAGTTGAACAAAGATAAAGTGAGAACTTCGTTTCTTAGAGGTTTACATGGAAACACATTAAAAAATAAATAAATGCCAATTGTGAATTATTTTATTTATTTATAAGTTTAATTGAATGAAAAGATCAGAACCATTGAAGCTGATTTAAACTGAAGTAAGTAAGTGAGTAGATATAGCCAACAAAACTAGAAATACTGCTGTCCTCTTTTCTCTTCCAGAAATTTCAGTGTGTTTGGGGGCTAGTTTGTTGTTTGTTTGTTTGAGATACAAATTATGTGGGCATGTGTGATATTTTACTGAAAGGAATTCAATTGACATTCAAAAAGTCACTTCAATATTTATTAACCATCGATTATACATGTTCACTGTGTTGGGAACAAAGAGCTAAGGATAAGTGAAATCCTCTCAAGGAATGCACTGGGTAGTGAAGAAGGTGGGTATCGGCTATCCAATTTAAAAATTGCAAGATTCTCTCATGAGTTGTGAAACAGAGACAGAGAGAGAGCCAGAGGAGGTACCCTCATCCATCCCACTGAGGAGGGGCAGGTATGTTAGCTGTGTTAATTTTTAGGATGAATAAAAATTGGCCAGGTCAAGGAAGGTGAAAGGAAATCCCAGGCAGTGGGAAATGGTCTAGCGTAGGGGAGGGAAAGGGGACAAAGTTTGATAGCTGAGTGCTAAAGACAGGACAGAGATGCAGTCAGGGCTGGATTCTAGAGTGTCCTTCATTCCACACTAATGTGACTGCATTTGTCTAGCGTGCAATGAAGAGGCAAAAAACTAATTTACATAAGGAGGTTAACATCATGCGAGTCTATTATTTTGACTAAGATAGGAAGTCAGATTTGAAGAAAATACTGTAAGTATGGAGGACAGCTAGAGAACTATTCGAATTTATACATGAAAAGTGATAGAGAATGGAATGGGGGGAAAGGAAAAAAGGCAAGAAAGATAGCAAAGACACAAAAATATATCGTGGATAACCTCCAAATTTTGGTGATTGTAAATAATGCCTCGACATAGTGAGTCCTTCAGATAAATAGTAGATGAGTGGATAAAACAACTATGGGACATTTACACAATGGAATAGTACTTGGCCTGAAAAATAAAGAAAATTCACCCTTTGTGGAAGCATGGATGGTCCTGGAGAGCATTATGCTGAGTGAAATAAGCCAGCCAGAGAAAGACAAACACTGTATGATCTCACTCCTATGCAGAATCTAATGAACTAACTGAACTAACAAGCAAAATAGAGACAGACTCATAGGGAGAGAACAGGCTGACAGCTATGTGAGGGACCTGGTTAGGGGGTAGAAGGATCGAACAAAAAGGAAAAAAGATGCATCACATGGACAACTGTGTGGTTATTGTGGTGGGGGGTAGAGGTAGAAGAAGGTGTAAGGGGGATGAATGGCAATGGTAAAACACAATAAAAAATAAATTTTAAAAAATGACCCATGGACGTGTGAACAATAGGGTAGGCGGGGCAGGTGAGAGCAATGGGGGACAATTGGGACAACTGTAACAGAACAACAATAAAAAATGAAATAAAATTAACTATACCTATAAAATATATTGTGGATAGATCCACATTATGAAATGATTCTCACAATTTTATTTCTATGACCACTTAATGTGCTGAGAAGACGCAACTTTCTATGTAATGTAATTGCAATATTTTTACACACCACTCATTTTAACAACAGGTTTATAGTATATTTTATAACGAGTTTGGTTTTACACTTGATTATTCATCATCCTCAGCGTTCTCCTGCAGTTCTTACAAACTTATTTATCCTTGTGAAGTTTAGAATCCATTATGTTGTCCAGTTCACAAAAATTTATGTTGAGTTGTTTTGGGGAGTAACTCATTCCTATCCAAGAACAAAATATCTGTCTACGCATATCTTCCTGTATAACCCACAGTGGTGTAATACGTTTTCTTCATGCGGATCTTGGACATCTATTGTCAAATTTATGTCAACTTAGCTCCTATGTTGCTACTACCAACAAGGTCTGGTTGCTCATTTTATATTTTTAAATTATTTTACAATGTAGATAAGATTATATAATGGGTATCCCGGTGCTAAATACCAAGCTCTCTCAAATTATAGCATTTGATCATACTTGCTTCAGATTCTTTTCTTTAAGAAATCAAATATTAAAGATATGATTGGAGCCTCCATTTACCTCTCTAGATCCCTTCCAGAGTGGAGCTGCCATGTGAAATTCAGGACTCCTTATTAAACTTGAGTTTCAGATAAAGGACGATTCAATTTTTAATATATCTCATGTGATACACAATTTGAGTGTATTTTGTTTTGCTAAGTCTAACAAACTTATCCAGCAAGGTATAGAAATATCCTCAGTTTTTTATCATGCATAAATATTTCAAGTCTACTGCTACACATTCATAAACACTTGAAAGCATTGTTTTGCAAGTCTTCGCAGCTTATGTAAATAGTTCAAACATGTTTCCACCGGCTCAAAAATAGATGACTGCTTTATCTCTTCAGCATACACTGCAGTGGTCTGAACAGTAATCATGTTTTAAATTATGGTTGAAGAGTACAGGTAGCCCTAGTTTTGCCAAATATATGGTTTATATTTTTTGTTATTCTTGCAATGATTTCAGGGTAGAGAAAGGGAAAGAAGTATCTATTCTCTTCCTTCCAACAACTGGAAATCCCTTGTGCCTTTGAAAATTACTGATGTCTTGAGTTGCATTACAAACAGATGCAATCAGAATCAGCAAAGGTCAGTCTAAAAGCTATGAGTGTTTACAGACTCTAAAAGTGGCTTTCCTGTCAGAGTGAGACCCTTTGCCTTAACCAAAGATAAGCTTTTAATAACGTTGAAAATATCCTACTTCTTTGTGTGAACCAAGTGTACAGTTTCAAGCACCTTGTTATACATTTTTAAGATTCTTGCTACTTCTAAAAATAGCACTAAATTACTTCCATAAAAGCTACCAGCTTTAATCTCTAAAGTTTACCTGTGATTTTCATTATTAAATACAAGTTAACTGAAATTTTATAGAAAATTCAAGCCTGTTTTGGTTCTGTTGGACTCCCTGATGTTGTAATATTTTGGTCTGCAAAAAGTAAACAAAATATCTTGTGAAGTGTCCAACAACCTATGGATGATTTAAATTAGTCAACCGACAATATTTATTCAAACTCTGTTTGCAGTATAATTTTCTTTTACTCTATTATAATATCTTATGTTCTAGTAAGGTGATTGCTTTACTGTTCCTCAAATATTCATCATTTTTCCTGCTGCATAGTTTTGCTTATACTCTATATTTGAAGTAGATATTTTTACTTTTGTTCATAAATGATACCTATATTCTTAAGTAACATCTTCAAAATCAACTTTTCTTCCTCCTCAAAATCTCGTAAACCAAATGTTGGTTCCCCACTTGTGAATCCTAAAAGCAGTTCATTTGTATATTTTTAGCATGCTTAATACATTATTGTATTACAATAATTTCTGTACTTGACTTTTCCCTTAGTGAAAAATTATAATGTTAATAGTTAGGATTATAATGTTATAATTATTCAGCATCTACTAAATTTCATTCAATATCTTGGATAGTGTTGCTCAGTGGATTGAGTGCTTGCCTGTGAACTGAATGGTTGCTGGTTCAATTCCCAGTCAGGGCACATGCCTGGGTTATGGGCCAGGTCCCCAGTTGGAGGTGTGTGAGAAACAACAAATCAATGTATCTCTTTCGCACACCAATGTTTCTCTCCCTCCCTCCCCCTCTCTATAAATAAATACATACATACATACATACATACATATAAATAAAATTTCATTCAATGGGTTAAGGTCATTATTTGTTTTAACCCTCAATATAAACATATATTATATGTAAAATTACTTTCTTCTATTTTCCTAACGAGAAAGCATAGGTAGAATGAAGTTGAATAGTTCTTCCAAAATTACACGATCAGCATAAGGCCAGTATTTGAACAGGTCTGACTGCCAAGGCAACATTCTTAACCACAATACCCTGTAGTGCCACAGAAGATCTACTGACTAATGGGGTCTTGCTCAGAAACTGTCACATGGTAAAACCTAGGATATTTATTGTTGGAATCTCACCATCTAACACTTACTATCAGTTTCATCTTATTTAGGTTGGTTTTACATAGTTAATATAGAAATCTCAGGGCAACATTTGTGAATGTTTCCATTTCCTCATTATGCTTCAGAATTTTAATTAGAATATGTTTCCAGCTAAAGAACATGGCCAAATCACTAGTTCTTGTGCTTCCTCCTCCCTTTTCGTGGACTCCAGTGGTTTTGTAGACCTGAATTGACAGCCATTACATAAAGCAGCCAAAGGATGATTAGCTTAGAAAGCTGAATTTTGTCAAGCTAATTATCAGTGGTACACACTGACTTTGATTCATGAATATGGCTTTTAGCAAGGCTCTTAAAGAGAGATGTTAATCAGTCAATGCTAATTTTTTACAGTTTAATGGAAATGTCAAAAGGAGAATTGCTGAGAAAGCCCAGGAAAGAGGGACCCTGGTGTGCACTGAAAGAAACACCAAATATAAAAGCAGCATTCACTTTAGAGTGTTTTGAGGCTACTTCATCATGAAATGAACACTCCATTAACTGCTGGAGCTTCAATCAAATCAAATATCAGTGCTCTTGACAAACCCAGAGATCAATTGAGAGGCTGTACTGTCTTTCAGGTACAAACTTTCCAAATCAAATGGAGTTGTGTGGCACTAAGGGTGAACACAAAATAGTAGGACAAAGAAGAAAATGTATTCTTGTCAAATATAAAATATTTAAAATTTATTACACAGTATTTTATCAAATTGGAAATGTTCTATAATCTCTTCTTAGTTTAATGTTGAAAAATGCTATTAGGCCTTTAGCCAGATAGTTCAGCTAGTTGGAGCATCGTCTTGTATTCCAAAAGGTTGCATGTTTCATTCCCAGTCAGTCCTAGGTTGCAAATTCAATCCCAGGTTATGGCACAAAGAGGAGGCAACCGATCAATCTCAATCTCTCCCTCTCTCTCTCTCTCTCTCTCTCTCTCTCTGTCTGTCTCTCCCCCCCACCTTTCCTCTCTCTTTCTATAATTAATAAACATATCCTAGGGTGAGTATAAAAAATGCTCCTGGGAATAAAGAGTTTCTTACAATCAACCTAAGTTCTTCATGCTGTTTTTTAAGCTTCTTGGCTTTCCTTGTCTCCTGGTCGAAAAAAATCTCTTACACTTCTTCCTGTTGTAAAAAAGATCTCTTTACCTGAACACTTTTGAAAATGACAGCACAATAGGAAAACGCAAGCGTTGTGTTTTGTTGCTAAATTTTACTACTAAATATATTTTAATTTCTAAGGAAAAAATCTGACTTTTATAGCATGTGAGGAATCAAAGTTTTGACTGTATATTTCAACCTTTATTTTAAGCTATTTTTTATGACCAAGAAAAAACATTAGAAAAGTAAATGGAGCCTCATTTGGGTTTATAACCTCTTTGCTACCAGGCAACACTGTACTTTAATATCACTGTATTTTATTTATCAAACTAGGCAAATCAAGTACGATACCAACCACAAAATATTATGACCAAATGCATCTGCTTACACTATTCACAAATATCCTCTCCTGCTCCACCTGTCTCCACTCAAAGTCCAAGTTCATACCCAGGAACTGCAACTCTTTTATGAACAGAATATGAAGACTATGGCTTCTGATCTCTACAGGTTGCCCCATCCATGAATGGAAGAATAAACCTCCCAGTAAAAATAACAAGGCAGTCATAATTTGTATGCCTAATTAAATATATATACTAACTCTAGGAGCAAGTGCAGAGAATGAAAAAAAAAAAAACAACTGCTTCATTTATTAATATTATACAGGCAAAACTTAGCATTTTGACATATGAGTACTATCAAAGAATGGTACTGGGACAGGAGTTTTACATCAGTTAAATAATTAGAAAAAAAGGAGTTTTATGGAATTAAGTCACGTCACCTTATCCAAACATTTAGACAAGAATTTTTGTAGGCAAATCATTAACACTTCAGTGCTCTGCATTTTCCTAAATAGAAGCACTAATAGGATTTCTGAGTAAATGTGGATTTCAATCTTCATTTCCACTAAAGACCATTGCAGTCAGCATTTTCTTGTGCTCTCTTTATATTAGAGAAGAAAATAACTCAGTGATGAAATTTAGTTTCCCCTGCACACCACGAGCCTGGCTATAAAACTATGTGACATCTTCCAGGACTCTACTTTTGAAATTTGAAAACTTGGATAATGAATCAATAAAATGCATTTGTGTGATTTCATATACCACTATGATAGATTAAAATACTCTGTTACCATTCCATCTTGAACTAGTGTGCAGAAGCTTTTCTATTGAGATTGCATACTGTCATGTATCATTGATGTTTTCACCATTTCCCACATCAGCTATATGAAATTTAATTGGATGTTTTCAAAGATAAACATAAAGTTGACGTAACATCTGATAATAACATCTTATCAGACACTACAATTACTAAATACATTAAGGAAAAATAATTGTCTAAATTGAGCATGATAGGTTTACAATGGCTTTAACCCTTCCACATCATGAGGCAAATGATTTAATGAGCAATTTTCTTACCTCTCCTCATTTGCAATGGAAAATTTTCTATTTTATAGTACAAATATATTTTTTAATCATTGCTTCAATAAATATTTTCAGAGCTTCCCTGCACCAGGAATGCAATGATTACCAAAACCAAAAGCCTATTCCCCAAGTGTACATAGTTTCCTGGAATATTGCAAACCAGTACATGCGTGCCATGTGCTCATTGTGTTCATTTATTAGAATTACTCAGACAACTACAGTCATTAATAATCCTCTCACTCAGAGGTAACCACAGCGAAAACATTGGAATGAGTACATGTTCAGGTGTATACATTGGGTTGAAATCATTGTTTTTGCAGATTAGACATGGTCAATAGCAGCAATGTCATACAAGTCAATCAAATCTGTGTTACTGGGTATATAAACTATTATCTTCTACAATTGGAGATTCAAATAGTTTTTATTTTTTGTATACCATGTAGTGATGATAAATGGCACTATATTGCCTGTCGAGTCACATAATTTTTATATAACATATATACATACATATTTACATATATATTTCTCCCCTGAGGAAAAATTTCTGTAAACACACATCTAATCTAGAGAATATGTACTTTTTTAATTTAAAAATTTATTTTTAAATTGTACTGAGAATATTTTGCTCAATTGTTGGTTTCATTTCCACTTAACTTATGTTCTGAAACTAAATGAATTTTATCCATTTCCCCATGACTTTCTATTACCTATTGAATCAATGTAATTCACTTTTTTTTACTAAAAAATTCACTTTATCCACATTTTTACCTTTTCTTAACATAGAGTTATCATAGTATTTTCTTTATTTTAAAGGGAGAACACCCAAAATATGTTCTTATAACCCTTTAATTATTCCTAATATATTATATTGCCTTTCTCTTTTGTTTTCTTGTAAGTCTGGTCAAGGGGTGGTCTATTTTATTGACCTTGTCAAAGAACAGATATTAGATTAAGGTAACAATATCATTTTCCCCCAAAATTTTAATGTTCATCTTTTGGTTTCAGTGATTTTTTTCTTCTTTATTTTCCTTAAGTATATACTTCTTATTGTTTTCCTAATTTTTGCTTAGTTCAATAAAAATTCAGTATGTATTTCTCAGTATGTAAAATAATTTTCTTGTGAGTATGGCTTAGCTTGTTGAATAATTGTATATGTACTTTTTTCTTTGTTATTTTCTAAGCATGATATAATTTTAGAAGTGAATCTCTAATTTCCTAAGAGTCAATTAAGAGAGTCATTTATAAAAACCATGAAATTGTTTGGTTTGGCAAACACTGCGTTTAGAGTCACCCCAAATCCCTCTCCTCACCTGAGCTCCTTTTCTCTAGGAGGTAAATACATAACATTTTTAGTAAGTTCTTGAACTAAGGATGCATGTGTGGTTTAGCTTTGACTGGTGACATATTAACAGAAGTCTCTGGGTAGTATTACCAGAAAAGCTCTCTAAGAGGTTTTATAGAACTTACTGTACTGGTTGGCTTGTCCCTTTGGTCCTCTGCCCTTCCTCCTGTTCCTGACTGAAATGTGGCCATATGCCCCAAGGCTTTACAGCCCCTTACACAAGAGGATGAAACCACACGTTTAGGATACTAAGGCAGGAAGGAAGAAGGAGCAAAGATACTTAAGGGTGGCCTGAAACTGACTGACGCACAGGGGAAAACTTCCTGCCTCCGGACTTCTTGAGTCATGAAAAAAATAAAGCCTTTGTTTGTTTGTTTGTTTGTTTGTTTAAACCACTTTCACCATGCTTCCTCTTTCCTGCAGCCAAAATTAATCTTCGCTGAAAACACAGCTGTAGCACCTGTTGTCAGCCCCCCACCCAGGTAACCTTTGCTGGTCAACGCACACGGTCCCAGCGTACAGTTGTATTCTTCCCTGGAAAACTGTCCTGAACTGAGAGGGGCCGCCTCACTCTGCACGTGACCCAGGGTCAATAGTTGAGCAACAAGGCAGTGCAAAAGCCAGTCCTTCTTGTCAGTAACACACCAGTTTCACAGTTTAGCATAAGACAGACCTTCAGATTTGGGGTAGAGGAAGAAATGAGATTGTGGAAGATGACATTACACATACCTAAGGACTATAACAATGTTTCCAAGTTTGGTAGGCCTCCAGAACCCTTTCGGGTACTTTGTGAACATACAGACTCCACTATGGACTTTGAAATCAGAATTTCCATAGGAAGAGGTTTAGGAACAGGGCTTTCAAGATGATTCTGATGCTTTGCCAGATTTAAGAGCCACTGGTTTACCTGCTTGGCAAACAAGGATGCTTTATAAAGATTCAGGCCAACCCAGAAGTAACTAATGTCTTAGAATATGTCTGGTGTTATTTCCTGTTCTACCATTAAAATCGAAGCCTTAAAAAAAATCCTATCATCCACAATGACCACTTTGCTTTGCTATCATAATATTATTCCTTTGAATGGGCCACTTTGGTTTCAAAAGCTATTGATTTATAGATTCTGTTTTCTCCTTTTCTCATTTGTGGATTTTAATTCTGGGCTTTTTTTGTTGACATGCAAAATCTTGGGAGTTACGGAGGCCTGTTTTGCATCTCTGGTGAGAGAATCATTTCTGCCTTGTATAGTACACAAAGATTGGATACTTTTGGTGAAAATCTCAAGTAAGGAGTAAAAGGTAGATTTCAGCCAGCAAAATCATTTTAAGTAAACAAATCAACAATAAATTACAAACTCCAGATTTTTGTTTAAAGGGGAAGAGACCAGGCAGTGATTTACAATTGAGCCAGGTCAGGACTTGCCATTAAAAAAAAAAAAAAAAAAAAAAGCCAGCAGGCCTAAATTCAAACATTATTTATTAAAGTAAACTAGCAAAAAGCTGGTGAAAATTAAAGTAGAACAAAAGATGGTTTTAATAATTTCATTATCTAGCTTTTAGCTTAAAAAATCTACCCACCATTTCATTCTGTGAGGTATGTCCTTCCTGAATTACATTCAGCCTGAATTACATTAACCTTTAAAGACAGTAATAGTTATAGTCGATTTTTAACTGTTTTTCACGGAGTAAGGGGCACACAAATGTAGAAGTACCCAGGGTCTATGAAAACCATAATGTGACCTTACTTACATTTTTAGATGAGTCTTTTTAACACAGACAGAAATTCTTGGTCACGTTAGTAGTTCCTTTACTCTAGTATGATGTTGCTATATGTAGCACAAATATGACAGAGTTTCTAATTGTGAATATCATCCATTGCCATGGTTCTTCACAGTTTTGATATCTTGTTGCTAATTTCAGTGAGATTCTTAGAGAGTGAAAGGGTGTGATCACCTTATAATTATATTTAATGATGTAGCTATTAAACTTGGAGTCACCAGAAGTAATTCCATAAATAATACATCAAGTGTTTCATAAGATAAAACACTGCAGTTCCAATTTCCTCTGCTCCCTGAAAAAATATAGAAGTTAAATCAAGAAGTCTCATGTGAGTCAGCCGAGAAACTTCCAGTAATAAATGTGAAGGCCTCAAGCCTCTGAAGATGGCTTCTTCACCAGATAATTACTTTGGTTATTAGATATGAAATCTTTGAAAATTGTGGAACAATTTATCCTAGCAAAGGGAAATCTAATATGCAATGAAAATAACTCTCTTGAATAGCTAAGAATATTATGTAGAATTCCATGGCCTAAGAATATCTTTATTCACAGGGTCTGGATGAGAATAGCTTCATAATAAGCGGCATTTACTATGCACTTCCTATATTTCAGGCATAGGAACCTCCTATGTTACATGTGCTGCCTAAAATAATTCTCTAACAACTCCATATGGTAGCAGCTTTTATGATTAATATTTTACGGATAATAAATCCGGCATAGAGGTTTTAAGTAACTTGTCTAAAGTGAAAGTCTACTAAATTTTATTTGGTTCTTTAAATCTGTTACATTGATCTCTCCTCAAAACACCTTTCTGTTACATGGAAAGAAAAACATATAAAGAGTTTATCAAAATTTTACTTCCTTATTTGCTTTTTCTTCTGGTATACATACGGAGGTGCCCTTTTAACTGGTTTTGCTTTATTAAGAAACAAATGTAAAATAGCTTAAGAAAAGTTATTTTTTTAATATATTTTTTAAAGATTTTATTTATTTATTTTTAGAGAGGGAAGGGAGGGAGAGAGAGAGAAAGAGAGAGAGGGAAACATCAATGTGCCGCTGCTGGGAGACATGGCCTGCAACCTAGGCATGTGCCCTGACTGGGAATCGAACCTACGATGCCTGGTTCGCAGCCTGCGCTCAATCCACTGAGCTACACCAGCCAGGGCAGCTTAAGAAAACTTTTAATACTCTCTGAAAGCTTGTCCATCACTAGACTTATTCTAAAAGCATATATAGTACTACTTCCTTCTAATATATTACCACAAAATTAACATTATACATATAATATAAAAGTTTTATACTATATAGAATTTTATATATATGATAGAGAGAATGCTACATAGTTAATTCTTAACTATATAGGCAAACATGTTTGTATCTGCCAACAGGCAGACTTTCAGTAACTATTTGTTGACTACCTGTCTGCAGTCAGCATTTCCTGTTGCACACCTCAATAAACTACAAGCTACTTGAGGGCAAGGACAACATCTAGTAGGGACCCACCCTTCCCAAATCCCGCAGGGCAAGATATGCTTTGGATTAGATTTTTCTTTAATTTTTGGAGCTTTGGAAAGGTATATATATCTGTCTGGAGTAACAACATGTAACTAAAACATCACTACTTTTTTGGCAAAATTTGTGAATATTCAATATTCATACCAGAGAGAATAAAGTATAAGTAACTTCAAATTAGTTCAGAACAGGTTTTGCTACCAAGTGACCTCAGGTCACAATCAGGTTTTGTTGCCAAAAGAGTCACAAAGATGGCAGGTTTGAGCTCTGCAGCAATCCAGGACCATGAGATCGGAAATGTCAGCCTGCACTCCTCTGCGCCTGTGCGGCTGACCCTCCCTGCCCTTGCTGACAGAGACGCGTGTTTCCCACGGTGCAGACTCGTGCAATGTGCCCCACTTCAGTGATACAGCACTTTTTGACGATACATTACAAAAACGTATTTATTAAGTTCTGAGACTGAGTATGAAAGTCAAATTAGCCTTTCTCTTTGGCAATGAAAATAATATTTTAGAGTTCTATGAATGAAATAAATAATTTTAAAACTTATAAAAAGAAGATTCAACATAAAAGAGAAAATAGGAGTTAGACCTGAAAATGTTCAAGATTGTCATCCATGTGGCTTATTTTAGTGACATTTCGGGCAAGGAGTGTGGTCGAGAAGGTAAGAAGTAGAGCACTTGACATTGTTATAAAGGAGGACCGAGCTAGAGAAATGCCACGCCCTTTCTGTGAGCCCCATTGTCTGAAACGACCCTGGTAAGTGGGGGTACATAGATTAACTCAGAAGCCTGGGATTTGGAAAGAAGAGAGGATCAACACATAAACTATTTTCTCAAAGGGAAAAAATGCATTTCTTTGCTTTACATTTTACACAATCATAGCTGGACTTCATCTTAAATAATCTCACAAGATTATTTTTTTAAATATTGGATTATACAAAAGCTATTAGGGTTACAGTTAATTTTTTAAAAGGATTTATAATATGATTAAATTATCCAGCAAACATATCACCTTTGCATTTCAAGTAACATTCAGTTGTTAAAAAAAAATAGTTGCACAAATTAAATGTTATTTCACTGTGTGCCTTAATCACTTTTATACCTATCTATTCTCATGCGTGTACACATACACAAACACCTTTGAGATGGTAGCTGTTGCTTTGAGATCCATCTATAGTATTTAGCAATAAAACTAAACCTTCAATAGTCTATAAAAAAAAGGTAGAATTTGTGACCAAATTACTGCTAACAATATGCTTATAAACTTATCTATTTGAGTCTGACATACTTAATAAATAACTGTGAGTGAAATATATGAATATATATAGCAGATTTATGAGCAGACTAGCCTAGGAAGAAAGCCACATTGTTGAACACCAGTGTTCAGAGAAACAGAATAGACATTTTAACAATATTCTGCTCTTTTAACTTTAGCGTGGTATTGACACATGATAAATACTTAATAAATACTTGCTGTGTTGGTTAGGAAGAATTGCAGTCATTATGTAGCAACTATTATATACTTCTGAACCATGCAACAATACCTTAAGCAGATAGGGATGACTTACCTTACTGATCTTAAAACGCTATGAGATAAGGCAAGTTCCACAATTTTACATGAAATATAGCAAAGCTCTGGTCCTGATACAAAGTTGAATCCTCTTTTTTTTAAAAAAAATAACTTTTTTAATTGCTCTTCAAGTACAGTTGTCTCCATTTCCCCTCTACTACGCCTCCCCCACTCCACACATCCCGACCTTCCACCGTCAGTCCTACCCCCTTTGGCTTTGTCTGTGCGTCCTTTATACATGCTCCTTGACAGCCCTCCCCATAGTTTCTCCAGTTATTCCTCTTCCAAGTCTCTCTGGTTCAATAAAAGCCACTGCTTCCCTTCTTTCAAAGGCTATATGTAGTAACTGCATTTCATAGGCCCAGTGATCAGGGTAAGAGGGCTGCTGTTTAGAAGTTGCTCAAACAATAGCTTAAAAATTACATAGCAAATTCTAGGGCTGAAAGAATTTTAGGGTGGCTAAAAGATTGGGCCTATACGTAAAGCTTCCTTAAATGCTGTGTTTATTCTGAAAATATAACTATCCTGGAATTTAAATTAAAGTAACTATTACTTTATTTTAAAAGAATATTCATAAATATGCATTATTCCATGTGATGATTCAGCAACTGTTAACTTTTCCATTTAAGCACATTATTTCCAACTGAATGAGCAACACTCCTATCTTCAAGGGACAAATAACTAATTAACTTCAATTGTCCAGTGTTTGAAAAGTTTTGAACTGTAATAACATGCAGGCAATGAGACAGTGATGATCTCAAACAGTCTCTCTTAAAAGATTTAACACAACATCATCTTCGCCGAAGTAACTATAATGCAGTAAGGCCATCTATCCAGCACTGGGAAATATGCCTCAATGGAAGGAAATCTCAAATTTTCATCAAATGGAAAACCAGGGAACAGAAATGCATGGAACAGTCCATTCGAATAAACAGTACAGCCTGGGAAAACTTTAAAGCAGGGGTGTCAAACTCATTTGCACCAGGGGACACATCAGCCTCGTGGTTGCCTTCAAAGGGCCGAATGTAATTTTAAAACTGTAAAAATATAACTAATCCTTAACAGTTAAGTGAGAATTCGGTGCTGCTGCCAGGTAGAAACAAGGTGCTGGGCCAGATAAAACAAGGTGGAGGGCCGGATTCGGCCCGTGGGCCTTGTGTTTACCCCCTGTGCTTGAAAGGGTAGGTACAAAGTCTATCAAATCTGAGTTCACACCCCAACCTATAGCTTATGACTCTAAATGTGTAACCTCACTTGGCCTCAGTTTCTTCATCTGTATAGGGGAATAATAACCTCTGCCCACCCAGTGCCACATGGGCACTCTATTCAGTTCCACTGCTCCACCACGCTGAGCTTCAGCCATGGCCCCCAGAGGCCTCCTTTTTTGCCCAGTGGGACAAAAATAGACTAACAACTCCACAGTCATGACTGAGTGCACTGAACCCAACTCAGCGTTGACTGGAAGCCTCCCAGGCGCCTTGTCACAGAAGGCATCATAAAGCTTTTGTAACTCTCAGCAGCATCTTCAAAACTTTTCAGCAGGCCACTGGTTTCAAATGAGAATGAGCATTGCTTTAAAAAGAGATGTCCACCAGATGGAACAAACGAAACACAGTTCCACAGGAAAACAAATAAAATACCGAGATAAAATTAAAACTTAATCTACTGCACTTATGTCAGTCAATTAAAAATTTAGAATCTTTGTTCTTAAAAGATAAAATAACATAACCTATTAAAAAAGAAGTCTCATTTTCCTTAGTACATTTAAAGCTGATAGCTGGGGTGGGGGCGGAATTGGAGACAACTGTACTTGGATAACAATAAAAAAGAGAGAGAAAAAATAATGACTAGGCCTAAATATAACAAATCTAATTTTATAAGAAATTATAAGCCTAATTAGTTGCTTTAAAAGAGACCTTTATTTTGCTTGAGGAAACTAAAATAGATTACTATAATTTACTAGGTACATCATACTTAAAGGAGCGGTTTATCCAATGGTGCTTATAATGCTAAAGTTTCAACTTAAATAAATGCAAGGAAAACAAAATCATATTTTTATATAGAGTTTTGAAAGTAATTTTCTCATGAAGTTATATTGCTCCTTTAAGGAAAGATTAGAATTGACTTGCCTCAGAAAAAATAAAGTACATTTGTAGATGATTTTTTAAAGATTTTATTTGTTTATTTGTTTATTTATTTATTAGAGAGAGGGGAAGGGAAGGGGAGAGAGGGAGAGAAACATCACTGTGTGGTTGCCTTTTGCAGACACCCCACATTGGGAACCTGGCCCACAACCCATGCAAGTTCCCTGACTGGGAATCAAACTGGTGACCCTTTGATTCACAGGCTGGCAGTCAGTTCACTGAGCCACACCAGCTAGGGCAGTAGATGATTTTATATTTGTTAATGCCAACACCCAGTTGATGAGCAGAAATTCTCTCACTTAGATATTAATTTACAGAACTAACTGAAGAGCTTACTCCAGAATTTAAAGCAAGAAAGATAATATAATAACCAGACTATTTGACAGATACTGTTCTAAGTTCTTTATATGAAAACTACCTCAATATCCATTTTAGATTAGTTTATTGAATTTATTACTTATTGGGTGGGCCAAAAAGTCTATTTAGTTTATTCCATAAAATAAAGAACATATTTTTTATTTTCACTAATAACTGTATTGACTTGGATACTTTGAATATGTAAGCTATCTCCTGCAGGGTTGATTGTTCTCAATTAATATCTCAATTTGACGGCTATCAACCTCAACTGGTCCACCTGCCATGGAGCATAATTGTCCAGTGAGAAATCTCCAGCACAAAACTTTGCAAACCACTTTTGACATGGTTGATCAGTTACAGTACCTTCTCCATACACTGCAGAAATCTTTTTTTGCATTTCAATTGTTTTCACCTTTCTTGAAATAGTAAAGCATAATATGCCAAAAATGTTGCATATTTTCTTCCATCTTCAATATTAAAATAGCTACACAAAAATTCACCAATTTTGATAAGTTTTTTTAAATGCACACTGATATGGCAGCTGTCACAATATGGTCTAACAGAATTTTTTCAAATGAAGTTAAAGACAATTAAACACTACCAGAGCCATCTTATGGAGAAAACCAAAGGATCTTTTTGGTCAATCCAACATTTTTTAGTCTCATGAATATTATTTAGTCTCATGAAGAGATCACAGTTTTCAACTATAATTACAGCAATAATTGTGACCTAATTTTGTTTCTACACTATCTACCTATCTTCCTATGCCCCTTACACAGCAGAATAAGGCTGTGAGATATAGATATGCTTGGGAAATTCAGCTAATATTCCTATTTAGACATTTATATTGGTTCATATTCAAAGAATGCTTCTCATATGGTACAGCAGTCTTTCAACATTTGCTAGAGCTTGTCTCTTATTCCAAAATATTTATATTTGTAGAGAAACAAAGAAGGGAGGGAGGGAGGAAGGAGAGAGGAAAGGAGAGGAGAAGAGAGGAAAGGAGAGAAGTGAAGAGGAGAAGGGAGGAGAGGGGAAGGGAGGGAAAAAAGGG
>PVIA01002272.1:0-219404 GCA_004024845.1 Tonatia bakeri
TTTTCTTAGGTAAGTCCCTTTAACATTTCATATAAAAAGGGCTTGGTGATGATGAACTCCCTTAACTTGGCCTTGTCTGAGAATCACTTTATCTGCCCTTTCATTCTAAATGAAAGCTTTGCTGGATACAGCAATCTGGGATGTAGGTCCTTGCCTTTCATGACTTGGAATACTTCTTTCCAGCCCCTTCTTGCCTGCAAGGTCTCTTTTGAGAAATCAGCTGACAGTCTGATGGGAACTCCTTTGTAGGTTACTGTCTCCTTGTCTCTTGCTGCTTCTAGGATTCTCTCCTTCATTTTTACATTGGCTAATGTAATTATGATGTGCCTTGGCGTGTTCCTCCTTGGGTCCAACCTCTTTGGGACTCTCTGAGCTTCCTGGACTTCCTGGAAGTCTATTTCCCTTGCCAGAATGGGGAAGTTTTCCTTTAATATCTGTTTAAATAAGTTCTCAATTTGTTGCCCTTCCTCTTCCCCTTCTGGTACCCCTATAATTCGGATGTTGGAATGTTTAAAGGTGTCCTGGAGGTCCCTAAGCCTCTCCTCATTTTTTTGAATTCTTATTTCTTCATTCTTTTCTGTTTGGTTGTTCCTTTCTTCCTTCTGGTCCACTCCATTGATTTGAGTCCCAGTTTTCTTCCCCTCACTATTGTTTCCCTGTGCGTTTTCCTTCATTTCTCTTATCGTAGCCTGTATTTGTTCATCTAATTTATGTCCAAAGTCAACCAATTCTGTGAGCTTCCTGATCACCAGTGTTTTGAACTGTGCATCTGATAGGTTGGCTATTTCTCGGTCACTTAAAAGGATGAGTTCTGGGGCTTTGATTTGTTCTGTTTGAGCCATCTCTCTCTCTCTTTTTTTTTTTTTTTTTGGCCTGGTCGCACCTGTTACTGTAGGGGATGGAGCCTTAGGTGTTCACCAGGGTAGGGCACCCTGTTGTTGGGTTGTGACATTGTATGTGGGGGCGGGGTCAAGAGGGAATAATGGTGGTTGCTCTGTTCTCTGTGGGACCTCAGTCCCTTCTGCTGCTTCCCCCAAGCAAACTGAGCCCCTCTGGTGCCAATTCCCATGTGGGTGGGCTTGTGCATGCTGTGGGACCCTCCAAGGATCTCTCCTGTGAGGCTGGGTGTCTCTCCCTGCACCTCAACTTCCACAGGCATCCGTGATCAGTGTCCCAAGGCTCTATTTCCCAGCACTGTGATCCTGAGTTATGCGCACTGCCTTGCTTTACACTCGCCGCCTCACTGGGTCTGCTGGGTGCCACCCCTCTGCTGGGGCCTGCCAGCTGCCACAAACGCACTCAGGGTCCACTCGCTGCAGTCTTGCACTCCCCAGATGCCTTACACACCCTTGGATTCCTTACGCGCCGGTCCCAACTCTGCTCTCCGCACTGTGACCTGCGCCCAGCTGCCGGACTCTGTCCCTCCTACCGGTCTGGATGAACAGGTCTATTTCAACTTCTTGGTTGTCCGACTTCCATTTAAATCAATTTTCTGTCAGTTCTGGATGTTATTCTGCTTCTAAATTGTTGTTGTTCCTATCTTGGTTGTGCGTGGAGGTACGGTGCATCCACCTATGCCTCCATCTTGGCCAGAAGACAGAGAACAGTATTAATTAAAAGTGGAAGGGGTGGGAAACTCTCTTAGAAGGGGAAGGCAGAGCTTGAGCATTTTTTATACTCTCCCCGTTGTCCAGATTCCAAGCCTCCTGGCTATATAGTATTGCAGCACTCAGAGCTGGAAGAAAAATGAGCAATCATTAGTCCAACATTTTTACATTCCAGAGGAGGAATTGAGATCCAGCCATGTGGATGACCAATGTGTCCAAAGCAGTTAGTGACAAAACCAGACCCAGAACCCAGGCTCCCTGCCATTACCACCTGCACTGACCATTCGGTGCCTCTCCCTTGTCCTAACTTCCCAGCACCCATCAATCAATCAGCAAGTTCTACTGAGTCTCATTTTCCTGTCTTTTTTCTTGCCAGTACTACCACAAAGGCACAAGCCACAACAAAAGAAGAAGGTCAGGTTGTGCAAAGCCCTTGGCAAATGTGCATTTAATCCTTACAATAAACTGGTGAGTAACAATGCCTGCCTTATATATGAAGGAATAAAGGCTTGGAGATTAAGAGAAGTAACACCACTGGCAAGTGACAAAGTTGGTACTCAAACCCCTCATTCATCTGAGGCCAGGATGGCATTTGTAACCTCCTCATTACACTGCCTCCTGAGGCTATTTCAGTGGCTTCTACTTGGAACCCTGTGCTATTCTCTCCTCATTTCAAACCATCACTTGTACTCCAAAGCCAGATTAATCTTCTTAAAACTTGCTTTTACTCATGGCACTCCCTTCCTCAAAAGCCCAGCTCCTTATCTTGCCATTTGAAAATGTCCACCATCTGGTCCAACCATGTCTAGCCTGTCTCCCAAGGCTGGTACTTGCTGTTCTGTGGGTGTTTTTTTGCTTGACTAATTTTCCTTGCTGGAGTGCCTTCCTTCTGCCTTTTCTTCTCCTCAAACACCACTAGCATTAGTTCTTTTATGTCCTCAACACTAATTGAATGCCTATTAATTCCTCTACAAGATTTATTGCCAAGAGGCAGGTGGCAAAGCACTAACTAGAATAAGTTCCCTCCTTGAATCCTGACTCCAGCATTTATTTAGTACACAACCTTGGGCAAGTTTCTCAATCTGTGCTTCAGTTTCCCAAAGCATAGTATGGGGATGATTATGACTCCTATTTAGAGGACTGTTGAAAAGATTAAATTAGTAATAGGCATGAAATACTTGGAACAGGGCATGGAACAGAGTAATAACACAATAAACAGGAGCTAGTCCTACTAGTAGTACTAGCTAGTCCAAGCATTAGACCAGTTGCTAGGATACAGAAATGAATAAGTAACAGTTAGTCCCTTTCCTCACAGTCCAATGAGCAAGGTGGGCATGCCAACCAATAATCACAGCCCAGTGCTCTAAGTGCCATAACAGAGACAGACAGGTACAGAGAGCTGAGGGGAAGGTGTTAAGTGTCTGAGGTAAGGTAAGGTTTCAGCAAAGAATGATTCTTCACGTCAAAATTCAAGAAGCATAGGACATCTTTTCTGTGGCATCTGAATAAACATGTCAAGGTCACCCAGGGCTGCAAGGAAATCTGGTGACTGGAACACAATGCCCCTGGAGCTGGAAATGAAGCTGGAGAAAGGAAGCAGAGGCCTAATTTCATAAAGACTTTATGCCATCCTGAGAAGTTTATCCTTGAGTTTATAAGCAGAGAAATGCCCACCCCAGACCATAATGACCTCAGCCACTTCTGGCCTTGTATAGAGCACTCATTGAATATTTCACTGATCTGGTACTTATTTTTTGTCTTGTATTATTTCTGAGTCCCAAGCAGCCCATGTGAGCATTTCTGAGATCCTTTACTGTGCTGACCCACAAATGGCCCCTCTCTGATGCTTCCTTTCCTAGGTTGATATGTGTTCCACGAAGTAACTCTGCTAACTTGGCCACAGCTGATTGGACCAAGGATTAGCATCTGGCCTAAAGGCAACTACCTTTGGGTTGGCCAGTGCCCTGGGAAGGCGACCAGAACTAAAGCTTGGCTCAGTGGTGCCATTCCATCCTGGGTGCTGACCACCCAGACAGTCACTCACCTAGGAAGTCTGAATGTGAAACATACAGAGAGGAAAACAACATAGAGGCGACAGAAGCAGAAAAACTTGCTTTGGAAAAAAGCAGTAAACAGAAGACATGATGAACCAAACCTAGGAGGGAAACAGCAAGTTAGACAGTAATGTCAGACACTAAAAGCTTAGACAGAAATAGTGAGATGCTGCAACACGAAAGGCTAGCTGGGGAGCCAATCATGAGATAAGTTATGTTATATCCTGAACCATGATCTAATTCCTAAATACCATTCTTGTTTGGGAGTTTGAGCAGTGCAGTGATTAATGTAACTTTTCATTTTTCCTAATTCTATGAACATCCTGAAAATAAACCCCCAAACACTCTGTGTTTTGGCAAGTCTCTTTCCTTTGGAAGCTGAATGAGTGTAATATAGCAGAGACATGTCCTTTCTGCCCAGCTAGATGGTATGTCCTTTCTCATGCAACAGCCCATGCCTTGACAGAACAGTGAGCATGAGCACAACTTAGATTTCCAGGGGTTTCACTGGAGGGGACGTATGCAGCCTGTGAAGGGTTGGGGGTGTGACATGAGGAAGTAGAAGTGGGGAGGGGCCAGATCCTCAAAGGCCAACCATAGTAGGAAATTTGGGCTTTATCCTGCTCTGTTTAAGAGATTAGATAAAGAAGGATGATATGATCAGGCTTGCATTGGCCGGATAAAATGGAACTTCATCCAACATACACTGTCGTGTCCAATACACAGAGGTGCATCAATGATGGAGGCAGATACAAAACACTGGGGACTCAAAAGAACTCTTCTCAGTAAAAACGAGCAACTCCTATGTGACCAGGAAGGAAATCCAACGTTTTGGGAATAGTCACCCAGTCAAAAATGTAAAACAAAGAAACTTAAACAAATTGCAAGCTCCATTGTCCAGACAAAGGAATCCCCCACCACAAAAACAACTTCAGCAATTATTTCCCTGAGATGGAACGCACACACAAAGAAGACCCAGAGCTGGTGGTGGCTTTTCTGAAAGTGTTTGTGAAATGACCCTCACTCCTCTAGGGCAGTGACTGTCAACACATATGCCATAAGACTTCTTAAAACATGCCACACCTGACAGTTTAGTCAGGGGCACTGACCTCTCTTTCCTTAGGCTGTCAAATTAAACAACAAAAAAAATGACAACAAGCAACACAATAATAGCCATCCAATGTGAGCAACTCAAAATTATACCTATTTTTTGTCAGATCAGCAAAAAATATATTGTTTTGGTGTGCCACTGAATTTTAGTAATTAACTTGTGTTCCATAAGGTGAAAAAGGTTGAAAATTGCTGCTCGAGGGAAAACAATCTCCAAAGAGATTTCATGGAAAGGTCAGCCCATGATTACCTTATTTACGTTAGCCTGGTCCAAGTGTCTCAAATGCCTGCTGCTACGCCAAAAAAGCCATGCACTGGAAGCATCCACAAAAACTCTGGCTGCCAGAGATGCCTCAGCAAACCAAGGCACACAGAGCTGCAATGAGAGCTCAGGATGGAGTGACCTTCGGGCCCACTCCATCTGTCAGCACGCTGTTCCTGCTCCGTGCTTACCTGCTCTTTCCTTTCCATCGATGCCTTCAAATAGCCCTGTGTGTTGGCAGGAAAAGCAATTCAGCTGCCAATTCAAAGAAGCACCACTTCAGAGTGAAGAGATGGCGCACCCCAACCCTGCTCTGTGTTCAGGGGACTATTTGTAGAAGTTCTTCACAAGCGGAAGGAGAAAAAGGCCTTTGCATGTGATCCCACTCACATCACGGTGGGGTTAATCAAGGCTCTCTGTGCAGCTTCTCCCGCCATCTGTTCGCACTGCCTTCACCCGGAGACTTGGCGGGGAACCACGCTGGATTTCATGCTAACTCAAAGACAGCGAGGTTCTTCATACCTGTGCGGGAACCTGTGCAACTTGTGACTGAACGAGGCATCGTGGGATGAAACAGGAAGGAAAGCAGGGAAAACGCCAAGCTGCGAATTATAACAAGCTTCCACAATGTTGTGCTCCAGTGGCCATTAGACCGTAGAGCTCCATTTCCTTCTTTCCCTCGCCTGTTAAACCCAAATTTGATCCAACCCCAACCCCAACTTCTCTTTAGCAAAATGGTTGTTGCCCAGGCTCCAGCTGGTGGTAAACCGAACGCAGTCCGACATAAGACCCTCAGGTGGGAGCCTTGGCCAGAATTTTCTTCCTGTCTTCTGTTTCCTTCTGTCCCTCCCTTCTCAGCTCTGTCTTTCCAGGTTCCAGACATTGGTAAGTTCACCTTTGGGGCCTCATTTCTGCTTCATTTTCTTGATGTCTTTTCACCGTTTCCTGCTACCTTCCTCCTCAGACAGTGACCCTCACAGTTATGATCTTTTTTGCCCCTTGTTTCTTCCTTCTCTGCCTCTCCTCTTTTCTCTTTCTTCTGTCTTCTTGCCTCTTCTCAGTCTTAATGTTGAGAGGAGCTACAGTCCCAAAGCCTGAGCAGTATTCCAGATGTTAGCAACAGGTACCACGCAGGCACTGACTCACCAGAACAGGCGCTGGCCGTTGAGCTGGAGCGCGATCCAGAAGGCTCCCCGCTCTGCACTAATGCGTGGGTTGTGGGAGGTGGAAGTGGGGCTAGAGGCCAGGACATGAGAATCCTCAGAAAGCTCACGGCAGTGGCTAGTTACCATCACGTTAGCAATTCAGAACTATTACAACCTTTTAATGATCACTATGGCTGTACAAGGATGTACCAGACTGAGAACAAGAAAAACAGTCCCTGACACCTGGGAGCTGGCCTGGTTCTATGTGTGTGTGGGTGTGGCTGGCAGCTAGCACTGTCATGCACAGCTAGGTCTGTTGAACATAAACTACTTTACAGAGCAGTATCAAACAAGGCCACTCTATGACTATGATGGGTAAAAGCAACAATAAGACCACTCCCTAATCGTGTCTGAGCATACACAAAAATATGAACACTGTCTGAAGCACAAAAATGATCAAATGTCCCCCTATCCTGCTAACAAGTAACCCCTCTTCTTCACCAATTACATTTCCAGCCTTGATTCATTCATCTCACCTCTATCTAGAGAGGACATGTTAAGATACCCAACCATAGAATTACCCTCACTTTCTGAAAGCATCCAATCCTGATTCCTTGCACTTTACTCAAATCATCAAACACAAGCCCAAATTCTACAGTAGCTTCTGCCTGACACCCTTTAATGAAGTTTCCCCACAGTTCCCCATGGTGTGTGTTGCCCTCATTTCAACAAGAAAAATGCCAACTTGTTCAACCCACAGGTGTGTTCCTGGTGGACTTTGGCTGGTGGTCCTTGACAAGATGCATTTGTGTCCTCCCCAAAGCCTTGAGATCACTTTGAGGAGGGGATTTCTGACAGGGAGGACTCCATTGAGGACTGCCAGTGAAGTTCCCTGGGAAGGAAGAGAAAGGAAGATCTATCTCTCGCGCTGTCCCCCTTCCCACTGGCAATTCTGGAAAACTCCCAAGAGAAGAGCATTACGGAGAGGGGAGTCTCCAGTGACAGGAAGAACAACTTGATGGCCTCCAAATCTAGCAGGGGACATCCTGACCTGCTGGCTGGGAAGTCCTGCCTCAAGGAGTCAGGAAGGAAAGTGAACAGTTTGCCATAGATGAATCCTCTTGCCTGCTCAAGGGTGGGCCGCCACCCACCCGGGACAGCTGTCTAGCCACTCCAGATCACCTCCAGAGTACCTGTGTGACTGCTGCTTCCTCCCCTGCCACCGCCCGCTTCCATCCCAGAACTGATCCTCCTTTCTCCCTAGGACTGAGTTTTCCAGCAGGCACTATTTTCCCTTTCGATATTGCTTTCAGCTTATGAAAAGGAAGAGCTTAGAACAAACAAAAAGCTTTACAGCCCATCAGTGATGATGTCAGGAGATAGGACCAACACCTGCCTTTCAGACACAACTTGACCAGAACATAAGTGCTATGTTTCCAAGAACCCAAATGGCCACATAGTGCCAAATTCATGTAACAATAAGCCTTGTTACAAAGAAGTTTTTTTTCCTGATTTCAGACACTTGTGAGGAATATGCACAAACTAAGGATGCTCCTAAATTATTCAAGATGTTAGAAAAATACATACATAAAACAGATCAATCAAAGAAATCAAATGCATACCCTGCAGTTTTGAGACAATTAGGTGAGAAACATTCTGCAATTGAACACTAACAATTATTTCTCCCACTGAGTGGTATCAGAAAACTTGGAAAAAATAAATGTGGCATCATATCACCAACCCACAGAGCAGAGGCGTCACCCTGAGCCCTGGATGTTAGTAAACAGAATTACAAAAGCTAATAGAATCGCCAAACGAGCACAAACCTGAGAGACTCCGTATCTTTCAAATAGAACAATGATCATCTCCGTATGTGAGTTTCTCACTGATGGGAGCAGTGCTCCTGACTGAGCGTTCTCAGCGCAGCAGGACGAGCTGCTGGGAATGCGGAGCAGAGGGGCAGCTCTGCATCCCACAGCACCCCAGCCACCCACTTGTGAGACAGTTTAATGCAACAGAAGAAAGCAGCTGGAAGGTGCAGGGAGAAAATCTTGGCATGCTAAGGAGCCATTCTCTTTGTGTACATCAAAAGGAATATTAATTGGGATAACTAAGCTATTATAACACATGAACCTCAAATTTCCGGACACTTAATAGAATAAAGATTTCTTTCTCTCTTAAGTAACATTCCAGCGTGGGTGTTTCCAGCCAGTGGGTAGCCTCCTCGCCCATGACAATTTCCATCTTAGGGCCTCAGCACCCCGCAGAGCAGCACCTATCCTCTCTGACCACCTATCCTCCAGAACACTTGGGGAGCTTTTAAAATTCCTGCTACACCCACCACACCCCAGGCCAATTTAAGTAGCAACTAAATGGGCAGCAGGATTTTTTGAAAGCTTTCCAAGTAGTTCCAAAGAGCATCAAATGTGAACACTGCTTCACCAACTGGTGGAAAAGGAAAGAGGCAGCAGAGAAGGCACGCTTATTCCTAAAGTCCTAGCCTAAACCGGCAGGCATTTCTCTGCCCACATCCCACCATCAGGCAGACGAGTACACAAGAGGGGCTGGAACATGCATTCGCTGCCCAACTTGCCTCCTCCCAGCAACAGCCCCACCACCTGGAAAGGAGAGGCCACATTTTGGAGTTAGCTAAACATTTTGATAGAGTGGTGAGTACATGAGAGGGGACTCTGCAAACGGAGAAAAGAAGCAAGGAGTAGGAGGAGGCCAAAGTGGAGAGAACAAGGGCAGTTCAAAAGCCAGATATGCCAGGGCCTTCTCACTGCGTTCGGTGCGTTGCTCACCTGAGAACACAAGCTGCGGCCCTCACTTCCGCCAAGTCATCCTCTCCATCCTGGACACTCTACTTCCTGCTTGGGACCAGAGTTGCATTCTGGGTTTTGGTTTTATTTGGTGGTTTTCCAAAAGTACAATCTCACTGATCCAGTGGCAGTTTGTGAAACTGGTACTCAATGGAAAGCACAAACACTGGGAGGATGCCCATTCCCTCTCCCGAGCCAGTAACCAGCAATATTTTGAGCAATACGTACTTGAAGTCCACTTGCACGTCCCAAACTGAGAGTGAAGATAAGAAAGGTATAGAGTAAAGTGGAGAACTTTAGGGGCCAAGGAGAATGCTTGGTGGAGCCCCATTGTCTGGGAGTCAGAATGGCCTCTGTGTTGAAAGTCCAAGAGGAGCCCTCTTCTGCTTGGCTGCTATTTGGAACTTACTCCTTTTGCCAAACTAAGCCAGGTGGGAGCCCCTTTCCCATGTTGCAGTGTAGCAGAAAACACAAGGACAGAAGCCAGAGGTGGCGGGGAAGAACACAGCTGCTCAGAGCAGAGGCCACACCAAGTCTCTGAGCTTCGGGATACAGAGCATTGTGACAACTGGGGTCAGCAGGGAGCCCATGGTGTTCCTGAGCCTGTTGACAGACATTGCCTCCTTTAAATACCATTAGGGGAGGCTCCGACCGGAAATGACCTTGGAGCAACGGCAGAGGAGGCTGAGAATTCTCTAATAAGGCCCAAGCACAAGCAATCAATAGTCCCACAGAGGGTTTTGGGACAAGAACAGCACCAGCCACAGAAGATGGTCAGCAGGATGGGGGTGTGTAAGGGTGTGTAAGGGTGCTCACATCAGACGAGGACTGAGATGGTGCCTTGGCCACACTTTACTGAGGGTTTCACTGGGAGGCTAGGAAATGGGAAGGAATACCACTGGGTAGTATTATGATTGTTGCAAATGGTCAAGCTTGGATTACACCTGGAGTAACCTACCTATGTCCTGGTTCCATGGTGGGAGTTCAGTCATTCCCAGCATACCCCATTGTTACGTTTACATAGTGTACTATAACATAACACCCCTCTAGGTGTTAACATACATAGATTCCTAGGCTATGCCCTGCTAGACTCACACAATCAAGGTCCCTGTGTCCAGAGAGAGGCATTCAGCCAAGCAGTTTCCTCCACAAAAACACTGCTGGAAACAGCATCTGAAAATAATAATAATAATAATAATAATGAGAAGGAAAAAAAGAAAAAAAGAGGAAAGGTAGAAGGGAAGGAGGAGGGGAAAAAACTTCTTAGTTCTGGGAGGGAATATATAGCATACTGAAAATAAAGAGGCTCTGGGATGTATAGGAGGCATGACAGGCTCAGGCAAAAACTGACTTTTATGATCTTGGACAAGTCCCCTAGCTTCTCAGGACTTCAGGGTCCTTCTGTGAAGTGAAAGAGTTGGACTAGAACTTGTAAGGCCCCTTCCAGCTCTGTAGAACTTCCATTCAGTGGTGAAGATGATTATGGAAAAATGAATTTACCTACAGTCAACGTGGTGTCTTATAAGAGATAACCTTTATATAAATCTCTAGTCATTTCTCAGTGACTTACGTAGAAGAACTCAGTTTGGAAATTATGCACGCCTCTGCTGTCTCCCCTTCCATTCTGTCCCTGCTACCCTTCACCATTATGCTGCTCATTAAGGATGCCATTAGTTGAACAGCAGGAGAAAAAGAAAATGAGCTAAAATTCAATCACTGCATTTCCTTACTTAGTAAAGAGCAAATCTCAAGAAACAACATGCTGATAGGTACCAGTGGGGATTCAATACATCAAAGAGGAAAAGGAGGAGAAAGAAAATGTAAGCATGGCTTTACACCCCCACGATCTGCTTCTCTGTCCTCAACGTGCAAGGACTGGCTCATAAAGACCACCTTTCCCTGTGTCTGCCGAGGAGGCCAGGCATGGGTGTGGGCATTCAGTTGGATGGTTTGTCCTGGAAACTCAGATCTGATGTATATATCCCACTCAAGTTCCAATCTCCTCATTCTTACAAATGTGTTCTACAATACCTGTGCTGTTTCATGTCGCACATAAAAAGGTGGCAGTAATTGTGTGAATCGGGCCATCTCACAACTACCAGGTTCAGTTGGTCAGCGTAGCCCTGGGAAGGAAGTCACATCCCAGGACATCTGTATTCACGAGGTGCTGAAAGCAGCACCTGTGTCCTTAGACAGAGTAGGACTCAGCACTGTACACCCCATAGGGTCTGCAACTGCCCAGGACTGTGTTAAACAGAAGCCCGTGGTCTCAGACGTCAAACCTCTATTTGGTCATTGGACAAATAAGAATAATCTAAGTGACCCTTACAAATAGTCACAAAGGCAGAGGGGCCTAAAACATAAGAAGTTCATTTTTGTCTCCTATAACAGCCCAGGCACCCAGGCTGACAAAGGCTTCAGAAGGCAGCTACCAAGCACCCACTGAGTGCTACCATCCAGTCGGCCAGGAGAGGAAAGGAGCAGGAAGGAACCCGCAGGGACAGTTCTCGGGGTCCAGCCTGACAGTCGTACCTATCACTTCCACTCACATCCCACAGGAGAGGACTCGGTGCGCCTGAACGCCGAGAAGGCTGGGAAACAGTCTTGCTCTGTGCCCAGAGAAGAGGCCGATGGATTTGGATGAACAATTAGTGGTCTTTACTATGGTGATTTTTATTACCGTTTGCAACTCATTAGTGCATCATAAAGTCAAATTAGAAAGCACAGATGAGCGTTTCTAAGGTGGAATGGAGGAGAGGAAAAGAGGAGAGACACAAAGGAAAGGGGAGGAGGGGCGGGGAGAAGAGAAACCAGACCATCGCAGGTGGTGACAGTGAGTACCGTTGGATGAAATTTGTGTGTCAGTTGTGTGTAAATAAGTTACAATGTAAAATGAATTTCTTACTGTAGGTCACAGAAACGTTTGAAAGCCGCTGTCTTAGTCTCACTCTCTTCTTAAGTTTGTTGTTCGAAAACTAAGAAGATGAGGTTTTTCTCAGCCTGCAGATATGTCTCATTGTGACATACCAACACCATTCGGTATTCACTATAGAGTGGAATTCTGTCCTGGACACCACAGAGCGGTAGAAACATGTCCACTTATTGACTCATTTGTTTGTGATGAAGCAGAACTGGATTTGGAGTCAGAAAGCCTAGATTCACGCCCCTGCTGCTGGGCCCCTCCCATCATCCATTCACACCACCAGTCTGTCCTGAGCCCCCACTGCGTGCCAATCGCCCTGACAGTGCTGGAGATAAAGGGTTATCCAGTAATAGGTCTCCTCCCTTGCTTTTAATTAAAGACAAACAAGCAACAAACGAGAAACCTACAGAGAGTAAAAAGCATATTCTGATGATCTGCTAGCGCCTCCGTTTCTTCACTTATAAAATAATTATTACATAGTCCACACCTCATGTATGAGGGTAATTCCTAAGTGTGTATACTTAGGTAAGGAATCGCTTTATTTATTCAAGGTTGATTTGCTGAATTCTGGTGCCACGCCCAGAGTGCATGAGGACCATGCAGTGTGGTTACCAAGAAATCAGACAACTGTGTTATGAAGCAGCCTTCCCTGGTGTTGTGGGTTGAACTGTGCCTCCCCAAAAGGATGCGTTGAAGTCATAAACCCTAGTATCTCAGAATGCAACCTTGTTTAGAAATGTAGTCTGCAGGTGTAGAGTCTTCGGGATGAGCCCTACCTCACTATGACCGGTGTCCTTAGAAAAAGGAGAAGTTTGGACACAGACAGGCAGAGGGAACGCCACATGAGAGGAAGGCAGAGGTCAGGATGCTGCATCTGCAAGCCACAAAACTGGGCAAGAGGCATGACTCTCCCTCACAGCCCCCAGGGAGCCAACCCTGCTGACACCTGCTCTCGGGCTGCTGGCCTCTGGAACTGTAGGAGAACACATTTCTAGTGCTGAAGCCACCCGGTTTGTGAGACTTTGCCAGGCCAGCCCTAGGAAACAAGTACACCTGGACACCAGGACAGCGACAGTGAGCACAGACAATTCTACAGCAGGATTTCAGGTCATTCCTGGGTGGGTGGATGGATGGATGGATGGATGGACGGATGGATGGTTGGATTCTAAGCTGCAAGGCTGTCTGCTGACTAAAATAAATTCTGAAGATTAGGGCCCTTCTCATTCCAATGCTCCTCATTTTCTTTTTCCCTTTAGCATTGGCTGAAGTAAAGAAGTCGGAAAATCAATACAATGCCAGTGTTATTAACATCATTATCAACAATATCAGTATACAAATCTTAGTGCGGATTAAATTTTGCTTTTTCCTTACACTGAGTGAAGGTGCCAGCTACACCCAGCTAATTCGTGGCGACAAAGCTGGTTAAGCCCGTGTGTGATTTATTTCTGCTCCTATAGAAAGTTGACACTTTATTCATTAAACTACTCCCTCTAACACATTTCTAAATCATTGCTTTCTACTCTGATCTGGTCTAGTTTTCATTTCTGAGCTTCAGCTGGAATAGCGCCCATAATGAATTTTTTTTTCACCTGACAGGAGAAGTTAAAACCTCCCCTTACTGAACATTTAAAAGGGAAATTCAGGCCCTTTTTGTCAGGCTGTTTATCATATCTAGCAAATACTCAAATTCATTTCCTTTGGAAAAGGTTTGCCTTACTATGACAGGCATATAAAAAGGTTTTATCGCAGTATTCTATTCATTGGGGCTGCTCTGCCTCAAGATAAAAAGGAATTCATTTTCTGGGTTTTCCTTGATTGTCAGCTATATAGTTTCCTTCTATTGTCAGAGTTCTTAACCCAAGGAGAATAGAGGGGAGGGAGAATTCAAGTGCATATCCAATATCAAGCTCCATTATTGACTAACATGCATATTGGAAATCCCCAAATAAAATCTGAACTTAAATGAAAGTGGGAAGTAAAGAAAGAGAAAAAGCCACTATAGGTATTTAACAGCAACCAGTCGTTGGGTGTACTTGAAATATACCGTGCTGCCTGGCTCCCCCAATCTGGAGAACTGTTCGTTACAGCATTATTTTTTCACTCCAGTTTAATCTGTCAGCTATGCCATAAAGCAGCTGCTTCCCAGGCTCTGATGTGTATGGGAATCACCTCGGGATCTGGTTAAAATGCAGACTTGCATTCAGTAGGTCTAGGCTAGGGCCTGAGACTCTGCATTTCTAACACACTCCAGGATGATGTGGATGCTGTAGGTCAGGGACAACGTACCAGCTAGGATATGGAGCTGGAAGGCCACAGAGCTGTGTTCCAGGCCTGAATGGAAACACTGGCTCCACTCTGATCCTTGAGATCTGTCTGAGCAGCAATCTCTAAGCCCCCTAAGGGCCTAGAGTCTCTACTTCATATTAATTTGCACCCAGTCCCGGGATTCACTGTCCTCTGGGCCTAGCCAACAGGCTGGGGAGAGTTCACATCTGAGCCTGACCCAGCTAGTCCCTGGACTCATGTCTGAGGCCTTTGGAGAAGGCTGCAGACAAAAGCCAAAAATGCTGTATACAGAGGGACTTTGGGAGACACAGAGACACACGCAGGGGAAAAGGGACCTGCACCACTGCATCCAGTGTACCTTCACCTCTGTGGGGAGCATAGGTGGATTAGGTGCAAAAAAATCTGCATAGGAAGTGTGAGACTGCCTGTGTGTGTGATCCCATCTCCACGGCTACCCATTGGCAGGTTATTTGACTGCTCTGGGTATCAGTTTTCTCACCTCTAAAGTGGGGATCATTATAACAGCAACTACTTTTCTGGGTTGTTAAAAGACTAAGTGGGATAATCTATGGAAAGCAGTTAGCACACAGGACCCGACATATAGTGGGTACTCAGGAATTTATGAGGACCTTTATTACTCCACTATGACTCTCACCTGACACCTTTAAAGAGCAAGTAGCTTCTTTCTGAGCTTCACACAATATGTTACAAACCAACACGTTGGCACAAGCACCCAGGGACGAGCCATTCCATCACTGGCACCATACCCCGACTCACACGGTTTCGAAAGACACTCCCAGTTAGTCCCAACCCCAGGGGAGGGAGGAAGCCAAGTCGCTTTCTCCAGTTGGCGTAGCTCATGCTCTTCCCCAGACAGAGAGTGTCGCCAAAGAGAGGGCACAGCTTTCTGAAGCCTTGATGAAATCTTTATCTAAACCTTACCAACACTGCAAAACATTTGTGATGATTTGGATCTTCCTCACCTGCCAGCTCCTCACCGCTTGTCTAAGGAATGAAGACGTACACTTAGGTAAATGAAATAATTTTAATAAAAAGTTTCTGCCTCTTTTGCTTTTTGGTATAAACAAAATTATTTTCCAGAATCCTCTAACAGACCATAAACAGCCTTCTTTGAGATTCCCTTTCAGTTCGGACCTGCCTTTGCTCTGAAGCCTTGAGGGGCAGAATAAGGGGGTCCCTAAATCTAGATAATCCTCCAAAAAGGTGAATCCCGTGGACATAGGCTTCCATGCAGATCTCACAACTCATCTGAGAAGTTTGTCCCTTTATAAGTTTTGAGCAATTACAAAATCTTAATAAACTGTGGGTAGAAAAAAACTAAATGTGTAGGTGGCAGTCGAGGCTGGCTCTAAGCCATGCTCGTCTTTGAGACCCTCTGCTCCCTGTTTCCTCTCCCCCAAATCAGTCCAACCCCTAGCAGATGACACTCATACTCCAGATTCCTAATGCCAGGATCTATGGTAGGGAGTCTGGACCTGTTCCTCTTCCCTCTCTTCCTCAAAACTGACTCATGCAAGTCCTACCTCACCAGGTCCCTACTCCCTTCTAACAAATATGAATCAGAACCTGTCTTCCACCAAGGCAGTAGAAGCAACTGCTTCTATGATACTATTTAAAGCACTGCCTAGCATGTTCTCTGCCCTTCACACTAAACTGTTCCCCCTTATATTTCCTATGGTGCCTGAAATACCATCATTTGGGTTTCTGCTGCTTTGGATTCAATCTTTATTGTTTTTAGGAGTCCTATGTTGAATTACAATAGTCCCTTGCTTAGAATAACATATAAAGTCTTAAGAATACTGGGTTCATTAAGAATAAACCAAAAGTTAGGGAAGGTGTAACAGAAAAGTAAGGAAGGAGAAATATGAGGGAGGACAAAAAAAAGGAATTATCTTCTGGAGGGCAGGCCCTTGTAGTACAGGCTTCCCCCACTAGGTGAGTGTGCTAGGAACCCATCTGTATCAGTATACCAGCTGGCATTGTTGTGTGAGGCCTTGGTGAATTCTTTGGAGACTTTCAATGCCTTTGCCCATTTTATGGTGATTTACAAGCACACCTGCCTACACCACACTGAGTGTTCAGCAGTTTTTTACCAAAAACCGACATGACCCCCATGCCCCACCCTCACTATTCACCCAGTCTCTCCCTGAGTGACTTTTTTTTGTTTCCCCAGATGAAAAAATTTCTCAAAGGGAAACATTTTGCTGATGTGGGAAAGGTGAAACAAGAAAGGGCAGAAGCACTAAAAGACATCAAAATCAACAAGTTCAAAACTAGAACTGTGAAAAAAAAACATCTTTTAGATGTATTGTATCAACTGGAGAGTATTTTGAAGGTGACTGAAGTTTACACACGTAGGACTAAATACACAATTTTTAATAAATAAATTCTGGTTTTGGTGGGGGGGGTTCTCCCTTAGAGGGTAGGACATATGGGATCATTTTTCTATGGAAAGAGTAGAGAAAGTGCTGGGCAAACGAGGGCAACATAAAGGCCCTGGGGTGCAGAGAAAGGGCCGAAGGGAAGGAAAGTGGGAAACAGGAATAAATCTCACCCATTGCACAGTGGTGAGTCATAAGTGGAATAACACTCTGATAAAGTAGTCCTCATTTCACTGTTATATGGCTGTTTCCTTCCACTGTCTGGCACCCCTCAGCTTCCCCGTCTCTTGCTCCACCCAGTAAACTTTCCCCTAAAGCCATTCCAAATGTGCACTTTCAAAGTGGCATCAATATGGGAACCAGGCACTGCAGTGAGATAGCCAGGGATGCATTTCCGTGGAGCCATGGAGACCTCTCAATGGGCCACTGAAATCACTGCACTGTTGCAGCACCGTGTTGCATTTCGCACCAGACTGGGTTGGTTGGTTTTATTCTGTGGGTGTGACATAGTGCCTAATAATAAGTGAATGAATTCCTTCACTCATTCATCAAATATGTGTTGAGTAACCACCATAAGGTAAGCACTGCAATGCTCTGGCAATCCAGAAACAAAGCCACAGTGCTGACTACAGGGCCCTCGTGTGCTGGTAAATCCAGTCTCCAAAAACCCATAGCCCTCAGTTGGCAGCATTTGCCAAATTCTCGTGTAAGCATCTCCACTACGGCCAGTATCAAGATATTCACAGATTCACAACTGGCACTCCACACTATGGAACGTGATACTGGCGGGCTCCGGTACAGCCACGCAGGTGAGAGAGAAGGACAAGAATATCGGAATGCAAAGGCAGGCACAGAGTGTAACGGAACCACAGAGGTTAATGGACAAATTCTACCTGCAGAAGGTCCAGGAAATAGAAAATAAAAGTCATGAATTTCAGTCACTGAAGGAGAAAGTCTACTTTTTTCAGTACCCTTCTAGTCTGACCATAAGCTCACTAAGAACAGAGGCTGGGCTGTCTTTTTTACTGTACCTTTCTTATAGTGTCTTTCAGTGGACTTCTCGGTATATGACGTACATATATGTTACAGCTATTCAACTGAGATTTCAAAGACGAAGGAATTAATAGAAGTAGCTTGCTCCTTTTTGCTGGTGGTTTTCAGGTTTTACAAAATGAAACCTTGTCATTGTTAAATATACCCCGAAAACTCATCTAATTACTTTGACTTCAGTTTTAATTAACTGTGCATATGGCTGCTCACTCATTAGGGTCGTATGGCCCAGCTGGGGATGGATCTTCTTGGCACCTGGGCTGAGTTAACACGTGCCTTTGGGATTTGGTTTTGTGACAAGAGGTGGTGAAGGAGAAATTCGGGAAAGGTTACAAGCTCAGGTGCCAAAAGCAATTGCACTGGCCCCTCCAAAGTGAGACCACAGGAACAAATGGCCATAAAGAAACATTCCAAGGCAACACACCCAATTCACTC
Organism: Tonatia bakeri; assembly: GCA_004024845.1. Lineage (NCBI taxonomy): Eukaryota > Metazoa > Chordata > Mammalia > Chiroptera > Phyllostomidae > Tonatia > Tonatia bakeri. Next base: position 18,097 of record PVIA01002272.1, read on the forward strand.
TGAGGCAGAGCTTGACCGAGAACCAAGCAAGCCCACTGGAGGCCTGGACGAGGGCTGAGATGTCCACAGGTTATAAGACTTGGCAACTCGCAAACTAAGAATTCAGTGACGTGCCATGAAATCCGATAACAGAGAATGCCCAGTAACCTGGAAAATATGACTCCACAAAAATGCAAGTTGCCCCGACAACTGTTGTTTGCACTGCCACTAAATCTGATTTTTTTAAATGCAAAGCTCAGAAAGCACTTGGTGGAAACAGGCTTGTAACCCTGGCGGACCACATGGGCTACTGCCTTCTAGAAAAGAGACATCCGCTCTGGAAAGCGTATGTCTCCACGAACTTATTTTAAATTGTGTTCTGAGGTCGTGCTTAGCAATGCCAAAGACAAGAAGCTTGTTCATGTTAGTTGGAAAAAAACCTCATCAATCCATTTCTGATATTATGTAAACAAACAGACTGTTGATTTACTAGTTCCAACTGGCCACTAAAGCACCTGAAATGAAGACTCCACTCCAGAACACACATAAGAAATGTGAAACAGGAAAACACTTAAAAGCAACTCACAAAAGCTTCTAGTATCCTAAATTATCAATTATAAAAAGCCAGTTACTATCAAGTTTTTCTTTGATTCCTTTATGGGATGAATGATTCTTCACCAATGGTTACCAACCTCAGCCCTTCCCCTCTTTCAATAAAAACTCTTATGTGAACTCTCTTAAATTCAAATTTTTTACAGCAGAAATACATCATCAGATTGCTCCAGGGGCCATACAGACATTTTCTTAGTAGCAGAAGTACAGTGGTAACTAATACCTCATTTATTAGATATTAAAAATAAAAAGTGGTAGACTGGAGACCCCCTAAAACACTGAAATATTTTTGAAATTGTGTTTACCAAACAGCAATATTAATAGTATATATGGAATCATTTATTATTTGCATATAGCTGATTCAGAAAGTATTTGAAATGGTTTAGAAGACAGACACATATACTTTCAATCATTAAAATATGGATAAAATATCAAAAGCATGTACCTGACAGAAGGTAAATTATTATACCAGAAATCCAGGCTAAGGAGAGTTATTACTGTTGAGTCCTAAATTTTGCTTTAAATTTTTCTAGAGGGAAATAGAAAATTTGGGAATTATGTAATTCCCACTCATTTCGACAGAAATAAATTTTTTCCCTTGACACTAAAAGCTAAGAGAACATTACAGCATGAATCCTTATATAAAGAACATTAAACAACGTAATAGGTAACTTATAAAGCAGTTTTAAAGATGTAAATATGTTCTTCATGTGAACATTTCTTACATAAAACGTGAAAGGTAGGATAGCAAACCTTAATTCTCTGAAGGCATTTCTGCTGAGGAGTAAACTAATGTAGTCCAGGTATGTGGTTTCTTGCTGCTGTCATTTGATGTAGAGATAGAAACTGAAAAATCTGGACCATTGGGTGATTAGAAATACAGCTTTGAGAGGCAACTCAGAACACGGCTCTCTTCAGTGCACCGACAGTTCTGTTGACGCTTGAAATCAGACTCATGTGCTTTTGGTAACAGAAGTGCAGGCAGCAAGGCGCCACTTAGTTATGCAAATCAAAGAGCAGCACAGTGGCCCTCAATCAGGCAGCTGCCCACCTGCAGCCTTTGTAGACCACCTTTGCTGACGGAGGTGTACCACGTGTATCTGGCCAAAGCTAGCCCGACGAGGCATGCAGTTGACTTAAGGACCAATAAGCTGCAGGTTGGATAGAAACTTATGACCTGGGTTGCCTTGAAAACAATGAAATGGTCCACCTTTGTTCTCTCCCTTCATCATTTAAGCCACAAAATACTGAGATGGGGGCAGTTAGCCGTGGAAACCATGGTTGGAAGATCATCATATGCATCTCTCATGTTTTTCATGAATCAAGCCAAGATTCATGTTGCTCTATGCATAAAAAAGATTTTTTAATGGAAGGAGCAGAAGATAGGAGACAGAGAAGTGCAAGTTTATGGAGATGAAGATGAAAAAACTGAGCAAAGAGGATCAAGGAGCAGGTTTGCAGAGAGGGGCTAATGCCCATCAGTTTCAAAGATCTAGAATTGGGATGCTTCCACCTGTGTCTAGTTTATGGGTCCTTCTCTTTCCTGTCTGGTTCTTGCATTTTTCCTGGTTCCCTTAAAATAAATGGTAAATTACCTGAGCTTATATTCTAAGTCACGCTTTCCGCACCCGAATAGGGTAAATTAAAATATGTTGCCTTATCTGTGGAAAGAAACTCTCACCTCTGCAACACATTAGTTGGAGGGGTTCACTGAGCCAGAGGAAATTGTCCTCAAGCAGCATCTTCTTAGTGGTCTGGACCCACTGAGATCAACTGAAGCCCCCAGATTTTACCAGGAGTACAAAACAAACCACTTTGACCTGGGAAAAATACTGAAGAGCAAACATCACCAGGGTTCTGTAGGTGTGTGTGTGTGTGTGTGTGTGTGTGTGTGTGTGTGTGTGTGTGATGGGGAAGGCAAGCAGTGGGGGATGCTGGTACATTGCCCTCAAATATCTGGTTTTAAGCAGCACTGACTCCAAGCCAGGGCTGGTTGAGATGGTCAGCTTCAGCCAGCTTAGTCCTAGATAACCCAAAACACTTTGTAGTGTAGTCTGTTGGAATATTGAAAAACATCATCCCAAAATAACAACTTTGATTTGTTAGAACTAACGGAACAAAAGAGATTATGCAGCTGATGAAAGGCATATTTTCTGGAAACAACATGGATTTGAATCCTGGCCCCCAAATCTGCTAGAGGTGGAACTTTGAACAAGTCCCTGTGCTTGGTTCCCTCATCTGTAAAGTGGGGCCATCATAGCACCCCCCTCAGGAAGTGGTTATGAGTTTTAAATGAAATGCTCTGTGGCACTCACGGAGCATAGTGCCTGACACATAATAGGCACTCAACAAATGTCAGTGCTTGTTCCTATCCCTCCTTCAGGGACCTTCTTTCAGTTACTGCAGTCATTTGATTATCAGACACTGTGCTCAGAAGTTACCTTTTGGAAAGTTTCAAAGGAACAGAATCAAAGGAAAACATAGTTAGGGAAGGTGGCAATATTGCTATGGTTACAGGGGGACATTTGGGGATTAAATACATGATTTTGAAGAATTAAAGTTCCAAAAGAATGGTGGAGTCAATGAAGAAGCTATTTTATGATAGTGGGGACTCAAAGGTCTGGCGTCTTGTTGGAAAATACCTATTTTGAAAATAAAAACTAACAAAACAAATTTTAAATCACCTTCTGTCTTTTTATTATTTTCACACTCACTATTTTGGGGCTTCTTATAAGTTCGCTTCAATAGAATTTCTTTAAGTTCCCAAAATAAAGTCCGCACTCTGAACACCTGTAGCTGATCTATCTGTGTCCAAAGTTATTCCTTCACCACAGACTTCTGCCTGTAGGTGTCGGCATCTCCGTGCCAACAGGCTCTTTATGGAGCCGAAGGGCTGCTCTGCTTCATGGGGCAGGACAGGAGAGCTGGAAAGAAACACCTTTGGGAGCAGCCTTCAACCCAAGATCCCAGGGGCTCAGTGTATAAGTACCCCAGCTCCCCCAGTCTTCAGATAGAATAACTCAAAAGCAACTGTTCATCCCACTTCTTGGAGTTTCCATGCAGAATTAAAGCCCAGTCACCCACAGCGCTGGCTGAGTTAATTACACACCCTTGTTGGCTGTCTTTGTTTCTCAGTATTACTTTTCCACCTTTCATCACCTCCCAAATAAACTACTTGCCCTTGAACCTTTGTCTCAAGAAAGATCTGTCTCTGGAGACAGCAAATGAAGGCAGCATCTCTGCAGAAATCTTTTTCTTATTAAGCAATCTAAAGTGTCCAAGAGAAGCAGGGAAAACTCCCAACCCGCCTTCTACACTGATCTTTCAACCCCTTCTTCCCCATAAATTTGCCGAACGACAGAGGCCATGTCTGTCAAGGCCCCTGAGCCTAGGAATTGGGAAGGCTGCAGCGGGTCTGGGATGAAAAGCACCAGCACCTCTGCAGAGGAGCAGCCTCACTTTTTCATGGCTACTGTCCCGGGAGACAGAGACAAAACTCAGGGGTTGCTTTTCATCTTCTCTCTCCAGTACAAAGTGGCTGCGCCGCCTTCGCCAAGGTGTCGGTTTTCCCGTGGTGAAGACTGCCAGGCAATTAGGTTCTTGCTCTCTCCAAATTTCAGCAGAAGCACAAAAGTTTTATTTTTAACTGTGCAGAAAGGCATTGCCATGGTAACATAACAAACTCCAAGAGCAATTTGATTGATTGATGATACTGTGGTGAAGGAGGGTCGACATGAAAGACATTGCAAAAAAGACCATACAGCTTTATCTCCTTGAGCTGAGTTTATAGATCTGGATTATTGGACACTAATAGTATGTGATATTTGTGTATCTTTATGCAAAAGGAAACATAATGATAAAGAAAGAAACTAGTGAACTGACTGTCAAGGAAGTGAGCTGGTCTGTGGTCTAGTGAATTTCGGAGACATGTGGTCAATGCAGCTGAAAGAATGGGATACTTGCAGGGCAGGCTAAGCTTAGCAGAGCACTCGGACGCACCCCACTCACCAGGCAATGATGGGCAGCATTCTGCTACTCCCTGCCTCAAGTACATTTCACTTTCGACTCTCTTCTCCTTTCAATTAATCTTCCTCTTGGCAATGGGAACAATATAATTGAAAAATCCAGCCTCTTTCCTTACAGCCCAGACACTGTTCTTGCCTCGGGCAAGGTAAGGGAGGATGCCGCTGGGAAGAGGGAGGAGGTGCGGCAGGAGCAATTTCCATCGGGCAGAACCCAGATGGGGAAAGCCTTTCTGGTAGTGCAGGGAGAAAGTTCTAGGGCAGCAGTTTGCAAAGTGGTCCAGATCCTCCTGTGGCTCCTTAAGATCCTTTCAGGGAGTCCATGATCAAAACTATACTCATGAGCCTACTAAGACATTATCTGCCTTTTTAACTCTCTTTCAAGAAGTTATAGTGGAGTTTTCCACAGGCTATGCAGCACGTGATACCACAGGAGTGTGAATGCCAAAGCATCTATCTGCTGTTAGATACTCACTTAAATAGAAACTGTCTTCTCTGGAGCCAGGTATTAAACAGATTTGAAAAAATATGTAAAAGTACTTTTCTTACTAATTTTTTGTTTTGGAAAATACAGTTACTCATTTTTTAATGTTATTTTTATTGATATATAATGAACTTATTTCTGTCATTTTTAAGTGTACTGATAAGTATTTTTCATTTTTGCTCTAATTTCGAATACAGTAAATATCAATAGATATAACCCACTTAAGAAAAAGATCTTTAGGGGCCTTAAGTTGTCAGAATATAAAGGGGTCTTAAGGCCAAATATTTTGAAAACTATTCACAAGAGGTGAAACAAGATAGATACATTACTAAGCTCCCTGAGAAGGGAAGGATTCAGAACCTCACCTCTGCCCACTTTGGACCTCAACCCAACGTGAGCTGGCAGGCTTTGAGCAACATCCTGCCTTTGGGTGGGGCTGTGGGTGGAAGCGAGTCGGGAAGCCTTTGGGAGAAACCACACATTCATGCTGACAACACTAGTTGAAACTGTTGCTCAAAGCAACAAATTTTTTTTTTACTACATCCAAGTTGTAGTGTTTAAATTTTGACCCCAGCTGAAATCTTTTCTTTTATATTTATTTTCCCTTTCTCCATTCCCTCCGTTGCCCTCATCTCTCTCCCTCTTCTATTCTTTTTCCTTCTCCTCTGCCCTAGGTGAGTTAGCGGTAGCCTAAACCCACTGACACAATAGTATTGAAAACTGTTTTCAAAAGGTGGCATTTACTATGGGCATAACTATGATGCCCCAGGAACTTAACACAGAAAACTTCATTTTATCCTACAAGGTGGGTGTATGCTTACTATTTTACTGCCACTCAGAGCACTCAGGAAATCTGCCTAAGGTCACACAGCTGGTTATCAATCAAAGCCAGAATGTGAACGCACATCTACCAGAAGCCAAGCCCATGCCCCTTCCACTCCACCATCAGCCTCCTCAGGTTCGGTACTTCGCAAGTCACAGCTATTTGCGCCCCAGTCTTCCCTGCCCTCCCTTACTTTTCCATGTGCCACTTGTTTCTCCTGTGCCCACACTCTCCGTGGATCAATGACAAGTGAAAAGATGGGGAGCCATCACACACAAAACTGTACCTAGATTATCCACTAAGAATAAAATGCAGGTGCTCCAGCAATGGGACCCACTTCTTTTCTTTCTGTAATCAAATGTTCCCTGAGACTGGTCATGGGCTGGAGGTCAGGCTGAAGTCAAAAACTGACAAAACTCCAAGAACTTGAGTGGCTATGACTCTATATTATCTGTAATCGAGCACTTACTATGTACCAGGCACACACCTGGTTATTTTTCACATGTGATCTCATTTAAGTCTTGCAACAACCTTGCATGACAGATTTTATTAACCTTTTTTTAGGGATGAGGAAACTGAAGCTCCAAGGGATTAAGTACTTTCTTATGGAATCACAGCTAGTAAATCAAGTCTATTTGATTCCAAAGCTTAAGTTCTTTTCACTCCTTGCCATGATTGTCTCACTGATATATTACAACCCTGCTGTTAGCTTGTGACTTGGAAATATTAGATTGGGGGGGGGAGGAAAATAAACCTTTCCAGATTCCACACATCACCTCAGGCAGAAAACAGCCATGTGAAAATGATACATTAGCTCAGGAATGTTTTTTCTAAATCAGAAACAAATCAATTTATCTGCTTTTATGTTGTGTGGATTTCTTCCTCTTTTTAAAGTTCACCTGAGTGGTGGAGACATCAAAATGGCATGTTGCGAACTAGTTTTCTTGGTTACCATCTACTAGTTTTTGGTGTCCTCTGCCCTTTTTTTTTTTTAGAAAATAGTGAAATAATTTATATAGTAAACGATAAGTTATAGCAGCATGGAGTTCAAAATTGAAATGAACCTCATGCTTTTGAAAGCAAATTTTCAAATATTGAAATATAATAGAAGATGGGCCTGAACTTTTCTGCTTCTCCTGGCACCTGGGGGACACACAACAGCAGGTTTCAATGATGAAGCACCAGAGGAGAAGAGATAGAATCTCATAATCAGGATGACCTTTCCAGGAGCATGCAGCTCGCATGTGTGCACTGAGGCATGAACGCCAACTTGAATAAAACTCGGTGCAGCGCAGTGAGTTTGCTATGCTCTTATCTGTGTTTTCAAAACTTGCAAAATGGATCCTAGCCCTGAGTGTAAAATGCATGAAAGGAATCACTAGTAAGCTGCACTTCATCAAAATTGAAAACTTCTGCTGTGCTAAAGATGATGTCAAGAGAATGAGAAAACAATCCACAGACTCGCAGAAAATATTTGCAAAAGGTACATTTGATAAAGTGCTGTTATCCAAAATATACGAAGAACTCTTAAAACTCAGTAGTAAGACAACAAAAACCTCATTTTTATAAATGGGCCAAAGACCTTAGCAGGTGACAATTTACCATTTGAAAACGTGTTCTACATCCCATCACATGTAATCAGGGAAATGCAAAGTAAAATCACAGTGAGACACCACTGCACACCTATTAGAATGGCCAAAACCCGGAGCACTGACAACACCAAATGCCGGCGAGAATGTGGGGCAACAGGAGCTCTCACTCATTGCCGGTGGGAGTGCCAAACGGTACAGCCACTTTGGAAGACATTTTGGCAGTTTCTTAGAAAACGAAACATATAATCACCATGTTACATAGCAGTCACACTCCTTGGTATTTACCCAAAGGAGTTGAAAATTTATATTCACACAAATACCTGCACACAGATATTTATAACAACTTTATTTATAATTGTCAAAATTGGGAAGCAACCAAGATGCTCTGCAGTAGGTGCATGGATAAATAAACTGTGGTACATCTAGACAATGGAATATTGCTCAGTGCTAAAAATAAATGAGCTATCAAGTCATGAAAAGACATGGGGAAAAGTTAAATGCCTATCGCCCAGCGAAATAAGCCAGTGTTAAAAGCCTACCTTTTTTATGATATGTTATATGATATGCTTTCAACCCTATAACATCTGGAAAAAGCAAAACTATGGAGACAGTGAAAAGATGAGTGGATGCCAGGGGTTGGGGGGAGGGGTAGAGAGGGCACAGAGGAGTTTTAGGATGGCACAACTGCTGTGTGTGGTACTATAACGGTGAGCACCTGTCATCACACATTTGTCTAAACCCACAGAATGTACAACATGAAGGGTCAGCCCTAATGCAACCTAGGAACTTCGGGTGATTAAGCTGTGTCAATCAATGTAGATTCATCAGTTATAACAATGGTACCACTCTTGTGGACCATATTTATAATGGGGCAGGCTATGTTTGTGGGAAGGCAGGGGGTGTGTGGGAAATCTCCTCTTCAGTTTTGCTGTGAATCTAAAACTGCTCTAAAAAATCTATTAAAATTAATAGTAAAAACATATAGGGATATATATGTATATACATATGTATAAAACATATAAGGAATAGATATGTATATACACATGTATAAAACATATGGGGAATATATATGTATATACATATATATATTTGTACACACATCTATGTATATTGAATACCCAAATAAGTAAGACTCCAAGGTTACAGCTGATTCTTTCTCTCTCTATAGATGAGATCTTGAAAAGGCCTGTAACCTATCTGCAAATTCATAGACAATAAAAAAAAAAGTTTTCCGCTAACTTCTAGTCACAAAATAGCCTCATTTCAGTAGATGCCTATTCTTGTGTAGCAGACAATGCCCCTGACCTCATTTGAAGTTCAAGTATCTTCCCTCTGCCAGCCCAGTCTGTAAGGAAGCAGTGGGGGAGAAGACGTGGTCTCTTATTCTGTACCTATCAGTCTAGTGCCGACACCCCTCATCTGCTATGCGGCCTCTCCCTCAAAAGTTGAAGAACAGAAGGAAAGGCAGTTAAGGGCAAGAACGGGTGTTACCTGACAGGTGTGGTTGTTCTTTGGCCTTAGTGCTCTCTGGACTCTTGTTTGTGGTGGGTTCACCAGAGACCTCCCTGGTCATCTCTCACAATCCCTGTAAGATGGTTACACCCACAAGGCTACACTTCTTACCACCCTTTGAAACTGGAAAAGACCAGCATTCATGCTGCCTGTCACATACTGGACCCAATGAGCAGAGACAGGGACTGAATCTTTATGGGCACTTTATTCAGATGGCCGGTGATCTGAGAAGACAGTGGGTTCATACCCTAATGGACCGTCTTACATTTCCTTCCAAGCCAGAATTTTTATAACAGAGAACAAAGCGCAGTGAGGGGTTTTGAAATTCAGGGAAAATTAGACTAAAAACCAAAACAAAACTACAGTACCTGTGCCCTGAGCAGTTAGCTGTTCCCAGGGGCGGGCAGTCTTCTTTCCCTCCCTGGAACACAATGGCCCGGATGCCTCTACAGGCAGTAATCTTTAGCTGTGCCCCAGGAGGTCAGCTGTCTCTCCTGGGAGCCAGGATGGGCCTTATCTGCAGTTTCTGAAACAATAACTTCAACATATGCATTACCTACTAGGCTTCTTAACTATTTCCCTTAAACTAAAATTTTCCAACTCTTCAGTCCCCTATCACCTTCAGCCCCCTTTTCTGTCAGGCCACTGCAGGGATCCTCTTGTTTAAGAATTTGACATCCATCCAGGTTATCCTCTCAAGCAGGTCTGAATTTGCTCCAGGCTATGGTTCACACTGGATCTACTGGAACTATTCAACCTTTGCCCCTACAAACTGAGAGGGCAGGCCACTTCCTAGGCAGCCACGTTTTTTGCTCCGTCATCAGATTAGCTAGCTACCATGGTCTTCTTGATACAGGGTACAGCCAGGGAGCCCCACAAACAGAGATTTGTAATGGGGTCCAGAACTCAGAATGTCCAGGAAATATTAAAATATATATATAGGATGTCCTTAGCCCCACAAGTCTGAACTGGGGGATCAGACACACAAAGCAGGGCCATTGAGAGCTGTTTTGCATAGCCAACAGCTTCATAGCTAACCTCTGGCATGGTCATTTAACATACCAATAACCTTTAACTGGTTTCATGGATATGTTAAATAGCTGTGGCCATGTTCTGAGCCAGAGGGACAGGAGTGACTTTGACCCATGATGTAACTGGGAGGCAATTCCTCCTGGTTTCAGTGCCTGCGTGAGAACTGCAGATGATTGGCTCCATGCCATGGGGCCACGCCTGCCTGGACTTACTACGGCAGCCCAGAAAAGCTGGAGAAATACAGGAAACTGGCGGGTGTAGCTGATGGTGGAAGAAGTCGGAAATAGGCCTACAGAGAAAGATTGGTGCTGGGATTTAAACCCAGGTGCAGCAGTAATGCAAGGAGGGAACTACACAGCTTTGGGGTGCTGCTTTTTGCCACATGGCTTAGGAAGCAGGAGAGACCTTGCTGGGAAGAAAAGGAGTGGAAGGACTCTTGCTGGTGGGCCATGAGAAGGTGCCAGGTGGTTTGGATTAACTGGAGATCGTAGTGGTGACAGTTGATGGTGCTGGGAACCAAGTGAGGACGGCCAGCCAAGCGCAGATTACTGGGAAGAACCAAGGGGTTACCTGAGTCACAGACTTCTATTTCTTTTCCTGAGATACAGTACTCCAGACTGGGCAGAGGGGGAAGGAAGGACTATGTATTTGTGGGTATTCTAAGGGACTTTGGGATTTTAATGAAGACATTAAGTCATTACTCTTAAGTCTGTATAACTTTTGAATAAACAATTCCTTTCCTTTTTACTAATCTCTGACATTGAGAGCTATAATTCCCTGGCGGCAGGCAAGGCAAACCTCATACAGGGGGACCCCAGGAGAAGCTGGGAGAGGTCCATTCGGTAATAGTATTTCATCCCCCTGGTCCATTCTGTAATATTCTGGCATTTGGGTTTTTATAGGTGGGTCTGACATCACAGTCTCCAGAGCTATCATGCTTCTCCCCCCAAAGTCTTGTCCTTCTAAAATAGCAATATCATTAGTTGCTTAACAAGTCTTTGTAGGGTGTTCTTTCAAAGCCATACCAGTTACCTCTTGCTGTGTAACATGCCAAAATTTAGTGGTTTGATTTACTATGGCTCACAAGTCTATAGGTCAACTGGGTGGCTCTTCTTATCTAGAAGAGGCTTAGCTAATCTCTGATGGTCTCACAAGTGTTTTTCAGCCAGTTGTCAGTCAGCTGGAGGCTAGCTGATCTATGATATTCCCCTCTCACATGTAGCGGTTGTCTGACTCTCAAACGGAGCGGTGGGCATGGCAAGGCCATATGTTTCTCATCGTTTGTCAGACTAACTTTTCATGTGATTCCAAGGTAAGGTATAGAAATATGCAAGGGCTCATGAAGTCTAGACTCAGAACTGTTTCACTGTCATTCCTGCCACATTCTATATGGGTCGAAGAAAATCACAAGGCTTTATTCAAGCGGTGGGGAAAGAGACTTCACCCCTCGACGGGAGGAGCTACATGTTCAAATTGCAAAAGTATGGAAAAAGGGAGAAGGCTGAAAAATTCAGGACATTTTTGCAACTAGTCTACCACACGGGAAATTCTCTGTCCTGATCCTCATAGTAAGCTTTAGCTCGTATGGATCCCACTTAATGCTATTTCTATTAGTCTGACCCAATATGAATATTAACTTGTAAGGGAAGGTTCTTTTTCCTTGCTCCTAGTCTGTGAGCCACCCGAACTCAGTAGACATGTTTACTGCTAGTTCAGATTATTACACATGTAGGGGGAGAAAAACTTCTCCTCTCCCCTCTTCTGTTCATTAGCTACAACCTGCTAATTAAACTGATAAAAAGCAGATTAACAGAAGAAAAGGCATATGTATTTTATTGTTATTTTCTAACTTTACATGCATGGGAGGGTCACGGAAAAGAAAGAAAAACCCCAATGAAGCAATTAAACTTGGAAGCTTATATACAATTTTAACAAAGATTGATAAGATGCAGAGAAGAAACTAGACCAAGGAAAGGGATTTGGTCTCCTAGGGGCTGTGAATTGTGGGAAAACCATATACGGGAAAACAATGGTGAATAAGGATTTTCTAGTAATGTTTGTTATGCAGAATGAAGTTGGTGCCCTCTTCAGTGATGAGCTGTCTAGAATAACTAAGAGTCCTTCTACTCTTCTTGATATGTGTGAAGGAGACACCTTTACAAAAGGAAAATTTATGCTCAGAATTGTCCTTATGATAAAGTGGCATGTTTGGAGGTGTCACATGCTGATCCCTTTCACATAAATATCCCTGTTAAGTTTCAACTTATTTGCTTAGACTCCTTTCTTCACTCCCTAGAAATTTTTGGCTTTCTTGGTTGAGAAGTCAGAGAATGCAGTCCAGGCTGTTTCCTGGCAGAAAGTCCAAAGAGTTGGGGTTCAGTCAAACCTGAAAGTTCATAGTAAAACTAACAGCTCACTCCACTCTTATGAGGCCCCTCTGACCTAATGCAGCTCAAAGAGGAAAAAATCAGGAGCTGTGGTCTCTGCAGTTTGTGGCAGCAGAATGATGGTTCCTCCTTATCCAGAGCACACCTGTAAGAACCAATGCAGATATGTGATGTGAGTTCATCCAGCAACCCCCTGTGGACATAAGCCCAAAACTACACAGAAAACAATGCAAGGGGAAAGAAAGGAAATCAAAGAGCTCAAAGAGTGGTAGGAGCCGTGAAGCGATAAATCAAAAGGAAAGTTCAGAAAAAGAAAAAGAAATTATCCAGTGGCAGCATTTATTTTTGCAAGAGGAAAAAAAACATCATGTTGACATATGAAGCAGAAAAAGAAGTGGGACAGATCTCTGATGCATTTCCTGTCTATTCTTGACATTGCAAAAGCTATTGCCTATTTGGAAGACTGCTTTACAAGGCACTCCTAATTCCAATCCCAGCAGGTAGAGATTGAAAAGTATAAGGCTGTCTGATCAACTGAGTGAATGGACAGTATTAGGAGATTTCTGGGGAGCCATTTCCATCTCTCTTCGAAAGGGACCGGTTCCTATTCTATCCCCACAAGAATTTATTCTAAAAACCAATGGTCTGAACTGAAATGGCTCTTCAAAGGAAGTCTTTGTAGAGACCAAAATTGTTGTCTTGGATCTTAGGGACCTCTCTGTTGGGTAAACACCAAACATAGCTTACATCACATTAGCTCTTTTAGAAGCTTCATTGACCACTGATGCTGAATGAATCTATCTTCTGAAATCCTAAGACATTTCTTCATGTGGATCCATAGCTCTCCGATATTGTACATGAACTTCTTTTCTTTAAGGCTTTCTGACTAGAGAAAATTCATGCTCATACATACACTAAACAATTACCAAACAAAGACTATAAAGAAAGAATAAAGGAACTATGGCAGAAAACCTGAAAATCTTTTGTGCTTATGTCACAGAGACAGAAGAGCATTGGATGGTGGGGAAAGTTGGGTGTGCATTACTTTCCTGTGACTGCCATCACCAGTTACCACAAAACGAGTGGCTGAAAACAACAGAAATCTATTTTTTCCCAGTTCTGGAGGTTGGAAGTCTGAAATCAAGGTGTTGACAGAGCCTTGCTCCCTTGGAGACTCCAGGTAGGGTCCTTCCTGCCTCTTGTAGCTTCTACTGGCTACTGACAATCCTCGTCATTCTTTGTCTTATGGCAATGTAACTCCAGTCTCTGCCTCCATCTTCACATGGCCTTGCCTGTGTATCTCTGTTCAAGTTTCCCTTTTCTCATACGTAACTGCCAGGTTGGATTTAGGACCCACCCTAATTCAGGACGTCCTCACCTTAACTTGATTACATTAGTCAAAGACTCCCCATTTCTAAACGAGATCACATCCATAGGTTCTGGATGGACACGAATTCCTGAGGGGCACTATTCCACTCAGTACATGGTGATGGCAATTTCTCCAGCTTTGCTAATTAAAAGTAGAACAAGAAGAAATCGTTTAAATGAGATTGTGAAAGATTGAGTATTTCAGTCAATGGCACAGTGAACCCACTGCATGGAGCACTTTGGGAGAAATAAGAGAAGTCAAATTCTCCCTTTGTGGCCCTCTGTGGGCCCATGACCCACTTAGGTACACATGTTGGAGGTGCACATGTTGATGAGTTAAGGGGGGGAAATCTAACAGTCAAACCTTTACATAAAACACCTTAAACAGAAGTGTACACATGAGTAGCCCTGAACCTGTGTTGAGCCTATGGCTAGAACGTGAAAATCTGGACAAACCCTAACTTTAACTCCAACAACATAAAAAATCTGCATAAACTGAAAAATCATAACACTTGTTGTGCCAGTCAGAGAGAGCAGAGACCTCAGAGCCACCGAAGAGCATGACATGTAAGGAAAGATCAGCCCCTCCAAGGAGACAGCATGAGAGCCCTGGCTCACCTGGAGCAGAGCATGGGAGACAGAGATGGCAGGTTCCACATCAATGGGTAAGAATTCAGCTAAGTCTGTAAGAAGTTCCTAGCTGCCAAATGTGGGTCACCATGAACATACAGGCGCCCCAGGAGCTGCAGCCACAAAGAGATGGGAAAAGAGTAGCAGAATGAAACTTAAGTGACAATTCTCTAAACCTACCTAATTTTTTAAATTGCTGACACAAGGGAGTCCATGACCACTGGAGTCTCTTCTCCACAGATCTCCCCTAGGTGACCATAAGAAAGGAGAGCACGGGGCAGGAGACCTGAGAGAGCCTCCCTCTGCAGCGAGAACTGGAGGAGGAGAGCAGGACCACTGTGAGAAAGGTGCAAGGTTCCACCTGAACCCTTGGCGCAGGGATAACAAAAGCTATGACCCAGGGGAGGAAGGGCAGTAAACCTGTGCCCCCAAGACACAGATGAAGACCCACTGTAGCTGAGGAAGGAGAAAGACAAAACCCTACTCCTGGGGGAGGAGCGGGAGAATGTCCTGGGCTCAAGAGAGTATCCGAGGAGGGCCCAAAAGTAGAATTTATTTATAAAGAATTGTGTACTTATTCTTACAGGTTTAAACTTCAGTCACCTTCAAAGTACTCTCCATTTGATGCAATACACCTATTGAGACATTTTTTCCACTGCTCAAAAGTTTTTGAACTCGTCGATTTTGACGCCTTTTAGCATTTCTGCTGTTTTTTGTTTCACCTCTCCCACATAGGCAAAATGTTTTCCTTTGAGGACTTTTACATCCAGGGGAACAAACGAACAAAAGAAAAAAGTCAATCACGGCAAGATCAAATGAATAGGGAGGGTGGGGCATGAGGGTCAGGCCATTTTTGGTCAAAAACTGCTGAAACTGCTGATCACAGTGCAGGCAGGTGCGCTGGTAAATCACCCACCATGAAACGGGCAAAGGCATTGAGTCTTCAAAAAAACATTCACTGAAGCCAAACTCAGCCTCTTACAACAACGCTAGCTGGTACACTGATGCAGATGGATTCCTAGAACACTCACTTAATGGGGAAAGCCTGTACTATGAGGCACCCACTTTCTAGAAGATAATTCAGGGGTTGGGGGGTCCCCCCTCTTAAGTCTCCTGCCTCTAGGAGAGTAGCAAGCATTCTTCTGCAGAATACCCACTAGATGCAAGAGAAACTTCAGCTGCCACTGAGAGGAAGGGCAAGATCCTTGAGAAAACCTCACCACAAAGAACCAGGGGAGAGGGCTGCCAAGAAAATGTGAACCAAGACCTCAGAGAATGCTCCCACCATCCCCACCAGCGGTGGACACGTTAGAGTGACATTTGGACACACTTCCCAGCACAGGCACACAGGCAAGGCCAAAGAAGAAGGTAGGATAGAAACGCTGAAAAAGTGTTTCAACAGCCCTGATCAGTGTGGCTCGGTGGCTTGGGCATTGTTCTGCAAAATGAATGGTTGCCAGCTCCATTTCTGGTCAAGGCACATACCTGGGTTGTAAGCTCAGTCCCCGGTAGGGTACCTACGAGAGGCAACCAATCGATGTTTCTCTCCTTCTCTTTCTCCCTCTCCTCTCCTCTATTAAAAAAACAATTTAAAAATATATGGAGTGACTTCTTTTTAGGAAGGGAGGGAGGGAGGGAAGGAGGGAGGGAGGGAGGGAGGGAGCGAGCAGGGAGACTCTGAAGCAAACCATACCAAACCCTAAACACGAATGGCTACATGTATCAGTAATTGAAAGAAGCCGATCTAGAAAGAGCACCTACTATACGATTCCAATTCTATGCAATTCTGGAAAAAGCAAAACTATAGAGAGAGATTAGAAAATCAGTGGTTTCCAGGAGTCAGGAGCGGGTGGGAGGGGGGATACAGAGGTGAGGAGGCACAGGGAATTTTTAGGGTGGTGAGACTATTCCATATGACACTCAAATGGGGGGTACATGTCACTATGGATTTGTCAAAAAACGTAGAACCTCACACTAGAAAGAATGAACCATAGGACACACAAATTTTTGAAAAATCATTCAGGAGGTTAGGAAATCCCAGAATGCAATGCAGAATTAAGTAAATGGATGGGTGAGTAATGAGAGCCAGTTTTCTCACTGATTAAATAGGAGGTTATAGATAACTGAGGGAATGAGGCTACAATCCTGAATTAGGGTGAGGCATCGGGTACATCAGTATGCACTTGTGCTTAGCTTAACATAGATACAGATGGTTACATACAGGTGTGTGTGTAACTGGTTAGGATACACATACATCCTTCCTTGCTCTGTCAGCTGAGGGGGCCTAAAAGAAATGTTTCTCCAAAGCAACAAGCACAAAGCAAAGAGAGAGGGAGATGGGAAAAGAGTGCCAGACATGGAATTAGAATGGCAATCCTCTAAACCTATCTAATTTTTTCATTGCTGACACTGTTACAGACAGCTCCGACTCTCAAAACTAGGCTAAGTGTTCACACACACTTTACATATTCACACCAAAATTAAAATTACTTAAATAATTAAAACTAATTAGGATGTGGGAAAGTCCAAAATAGAATACAAAAAGGGGGAAATGGACCTCACTCTATTACAAATAAATAGCATAACCACACTGAAAGGGTGGAGAAGAAAAGAATGAACCTAAGAAATCTTGGAAAACAGTATCTTGGCTTAGTGCCACAAAGCTAAAGAGAAAAATAATGGCACCAAGTGTTGTAATTTGGTTATAAAATGTACTTCTCACAAAGGTATGGGTTAGCTTTCTGAATTACTTTATGTGCATACTAGAAGTGAACAAATAAATAAATACTAAATAAATATACTGCAGACAAAGAGAGATACATTTCTTACTATTAGAGAACGAAGTTACAAGTAAAGAAAGGCTCAAATTAACCTTGTAGTAGATTGGAATCAGAAGCATCAGAAAAGCTCACTATTTTTAATTTCTATACAATTACAGAAATAAGAATGTGTGGGTAAGAATGCAGGCATGCATTTCTAGCGCTGTCTGCTGGGAGGGCCAAGAAGCAAAGACACTCAGTAGCAATGAGCACACTGAGTCTCCAGACTTTTATTTCTAACTACCATTCTCCAATAAAATGAACCAGGGTTCACTGGAGAAGTAAATGATTCTGGGACCGGGTCAGGAAAAATACATGATCAACATCTTGTGTTGGCAGAATAATGGGAGTTGCTCCAAAGAATATAGCAGCTAGCCAGAAGGAGCTCCTAATAGCTAAAGATGGAACAATTTGAGCAACAAAATAAATAATGAGAGTATTGGATTTTAATCAGTAGAACAAAATAAATATCCATGAGTATATACAGATACAAAGAAATAAGTACATAAATAAATCAAAAGGTGTGACACCTCTTCCCTGTAGAAGAATTCAGAGGAATAAATGTCAAGAGAAGAGAGAACTGAAAAATCACTACTCAGTAAAAGAACACAGTAAAAAAATAAAACCATCGACTACATGATTAACTTATCATGCTAATATTACAGGTGAAAATTTAAAGAAAAAACACATATTTTCATGGTCTCAAAATAGCTACCCAAGACTACCAAGGGAAAGTTAACTTTCCAAAGAAAAAACTCATCAGACATCACCTTAAACAAGTGGTCAAGGCCAGCATTGCCAGTTTATTAACATCATTAAC
This sequence comes from Tonatia bakeri, assembly GCA_004024845.1. Lineage (NCBI taxonomy): Eukaryota > Metazoa > Chordata > Mammalia > Chiroptera > Phyllostomidae > Tonatia > Tonatia bakeri. Next base: position 36,177 of record PVIA01002272.1, read on the forward strand.
CCCTTTAATGATGTGTTGAGGTCACAGTTTCATTTTTGTGGTATTCTGGACAATAATGCACAAACTCACTCTAATTGTGAGACATCATCAGGCATCCCAGAGGGAGGGAGGTACGTCCTGCAAAATGACTGACCCATAGTCAAAGTTGGGAATACAAAGACAGACAGGGACTGTCACAGCTTAGAGGAGAGGAAGGGAAAATAACAAAATCCAAAGTGGAATTCTAATTAGGGTCCGCTAATAGAAAATAAAGGACATTAACAGAAAGAGTGGTGAAATTCTAATAAGATCTGCATTTAGTTAATAATATACCAATGTTAATTTCCTGGTTTTGATCATTGCACTATGGTTATGTAAGCTGTTAATATTAAGTTAACATTAAAGCAAGGGATAAATGAAAACTCTATATCCTATATTTGCAATGTTTCTGTAACTCTAAAATTCATTCAAAATAAAAAACCATTTTTAAAAAAAGAATCCAATGAAAAATATGGGCTAAACACTCACTAAAATAAAGATATACCCAAAAAAATAAAGATATTCAAAATCATTAATTATTAAGGAAATGCAAATTAAAACCACAATGAGATACACATTAGAATCTAGTTGCTTATTAGAATAGCTAAAAAGCAAAAAACATAACAATACTGAGTGCTGGTGAGGATGTGGGGAAACTGGATCTGTCATATATCTTTGGTGGGAATACAAATGGTAGTCACTTTGAAAAATAGTGGCAGTTTCTTATAAATTTATAAAGTTTCTTATCAAGTGACTATATGGCCCAGGAACCCCACTCCTAGGTATTTACCAAAGAGAAATTAGAAATTATGCTTACACAAGAATTTATGTGCAAGTGTTTATGACGGGTTTTTTTATCATTGCCCCAAAGTGAAAACAAACAGAATGTCCTTCAGCTAGTGGATGGATGAACACACTGGGACACATCCACATCCATGGGCCTCTGGGAAATGTTGTGAAAGTGGGCTCTCTCAGGCTTTCGAAACTGACAGAATCAATTCTAAACACACACAGAAGTTAGAATATGGATAAACATCCATTTTTACTGTTCCCACAGAGTCATCTTTTGGAACCTATGGAGTCCGTTTTGAATGGGTTCCCAGAATCTCTTCTCTCTTGACCACCCTCTCTCCACCCCACCCCTGCTTCCAGGACTGGCTCCTCCCCTCCAGCACCTGCAATGCACACACATGGTGCACTTGAATAAAGCTATGCATGGTGGCCCTACATAAAGTCACCTAGACAGTGAGGACTGAAAAAGAAAGATCAGAAGACTAGGCTCTGGGGGGTCTCCAATATTTACAAGCCAGAGGGATGGGTTGGAATAAGCAAGAAGGCTGAGAAAAAGTGACCAGGAAAATAAGTGACTAGGGGAACCAGCCAGGAGACTGTGGTGTCCCAGAAGTCAAGTGAAGAATATGCTTTAAAAAAAGGGAATAATCAACTGTAACAAATTCTTCTAAAAAGTCAAAGAAGATGAGGGCTGAGAACTGATCACTGCAGTCCTACCATTAGACCGAGGTAAGTAGACTCTACCCCAGGCCCCACACCTGAGGGATCCCCAATTTTAAAGTGTTTTCCTCAAATTTTTCGAAGTCTGCTTTCTGTACTTGTGTCCAGTCATCTAGGCAAGGTGCCCCGAAGTCTAACCCTCATGTCCTAGTAATCACCGGACATGCCCTTGAAACCAAAAACTCAGGTTCAGCTGCCTGCCACAAGGAAAACCTGGTACTAGCACAAAAGGAAATAGGTTACGCTATTCCCCAATCTGGGAGAATGGTGGATTCTCATCTCAAAGACCATCTCGCCTTCCTGTTCAAGCCTTCAGTTCTTATAGGGATAGGGAAGGGAGGGCTTTTTTCTTTCTATCCAGTTATCTTGCTAGTTGTCAGCATGCTGGAGTCCTATCCATTCCTCTTTCCAGCCTTTGGCGCACTCAATGTAAGAACCTCCCCTGTGCCATCTTGGCCAATGAGGAAGACTCCCTCATGCTCCCTGACTACGGTATATAGTCAGTGGGGAAGGAGGACTGTAAGACCCACCACCAGGAAGCCTGGAGATACCCCAGCCCTCAGCCCACCTCCTAACACTGAACACCATGCTGCACATCCAAGAGAATCAGTTGGAGAAGAGCACCCCAGGATCCCACCCCCTTAGCCCCCTCTGTGCAACCCGCTGGCCCATCCCTCAAAAGTGGCCAGCTGCCCCATGCTCACCCTGCTGTTGGCTGCCTGCACTCCAACTGACTGTCTGTGGTAACACCCTCCTTGACACTGGCTTGGGTCAGCAGTGGTATCTAGACAGGAAACCCCAAGCCTGCACAGGGACCCACATAGACTTTGGTCTCTGTCTCTCCCCTCCAGGGCATGTTCTCTCCATCATTCTAGCCCATATGTGGAGTCAGTTAGGTACCCAAAGGGTTTCTGGACCTATGCCTGTGGCAGAATTCTGGGGACCCATGGTTGGATCTCAGTTCCAGGAGAGCAGCCTAATGAATGATTCCCCACACACCAGAGCAGTATTTCTTTTGTGAGATTGTGAAGATTAGACCACTAGGAATGGTGTTGATGTGCTAATTTTGGAGGACCTGAGTAGGATACAGAATGAATTCAGGAGTCTGCATTACTAGTGGTCTACCACCAACTTTTGGGTGTGCATGAGCCTATGTGACAATTCTCTCCCAACTGTGTTCTGCTATGCCATCTCAAGTTCACAGCAAGTCGTGGTGACAGGTATCTTTCACCCTGTATGCCCTGAAAATGGTTCCTGGGGAAGTCTTCTACTCCCTCTGAGGCTCTACTCCATGTGTCACACAGTCCTCAGGGGGGACATGCCTACCTCAGGTCTTTTTGAAACCATTGCTCTACAGCACCCATGGACATTTCTAACTGATGTTCTCTCTAGTCTCCAATCAATGTAGTGATGGCATGCTCTCCCAAGTTGATCTTAAGTTATGCTGGATGGTGAGGGGGTGGGGAGAGGATGTCCCTGAGGTGAATGGAATCACTCTTCTCCATTCTACTTCCATTCTTCTTCCTTGGGTGGCAGTGCACATAGGGCAGAGGTGGGGCTGACATTGAAAGAAATCACATCCTAGGAATGCAATGATTACATCCTAAAGTGCTCAAGAGAAGACCAAGTTGTTCTGCTCATTCAATAAACTTCTGAGTAGGAATTTAGTACGACTGGAAAAGGAGGGATTGTTCACATTCTCCAGCATGCTCTGGGTGAGACTTGCATTGTGGGGGTCAGCATTGAAGCACAGTAATAACCTTGGAGAGAATCACTAGACACCAGCATTTATGGGCAACATAATGATATAACTTCATGAGTAATAAGATAACCCCCATTAAATAAGTGGTATTAGGGAAACACAGAGGCAAGATCAATACTATTTTAATACAGACAGGTTATGAAGAGCCCTAGCAAAGTAATTACAGCCTTGCTTCCTTTGCTTATAACAGGAGAAGTGACAAAAGCCAGAAGCATCACCTTCAATGATAAAGAACACGAAGAGGTGGTCCCTGGATCTGAATAGGAAGAGAAATGGTGCCTGGTCACCATGAAGACCTTCACTTCCACGGATGGAACAACAAATATATACAGAAGAACTTCTCTGTTATCCTAACTCTTCATCAACGAATCACTATACCCCCATTAACTTATAATGCATTCTAAGAAACCTTACATAGACAGAGGCCTCTCCCCACCCCCACACACCCCGAAAACTGCAGTGCCCCTGGGGAGAAGAGAGGGGCTGAGAGCTCGTGCTAAAGCGGAAGTGCTCACTTGTGCGCAGTTGGAGCCTAGGCAATGCATCCGCAGGGGCGGGCAGGCTGAGTGTACGAACGCACATGCAGTTCAGTGGGTAGATACGGCGATAGAAATGTGGAAGTCCTCTTCTAATTGTTTCTCGTCTCTTCATGACATAGGCACCAAGCTGAGAGTAAGGATTGTGGAAGAGACTTGAGAAGGGAGAAAAAGATGTAAAATAGCTCACTCAGGGAGCAGGAGCGTAAATGAAGTAAGAAAATGTAATGAGATTGCCAGGCAGCGATAAAGGCCCACATGAGGTTAGTGGCCATGAATTGAAAGGCACTCCAGTCAGCATGAACACGAGCTTCTCTCCAGACATGCTCAGCTGAACAGACAGGGAATCAGCAGAGAGCTGGATCTAAACAGTTTTTGCCAAGAGAATATGATGAGAAAGGAAAAGAAAAGATTTTAAGAATATGTATAAGGGACCATATGCCAAATGGACCCTGGACTCTAACTAAGGTAACGAGGGAGGTGAGGATATGAGAGGTTCTAAAGACCGTGCAAAATAGTAGGCCCCTTGGATTGTACATGGCAGTGGTGCTGAAGAACTTTTGTCATTGGTATACTAAAGGGAGTGAAGTGCAAAAAAAGACTGGTATTGTGCATGTGCCATGGTTACTGGTAATGGTGAGATCTAGGGCATGACCTTGAAGTGAAGCCTGAGACAGGGTAGAGGACAAGATCGTTGGAAGGGAGAAAGTCACGAAACTGAGAGGTGAAGGTACTACAAGAGTTAGTTATCTGGATACTGAAAACATCCAAGATTTACAACAAGAATGATTATATTTCTAATAAGAAAGCATGAAGAATGAGGAATAGGGGAAGGTAGAGCTGGTAGACGTCTGCAGTGGAAGAAATAGGGGTTGCAATCTGATTGAGATTCAAAGCCAGGGTTTGCAGGGAGAAGACAAGGAGAATGCTCTGGAGGCGGCATTAAGGAGGAGGACGTCAAACCCATGTCTAGCCTCTTTGGTATGAAGGGTATAGAAAAGAAAGCAGCAACTCTGTGAGAGGAAGGCAGAGGGGCGCTAGGGTTCGATTGTCAGAGTGAGAAAGTGAAGGAAAATTTCAGAGAATCTGGGGATACAAGGTCGATGACTAACCTTGAGTTCTAGAGGGCAGAGTATAACAGATTTAAGAATTTGGACTTTGAAGGCAAAGAGATTAAGTCAGAGAGTCTTGGGGAATAAGGGATGACAAAGGAGACTGAAATAACTAACTCCAGGATGATTCCTCCTGCCGATCTCCAGGCAGGGAGAGGTCCTCATCACTCAGTGGGTGGTGACATTATAGATGATTTAAATGTCCTCTGTGTTCATCTGATCCTATCATAAAAGAAGATTCAATTTGTGATAACATTTGTTCTAATCCTAGAACTTCCCCAATTCTTTCACCTGCTGTGTGACTTTGAATCATTTTAAAAAAAAATTTTATTGATTGATTTTATAGAGAGATAGGGAAAGAGAGGGAAGGAGGGAAGGAGGGAAGGAAGGAAGGAAGGGAGGGAGGGAGGGAGGGAGGGAGGAAGGAAGGAAGGAAGGAAGGAAGGAAGGAAGGAAGGAAGGAAGGAAGGAAGGAGAAAGAAAGACATCAATTTGTTGATCCACTTATTTATGCATGCATGGGTTGATTTTTCTATGTGCTCTGACTAGGGATTAAATCCTGAACCTTGGTGTATCGGGACAACGGTCTATCTAACTGAGCTACCCAGTCAGGACTGAATTAGTCATTTTTAAAATGTACAGATTGTCTTTATTTGTTTAGTAAATCAAGAGTGGAAGATTCAAGTGTTTCAGTTACATATACAAATAGAGGAGAGTGTGCTACCACTGACATAGGGATGGCTTTCACATGTTTGCAAATCTACATTCCAGGATCATTACCAATTGGCCTAGAATCTAGTCTTTGCCTGCTAAAGGTAAAACATTTAACCCCTACTAAAATATTTAATCCCTAGAAACAACAGTGCTCTATCTATTTTTAAGTGTTCTAATTTTTTTTGTATTAACCCATAAAAGTCAAGATAATTGATTCTAAGCAAGATCACAGAAAATGACCAGGAGGAAGCAACTGTCTTAATTCAATCAACCCTTGGAAGGAGACTGCATCCAAGACTCCCAGGTATCTATTTCCAAACTCTGGAAGGAATTTACTCAGCATAAGCCTTCAAATTATTTTTAAAGCATTATGAGGTACATTATTACTAATAGCAGGAGAAGCTATCCACGCAGCCCCAACCCCTGTTAAAACTAAAGACAGAACATTTCCTTCCCAGCTAATGGCAAGAAGGTACATTGCGTTGCCCTGTCCTCCTGTGAATTCCTCCCCACCAAAGGAAGCCCGACAACACTCCCATAAAATCTGTTGCTGTATAACCAACAGACTATGCGACTCTCCAAATTGCAAGAAAGGCTTCTAAATGGGTCTTTTAGAATAAAATGTGTTTCCTGAAGAAGAAATTAGAATGGCTGTTCGGAGTATTGAAAGCCTGTATTTATCCAGGGAACATGAACTTCTTTTGGAATTACTTTTCCTTGAAATGTTAAATATTGCTGTTATACAGAAAGAAGAAAGAAAGAAAGAAAGAAAGAAAGAAAGAAAGAAAGAAAGAAAGAAAGAAAGAAAGAAAGAAAGAAAGGAAGGAAGGAAGGAAGGAAGGAAGGAAGGAAGGAAGGAAGGAAGGAAGGAAGGAGGGAAGGAGGGAAGGAGGGAAGGAAGGAGGGAAGGAAGGAAGGAGGGAAGGAAGGAGGGAAGGAAGGAGGGAAGGAAGGAGGAAAGCCCTCACAGCCCAGTATTTACTAGCCTGCCCAAACATCTGCAATGACAATGAGGTCTCTGCCTGGGTTGGCCATCAGTGATAGGATGAGAGATCCAGGCTCTGTGACATCTTTATAAAGACAAATCTAGTGGTGGGGGGAAATGCAGGCAACTGTAATTGCACAACAGCAAAATAATTTAAGGGAAAAAAAGACGAATCTGAGCCCTGGCTGGGTTGCTCAGTTGGCTGAAGCATCATCCTGTACACCAAAAAGGGTGCAGGTTCAATTCCCCCTCAGGGCACAGCCTAGGCGGTGGGTTTGATCCCCTGTCAGGGCACGTAGGGCAAGCAATGGATGCGTGTTTTTCTCTCTCTTTTCCACTCTCTCTAAAAAAAATCAATTAAAAAAACATACCCTCAGATGAGGATTAAAAACAACCCCCAAAAGACTGTCCTGACTTTACTCCATTAACCTCAGCCCCTTGACAGGTGTGCTTCCGTCTTATGTCTAATTTTAAAGGAAAGTGTTCTGGGTCATGAGATTATTTCCAATATTTCCTCTTTTAGGTTGTCTAAAATTCACAGACGGATCCAATTAGACAGCAGGACCATCACTGGGGACGAAATAGATGCCCATCTGTCTAGTGAGACTTAAATGCTCCGTTTACCGGCCTCTGATTCTCACCCTCATCCAGTTGGCCAGAGGTTACTTTCACAGTGTGTTTCTAGTCCTTAGCTCAGTTAAACTGAAAAGTGTCCAAGCAAAGGGGCCTCTGATGCTTCCCCAGGAGCAGAAGTGATGCAAATCTTATGAAGAATTTTTCCTGCTCCAACTTAAGTAGTTTTCGTTGGCTCAGCTTTGGTGCACTTTTCCTAGATGTTTCCTTTTGGAGCTCAGTAAACTGTTTACCCCACCCCTGAGAGTTGTACTCCAAATATTTGCAGACAATTTATATTTCCCTCCTCATCCCTGTTTGGCTGCATTGTAAACATACCTAGCCATTTCATTTCTTGATCTCCCTGACCCCTACCCTGCCTATGTATCCATATGATAAATCAGTACACAACTAGTTATGGCCTTTTCTGAATTTCTTGTTACTTTTCAACAGTTTTCCAGAATTTGATGAAATATAGTTGTACTGGCTTGCTGTTGCTGTGTAACAAATAACCACAACATCGTAGTGTTTAACTACTTCTACGGCTCCCACACCTGTGGATTGTCTGGGAGTCAGCTGATCTAGGCTGGGCCCAGGGAGGGCGGTTTGACGGGGGTGGTCCAGACTGACTGGCTCTGCCCTACATGGGTTTTGTCCTCATCATAGGATCAGAGGGTTAACCCAGAGAGTTCTCATACCACGGCAGGTTACCAAAAAAAGAGTGGAAGCACACAGGTCTTGTACAAATGAGGCCTATCACTTTCACTGCTTTCCATTTTATTGGTTGATCAATTAATTGATTGATTGATTAACTTTTCAATTACCATTGCCATGCCACCTCTTTCTATTGATCAAAGTAAATCATGTGGCCCCATCTACTTAGTAGGGAGACTATAAACTCACAGGGCAAATGATATGGACACGGGAAATGGTGAAGAATCAGGGCTATACACCCTCTAACCCAGTGGCCAATGCATCCGAGCCATCACGCCAGCTTCAGTCTAAGATCTGGTGTTGTCACTGTTCCTGTTAAGTACCACCAAACATCAGTTGGAGCCTGTTTAGGAGGGACGTCTTAAGCCCTTCCAGAACCAGATCAAGTATTATTATCACCACTTTTAGAGGTGGACATTGGTTCTAAAAGATCAGGGAATTTTCCCAATAGTTTTTAAATGGAAAAGATGACTTTCAAACTCATATTGGTCCTAATCACAGTATCTATGTCCTATCCCATGCTTCCTATTAGGTGAGCTTTAAGAATTTTTTTTACAAACTGTGTACGGGCAGACAGACAAATTTATCATGTAATGATGTGAGAGGAAAAATCTCCAAGAGAGCCAAGAGACATAATTAAATGAAAAAAGCAAGATGCAGAACATAATATGCTATCTTTGTGGTTAAAAAAAGACAGGAGGTGAAGGTAGGTATGAAGAACATAAAAACCTGCAGAATTGTTTAACATGAAGAAACTCTAGAACAATACACAAGAAACAATGATACACAAGGACAGTGATTCCCTGTGAAGAAGTGGAACAAGGACAAGGATGGGAGGCAGAATTTCTTAGCAAATCTATTGATACTTTCTGATATGTTGAATGATGTAAACATTAGAGCAATTTATAAAATTAAACTTAAAGAAATAAATAAACACTGGGCCAGGCTCAAGTGGATGATGCAACAGAAAGAAGAGATGAGGCCTTAAGCAGTTTTGTGTAAGCATCTACAAAGCTCAGAGGATTAAAAGGGCAGCAGATTAGAGGGGCATTTAGAAATCCAAATGGCCCTCCATCCACTAAGAGATTAATATTTGAACAAGGAAAGGTATTGCATAGGCAACCCATTGAGTACAATGCTATGGGAACAGTGACCTGAAACTATTACTGGGAGAATCAGTGTCATCCCTCTACTAGCAGATGTGGACCAGTCTTGGCTATATTTAGCTCCAAATTGTACGGCCATCTGATTTGCTGCCTTGAATCCCTTTGCATCTTGCTGTGGTAGACTCTCTGTTCTCTTTCTTCCTCCTATGGATTTTCTTTCTTTTTTTTTTTTTTTTTGCTGGATGTTCCTGCTTGGATTTTCTTTGTTGAATTTTTGTTGTTTATCAGTTCCTCCTACTCATATCTTTTAATTAATTCGTTTAGATTATATCACTTGAATAAGTGACTTTTTACCATTTGCAGATCAAATCCAGGGTGAGATTCTAAGATCCTTTGTTAAAACCTCATAAAATATTTCAAATAGGCAACAGGACTTCTAAGGATTTAAGAATATACTTCACAGATTCTCTGTTTAAACAATGTGACTCTTAAGAACCACAAGGGCACTGTCCCACAGTAGTCTCCAAGGGAGCCCGAGAGAGAGAGGGTTTATCTCAAACAGTTTCACCAATATGTCTTTTGTATCCATCCAGCCAAGCTTCTCTGTGGAGTCTCCCACTGGAAAAAAAAACTTTTCCCAAGCAGCATCAAGACCCTGTCCTCCAGAGTCAGCTAAGATGGTCACCTGGAAAAGTATGCTTCCTGCAGGAAAAGTATGAGCCAACAGGTGTGGATGATGTGACCACAGCTCTCCAGGAAGATCTGGGGGAAGTGGGGTTATGTTCTCATCAGATGGAGGTCATCTGCAGCCCATCACAATATCTGTTTGATAGAGATACATTGCTCACAACAGTTGTAGGGTTTATAGACCAAAACTTCCAGCTCCCAGCCTAATCTTGAAGAAGTTAAAAATGTGTTCCTGGTGCCTCTGGAATATTTCCTGCATCTACTTGTCTACCACCAGAATCACCTGACACAACCTGGCCATCATTTTACTATTCATTGCTTTGAGTACATGAACCCTGAAGATGATGTAACTTACCATGCCAAAGGACTAACTGCAAAATTTGTTGTGTCACCTTAATCACTAAAAAAAATACTTTTGAGGTTGAATTTAATATCAACAATGCAATAGCATCCTGTGAAGAGTCCCTTCTGAGGCTTCATAAACATGCAATGAGCAAGTTATGATTTATGAGACCAACATCCAAATAACTATCTAAGCACCTTTTGTGTGCGCTTGTCCACAGAACAACAATAATGCCAGCTGGTGGAATTTGACACAGGTGTGAATATTTTTTCTGCAAAATGAAAGTAAACTTTACCTTATTTCTAGTTTCCCTCTATCATCTGAAAGAGAAAAAGTCTTTCAAAACTGAAAAATGTGTTTAAAGTATTGCATAATTTCATCCATAATATATTTATACTGGTTTTCGTATACATCCGGCACATATTAGGCACTTAATAAATAGGTTAAATATAAAAAATGTGATTCTTGTCTAATGGAATAAATAGATATACAGGAGATCTGCAAAGTCTTTTAAATAATTATACTATATTTGATTTGAAAGAACAGAAACAGAAGGCATTTGACCTTTGAACTACTATGGGCAAGGAATCAGTTTAAAAAACTACTCAGTGGCAAACACCAGCAGTTTCTTGTAGAAAAAGAAGGATAACTCAGAGGGTGAAACTAAGAGCCAAGAGACCAACTTTCAAGCAGTAAGACTGAGCCCTAACCAAGGAACTGACAACAAGTGCCTAATCAAGGAACATTTCAACTTCAAAATTGCTATGGACCAGTAACTGCTGTGTTACTCATTTTTCAAAAGGAAGTGCTACCACATTTACCTAATGTCTGTCCCACAAATGTATGCTGGATGGAGAAGGAAGGAGGTGGATAACTTGTCTCTTTAGTTCAGTGGTCTCAGAAAAACTGCACCAGAGGAGCTGCACAGAAAAGGGCTGCATCCACACTGGACCTGATTTAAATGATGAGATTCTGGACTTCAAGATGATGACGATGGTGGTGGTGGTGGTGGTGATGATGATGATGATGGGACAACTTGGGGATCTTGAAGAAGAGGATAAGTGTATTTTGCATGTGGGAGTAACATGAATTATTGTGGTCCGAAGGTAGAATGTGGCAGATTGTATTTTATAGTCCCACATGTTCTAACAATATGACTTTGACATTCCTTCCATTGAGAATGGTGGTTGTCATCCTTCCCTTGAATCTGGTGTGAGATTGGAGCTCGTAAATGACACCATGTGACTTTCAAAGATAGGTTATAAAAAACTATGCAGCTGAAGCCTAGTTCTTTGAGGAATGTCTACTCTTGAAAGCCACACACCAAGCTTAGAGGAAATTCAAGAAGCCTCATGGAAAGGCTATATGTGGGTGTTTTGGATAATGGCTCCAGCTGAGGTCCTAGCCAATAGTCAGATTCACCCATGAGATATGTGGGTAGAATAGCCTGCTAGCCCCCTGTTGTTGAGTTTTCCCAGCCTTTTAGTCTGCCCAGCTGAGGCCAAGACACCATGGAACAATGATAAACTATTGCTGCTGTGCCCTTTTGTGGCTTTATTACCCACTGAAATCCATGAGCATAATAAAATGGCTGTTGTTTTATATCACTAAAATTGAAGTGGCATGTTACACAGCAATAAAACTAAAACACCTATGAAGTCACTGCCAAGTGCAGTAATCAAGCCTTAGACTCTGAGGATACACTTAGATTTCAGTCGTAGCCCCATCCATTACCAGCTGGTAACTGGGCAAGTCCCCTACATAATCATCACTGCTTTATGGGTTGGTTATATGGATTTAATGAGATTGCACATATAAACTACAATGTAAAGTATGCGACACATGGTAACACTCACTAAATGTCTGTCAGTTGTTATTATTCCTCATCTGTGCCTTTATCACTGCATTTACTGTTGAAATTATCCATTTTTTGTCTGCATCTCCCATTAGACCATAAGCTCCTAGCATGAGGAACTGTATTTTGTTATCTATCTAGTTTAGTGCCTAGCTCAGTTTGCTTAGTAGACTATTTTAAATCTCAGATAATAGAGAGTGACCCAAGATGGCAGGAAGTAGAGGTTTAGATCCCAAAAAAGTGTAGGATCTAAACCCCAAACTGGGATCCCCAGCCTACAGCGCCAGAGCGGCAAAAGAAATCCAGATACTATCCAACTGTGAAAAGCAGAGGGGTTTCTGTCTGCCAAAAAAAGACAGCTAGAGACACAGAGAGATTCTTAAAAGGTCAACACATGAAATTCCGTTTACAGCCACTTACCCTGGACTCTGGCAGAGGGAGGGCAGAGTGGACTAGAGATGCTTGAGGAGAGTCTGGTACTGGTGGCTCTGGGGAGAGAACTGAAGGAACTGCCACCAGGATCCCTGTGCAGAATCATTCCCCATACTGCAGAGACCATCTTTCTCAGGCAGAACACTCCTCCAAGTGGCATCAGCCTGAGGGGAAGCAATAGCTCTGCCAACAGGTATTACTCTGTCCCACCCTATGGAGCTTAAGACTAGCTGCTGAGTACAGCTTGAGGCTATATACTGAATAAGTTAAACAACTAAGGCAGATCTCTGAGAGCTCTGAGACTTTAGTTGACACTCCCCCAGGCCCGGTGCTGGTATAAGCTAGCCTTGGTGTGCAGCCTGGTTCTTTCTGCACACAAACAGGCCCTGCAGAGGGAGTACACACTGTGGATCACCAATAGCTACGAACAGGTTTGCAGAGGGCCAGTCACAAACAACATCTGACAAAGGTCTGCACCAGAGTCTTTGCAGATCTACCTAATACATAGAAAAAAAGACAAAGAAGCAACCAAAATGGGAAGACAAAGAGACAGACCCCAAATAAAAAAACAAGAGAATTCTTCAAAGGAGAATTAGACAATTAGACAAAGAAGATCGAGGCAAGCAATTTATCAGATAGACAGTTTAAAGTAATTATTATAAGGGTATTCAACAGCATGAAAAAAGACATGTAAACCATAAAAAAAGGCCTGTTAGAAATAAAGCATGTATATTGGAATCAAATAATACACTGGAAGGAGTAAACAGAAGGTCAGATGAAGCAGATTTATTGAATCAGTGATTTAGAAGGCAAGGTAGAAAAAAAACACCCAAGCACAGCAGCAAATAGAAAAAAAAACTTTTTTTTAAAGAAATTTCTTTAAGATTTTATTTATTTATTTTTAGAGAGGGAAGGGAGGGAGAAAGAGAGAGAGAGAGAAACATCAATGTGTGGTTGCTGGGGGCCGTGGCCTGCAACCCAGGCATGAGCCCTGACTGGGAATCGAACCTGCAATGCTTTGGTTTGCAGCCTGCGCTCAATCCACTGAGCTATGCCAGCCAAGGTGAAAAAAAACTTTTTAAATGAGGAGTGCTTAAGAAACATTTTGGACAACATGAAGCATAACAACATTCATATCACGGAAATACCAGAAGAGAGTGAGCAAGGGATAGAGAACCTATTTGGAGAAATACTGACCAAAACTTCTTTAATCTCAAGAAGGAAAAAGACACACAAGTCCAGGAAGCTCAGAGAGTCCCAAACAAGTTGGACCCAAAATGGCCTGCACCAAGATATATCATAATTAAAACGGCAAGGCTTAAAGAGAAGGATAGAATGCTAAAAGCCACAAGAGAAAAGCAGGTAGTTACATACAAGGGACCACCAATTAGACTGCCATCTGATTTCCCCACAGACACATATCAGGCCAGAGGGAGTGGCATGAAATATTCAAGGTGATGAAAAGCAAGGACCTACAACCAATGCTACTTTATCAAATATTAGAATATGTCCAAAAGTATTTTGTAAGTGGTAATGCATTACAAGGTACAGTTATAGCTAATTAACTTCTGTCTTGATTCATATCTGCAGAGTATTTAACATATAGTCAAGCATTTTCACACATATTGTCAAAAGTCATCTTCTAAGCAACATTACACAATGTTGTTTTCACTTTATAGGTGAAAAATCTGAGACTCAAGAACATTAAGGACTAACTCAATATTCATCTATGAGAGCTCAAATTCATCTGTGTTAACCCCACACCACAGTACCTCCTCCAGCACCACACCTGCACACTGCAGAACTCTCTGGCCCTCTTCTTTCAGCACCCGCCCTCCAGATATTTTTCAAGAACAAATCTCCATCTTCTGAAATGGTCAAAAATTATATGGAGATCAAATAAGTAAATAAAGAGGATATCTATTTTTCTTCCAAAACCAAACATAACAGCATAGTAGTAAGACTGGTTTTCTTACATGCTCTAGAAACTCTTACAAATTGAAAGAACTATATTTCTAACAATTTTGGATTAAATATCAAAGGTGAAGAGACACTTATTTCAATATATGACTTTATAGTTGAGATTAATATTCTCATTCTTCTAAGTATTCCCTGTAACTATTATACGTGAGCAAAAGGGAACATGAAGCTTTAGAAAGATACTTTACAGTCTGTACCAGCAGCTTCAGAGAAAAGCGAAAGGCATTGAGGAAAATGCAAGGAAAATACTTTCAACAACTTGTTGACTCATTTCATATTCAATAAATGGTCCCTTAAGTGATAAATCCATCAAGAAAATGATATTCAAAACATATTCTAAATTGTATTTTATGGAGGAGGGAAGAGAGAAAGACTTCAAACTACTTAAGTGAGGCTTTTTATACACTGTTTCCATCTTGAAAACTATTTATATAACAAAAGAAAGCCTAAATACTTTTCAGTACTTTGAAGAAAAATATTATGACTAAGTATGGAAAGGCTGAATTTCAAGCTCAAAAAAAGAAAACCAATCTCTTCTCTCAGATAAAGCGAGTTTTAATGAGAAAATGTTTGTTCATAAAGTTTTAGCCTCCAGATGATTTTGAAAAGCTCAAAATAAAATTTTAAAATACACTTGACTCATTATTCATTGCTTTCTTCAACAAATATTTAGAGAATGGACATCAACAGCAGGTAACAGCCCTTGTTGCTGGGAATGCAATGATGAGTCCTAAAAACATCCCACCTGCCCTCAGAGAGTTTGCCGCCCAAGAGAAAAGACCAACTTGGCAGTAATTCTGAATGTAATGAGTGTTGTGAAGGAAAAGCAAGGTGGCAGGGCACCATGTAGCAGGCGGATGTACTCCAGGCTGCAGAAGGACCTGGGCTGCTTCTCTAAAATATGACATTTGCACTCAGGTCATAAGGAAGGTGTATTAGTTTCCAGGGGTTGCCATAGCAAAACACTACAAACCGGGTGGCCAACCACTACTCTGTACACCTGAAACTAACACAAAATAACATTCAATGTAAACTGCAATTAACAAATAAAATGTTTAAAAACAGCAATTTTTTCTATCACAGTTTTGAAGGCTAGTAAGTCCAAAAAGGAGGTGGCAGCAGGACCCTGTTCCCTCTGAGACTCTAGGAATCCTTCCTTGCCTCTTCCTAGCTTCTGGTGGTGGCCCTCAACTTTTGTCATTCCTTGAAATCCAGCTGCGTCACTCTAATACCTGCCTCTGTCGTCCTGTGGCATTCTCCCTGCGTGTCTCTTAAGACCTTCCTATATGGGCACCAGCCATCTTGGATCAACAGCCCACTACACTCCATATGACCTCACCTCAACTTAACTAATTACAGTTGCAAAGACTACCGTGTTTTGCTGTGTATAATGCATACTTTTGCCCAAATTCTTGAGGGAAAAATAAGGGTGCACATTATACATGGGTAGTGCCTAAAATACCTTGTATCTGTCCTTGTGTTTTGTAATTATTTGTTACATAAAATTTCTTGTACCATAATAAGTTCAAAAATAAATGCTAAAATCCCTTTATAATGCAAAAAAGTATCTAAATATAAATAAATAAAAATTGAATTAAAAAATTAAAACAAAAGATATTTTCCCTGAAAGTTTGGGCCCAAAATATGGGTGCACGTTATACATGGCAAAATACGGTATTTCCAAATAAGGTCACATTTTGAGGTGCTAGAGACCAGAACTTCAAGATATCTTTTGGGGGGATACAATTCAGCCCATAATAGATGGTTAGAAGCTACCCAGGAAAAGACCGGTGAGGCAGAAGAAAGGCCAGTCACAGGCCCTGTGGCAAGAAGGAGGGTAGCACAGCACAGCAACAGAAAGAAAGCAGGTAACTAATTATCCCATGGTCATGCCTCTTCTCAGCCTAACCTTGTGTGATGAGCTTTTCTCATGACAGCTTATCAAAACAGTGATGATAGTCAGACCAAGAGAGCAAGATCTGGACCTCACATTTTTCTGACTGTGTTTCTGAGCTCCTCATGGGAAAAAAGATTCCCTAAGCATGGAACACAGAGGTCTTCTGGACAATATTTTCCTCAGCAGCATTGACTGAAATATGATTAAAAATAGTTTCCCCCTCACTCTCCTGGGTCCTGGGGGATTTCACATGAAGTCTGAAGTCTCAGGATAAATTACTAAACCAAGCCTCGTTAAAAACAAAACAAAGATTGTGCCAGTCAAGCTGGCAGAGCATCTGGAAACAGCACCTTGAAGCTCTGTTCTTGATTCAAGTTTTCTGCCCTGTGGCAACCACTGAGGAAGGAAAAGAGGGTAAGAATTACTGTTCTTGATTAGGAAAACTTATACCCATTTTGGCATCCGTTACAGTTTTAGTCTCCTGAATTATTCTCTTATTTTCCACACTTTATTCTTTTTTTTTTAAGATTTTTTATTTATTTATTTTTAGAGAGGGAAGAGAGAGAGGTGGGGAGAGAGAAACATCAATGTGAGGTTGCTGAGAGACATGGCCTGCAACCTAGGCATGTGCCCTGACTGGGAATCGAACCTGTGATGCCTGGTTCACAGCCCACACTCAATCCACTGAGCTACACCAGCCAGGGCTGCTCTTATAGAAAATAATTTTTCAGTAGGCACTTGTTATTAAAACAACTACCTAATCCTTGTACATAAAATACATCACCTGTGCAAATGTAAATGTATATATAATGCTTAGAAATAAAGTCCTTCTAAATAATAAAAACATAAAAGTAAATTTTAAAAACATAACAGAGAAAAACACCTTGATAGTCTCTTTCATGGTACAAAACAATCTAGTTCCCAGAAGACCGTATGTGCATGAACATCTACCCTTGTTTTTAAGACCAACCCACATCCTGATGCTGTGGTCATTTGCTTCTTTGAATCCTGATCAACTCCAAAACCAATTGTAAGACCACAAATCAAGATTCAATGCCTGGTTAGGCAATTCCCGTAAACCCCCATCTGCTTACAGCATTTACAGTTGCAACAGATCCCCAAGGGTTGGGAAATTAGATGGTTTATGCTGGCCTAATGAACAGTGTTAGAGTGTCAAAAACAACAGCGGACCACAGAGTACCTAAGAACTGGATTCAATTCTTGGCTACCGTCCCTGGGGAATGTGGGTGGGTGCATACGTGTGTAAGCGTTTTGCTGTTATCCAGACCACAGTTGATTTTGGAGCAAGTTCTTCTAAGAAGTTAGACGAAACACTAAAAACATCATGTATTCTCAGGTCAGCTTTTCCTGGAATATCAACAGAAGTAGTTTGAAATCCATCACGGGATATATTTTCCTCCCATTCACAAACTTTACTCAAAGTCCAGGAGCTCGGGCACAAAAGTAGCACTAAGGCTCATTGTTGACACAAAGTGCAGAACTGAATTGCTCCTGACTGCGTCAGCTCAGTTGTACTTCAGGGCTCTGAGAGTGAGCCTAGGTCACACACCAAGAGTCACAAGCACAGTGTGTTTATTTCCCCTAAAATCTTCTCTTATCCTGTTCACAACATTTGTGGAAGAGGCAAAAAAGACACCTGGGTCCTTGCATTCTAAACCAGGAGGTCCTATGGAACTTTTCCTCACTGGTTCAGAAGCAGATAGGGAATAACACCAGGCAGAGGAGCTAAGTAAGATACAAAGGTCAGATGTCTTGCAAGAACACCTGCAATCGGGAGATGGAGGCTCCATCGTGACCCTGAAGACCAGGTGCTGCTTGACTGTGAGCAAATGACCTCCTGGTTTACTTGTGACTCACTCGCCTTTCTTTAACTGGGCATAACACGTGCCCTGTGGACATCACAGGGTTATTGAGAGGACTGAACAGGTCCTCTGAATAATGCGAAAGCACTGTGAAAAGGTACAGGGCCATGCATATTTAAGGTCCATTTAGTCTGGTTGCTTTACCTCCAAGCAACTCTTCTGAAATCAGCTCCTCCCTCCCTCACTGTCACCATCAGCCTTGGCACTTTCAGTTGCCCTGCAGATGCACACAGGCAGGGGCAGGGGAGGCTGAGTATCCCTGTGGGGCCCCACAGGCTTCACCCTGCTCCCACACCCTGCTCGTCCACCATCAAGCGTTCCCCCCGCAGCTACAGAGTTCAGCCAGCTGGTTGTGAACCCTGGCTGCATATTAGAATTGCTGGTGCCTGGGCCCCAGCCCAAAAGCCTTCATTTAATTGGTCTGGGCTCTCAGTAATTCATAGTTTTTATTAACACGCCTAGTGATTCTAATGGGCAGCCATGGTATTTTTTTTAATTGCTGTTTTAGAGGCTCACAAACTAAAATCACAATAATAATAAATATTTATTGGGCACTCACGTCATGCCAGGCACTGTGATAGGTATTTGAATGCATCATCTTGTTTGGTCCTCCAACTACTCTGTGATATAAGTAATTTTACTATCCTCCTGTGCAGGGAGAAGCTAGAGGTCGAAGAACTTCCCGGGGTCACAGCTACTGGATGATGGGGGCAGGATTCTGCCTCTGCTCTGACTCCAGGACCCGGGCTAGGCTCTCCACCAGGGCCCTATACTGCCCTCCACTGAGGCCACATAATTGGTAAATGAGCTTGGAGGAACACTGAAAAATCTGGTCTTAATGGGGAAAAGAGCAACGGTGAAGAAATTTGTCATGCCAAATGAATCTTAAAACTCAAAAGCTTTCTGATGCAGCACTGTTAGAGCATTTTCCCCCCATATTTCAAATATACAATTGACCCTGGGATATATTACAATTTGAGGCTTAATTTAATTTTATATTGTATTCCATAAAGCAGTATTATCTCACTCCCGGATTTCACAGTCCAAAGAGAAGTATCAGTAATGACATTTAGGGCAGGGAAAGAGGTGAGGATCTCCAGTTTTGTCCCTTCCTTCCTCTCTCCCCTACCTCCCCACAGGCTGTGGCAGTATGCAATGTGTAATAAGCTCAGACCATCCACAAGCTGCAGAATTTCCTTGTTCTGTGATTGTTTGTCCCATGAAAATACTGAGGTTCTGCAGTAGTTGTCTAACTGTGCTCTCAGAGCCCTGTGGGTTCCGAGGGTCCTCTGGGCTGGGGATGGGTAACTTCAAGGAAGAAAGTAAGGTGAGCTGACGGTACTGGAGGCCCTCCCTCACCACTTCACCAGGGAAACCAAGTTCATTTCCCTGACCTATTAAAAGTCACAAAAGCTTAGGTTTGAAAGACAGGCTGTTGCTCTGTTGAAAACAAAGGTTGCAAAACACTGTTCTAGCTCATAAGCTGTGTTTCAGAACCTACCTGATGTTTTAAAGGATTGGATCACAACAGAATGCACTTTATCCTAGAGCTGTACTGAGCCAATCTGGATGATTCAGGAAATACCGCGGGATCTTACTGGGAGAGTGCTGGTTAGTGGAACGACGGTAGCAGCTCTCCCAGTGCGTTACACGTACACATGAAAAACCCTCCGTATTGTTCCCAGAAGCTGAAGTGCTGCTGAGAGACCAGTCTGGGATGAGGAAGGCCCAATATTTCTGCGGGACTCAGGAGCCTCGCCCAGGCCTCCTGTCCTCTGCAGACAGAGCTGCCTGTGACCGGGGGCTCTCAGCTGCAGCCACAGAGGTTGCCGCTTCAGAGGAGGCAACACCATTTTGCCAAATGGCACTGCATGATTTTTTCCATGATGTTTAAAGTGGGAGTTTTAAGGGTGTTTTTAAATAACATGTATGTCATTTTCTAATTATAAAAGTAATATTTTGAAGTGTAACTGACCTCAGAGTGCTTCTGCTTGCTGCTCAAATCTCTGCCATCTTATTAAAAATTGGGAGAAGGAAAAATTGTGGGGAGAAAAACATAAATTGCCATATCAATGAATTAACCTGCATTGATAAAAACAAAATTTTGTTTACAGGGATGACATTAAGTGGTAAGTATGTCACAAATAACTTCACTGCAGTAAAAAGCTTTTGAAGAACATAATTTCTGAGGCTGCACGCCATAATGTATCACACAGGCACCGTGCACTTCATTTAGTCATCCTCCCACTGATGAGCTTCAAGTTCATTTCCAATTTTGAGTCATAATAAACAACATCGTGATGAACACCTCCGAGCATAAAGCAAGGTCTGCACAACAGATTATTTCCTGGGGATAAGTAACGACAAGTAGCATTGTATCACTTTTCACACCATATTTAATGATATGCTGCTGCCTGGCCTCCCCCTTCCTTTAGCTATTTCATGTTCCTTTATTGTTTGTGACCTTTCCTCACTTGGTGCCTTTAGCAATTTCTAAATATGCTGCTGGGCTTCTGTCCCATTTTATATTCAAGGATTCTCCTGAGATTCTATTTTCACTCTGCGGTGTCAGGTGTCCTGGCCATTAGATTTGAGCTCTTATTCAGGAACAGTGCTCTTGGTGCTGATGTGATCTCTCACTGTCTTACATCCTATCACATGTTACAAGCTATTCCCAGGATCCTTCAGTACATAACATGGATCTTACATTCTCCTCCTTTTCTAATTCCCCTGCGTTTTCAAAGCATGTATTAAAATGGTAGAAAAGAGGCTTTATAATATAAACCTGTCCTTTCTGAACTTTCTTTCCTTAGGAAATCCTTTATGCTTAGAAAGTGGCTTTGTATAATTCTTTTAGATCAGAGTTTCACTGGAATGTGGGAGAGCTGCTGAAATTCGCACTCATTGGCATTGAAGCTGTAGTTAAACACCTTTCTATATTTAGTGTTCAGGCAAAATAGGGCCCCAGATCTATACCAGCCGTCTCCCTATGGAGACGTCTTTGGAAACACAAAAAATTTTCAAATATATGCAAGTGTCTTCATTTCTTCATGATTTCAGTCTTTGTCAATTTCAGGCTCTAAAAAAATAACTTTAGGGGTTGTTTGTTTTTATCAAAACTCTGTTTTAAGTGTTGGCATCATTTGAAAAGCTCCAGGTTGGGGAGGGGTGGTCCTAGCAGCCCCCAACACTGTGAGTCTGCCGCTGTTTCCACCACAGCTTCCCCAACCCATCCCACCTCTGTCAAAGCACAGGGCTTACTAAATGCCAGGTCAGGGACAGTGGTTCACTATGGACCCCAATGAACCCCTTCAGCACGGCATTCAGTGAAGGGAGTTCTAGACAAAATCAATGTTTCTCTGCTCTGCTATGGAAACTGGGTAAATAGTCTTCCCCACACATAAATGCATCTAATAACGTTACACAAATCATCCCACTGGGAAAAATTGGGGCAATTTAAAATGCAGTCTTTCTCTTCCTGCTACAAACTCTACAGGACCCATTCTAATAAGAAAATGAGGGGGAAAGGGGAGACAACTGTAATTGAACAACGATAAAAAAAATTATAAATAAATAAATAAATGAAATGAAACTGACCAGGGCCCAAATGCACCTGGATGACATGGCAGTTGGTGAAATGTTAAAATACTTCAGTATCAATTGGCAAATGGCCATGTTTCTGTCACACCGCACCCCTGATATCAGCTCCTCCCTAGGAACCTCCACCTCCCTGGGATCCAGCAACTAAAGAGTCAACAGCAGATGCCTCCAGCACCATTGGGCCAGTGCCCACTAATAACTATTTTGAATATCATTCTTGAACCAGACTATCTCAAAAATCATGAGACATATGTTTACTATAGTTTTAGTGAAATGTTGTGGTTTTATTCTCACCTTCAAGTTTCCAACAGACATTTATTAGACACGTGCTCAGTGACGATCAGGGCCCAGTCCTGCCTCCAGCAGCTTACAGTCTAGTGACGAAGACATAGTGCTAAATAAATCATTTCGCTACCGTGTAATAAAACTAATGTGCCAGGTAGAGAGGGCTGTGAGAGCTCAGAGTAAAGAGCTTAGTCAGGTTTACAGGGGGAGGTGACGGTGAAGAAGAAACTTCAGGGGCAAGTTGACATAAGTCAGGTTAATGAGAGTGGGGACAGATGTGTTCGCTGGGGAGGGTGATACAACAGACTACACAGCCTGTGGCAGGCCTGAAAGCCAAAGGGAAGCAAGCAAGTTCAGGGCACTACAAATATTTCATTGAGGGGTGGATAGAGGGAAGCGATAAGAAATGAATAGTCAAGCCAAAGAATGATTTGCTTTTCACCTCACGCTCAGGCATCGAAGCTCAGGATGAATTGTAGCGGGCCATTTTCCTTCCGGGGTATGTCACAGTTCTTGTGGTCCCATGCTATATTCAAACTTGCCAAGATTCTGCTGTTTCATTCCCAAGGCTGCTCTGTTAGTCTCCCAAGATCCACCTGCACAGTAAACCACTAACTGTGAACAAGAAGATGCACATGGAGCTGTTGATAGTCAGATCATGGGGAAGATTGGGTCCATGCCAGGGTTTCTCCAGGCTGGTGGCACCCACGTGGTACCTGGCACTCAGTAAATATCCCTTAAATGTATGAAGGAATGAATGAACAAACAAACAAATGAATGAAGAATAAATTACAAACACAGATTTTGAGATGCTTTCAAAAAGTGCCTCGTAAGTGCTTCATGACAATTCCACGGTCATTGCTGGCATTTCAGAGTGAGACTTTTAATATGCACATCTTGAAGGGAAAAGGTCAACACCTTGTTAATTGTCTAGATCTCAACACTGTTCTCATTTATCATTTCTCAAACCCTGGAATGTGTGATGAATTTTAAAGTTTACAGAAAAAGCCCTGGCTGGCGTAGCTCAGTGGATTGAGCACGGGCTGCGAACCAAAGCACCGCAGGTTCGATTCCCAGTCAGGGCACATGCCTGGGTAGCAAGCCACAGCCCCCAGCAAGCGCACTTTGATGTTTCTCTCTCTCTCTCTACCCCCCTCCCTTCCCTCTCTAAAAATAAATAAATAAATAAAATCTTTAAAGTTTACAGAGAAAGACTCATGAGAGCTGACCACCTGGTTTCCCTCGGCTACTGCCTCTTGCCTCCCCACCCCAGAGAGCTCTTTCCTTCTTATCCTTAAAGGGCTAGTGTCCTAGGATTACCAACTCAACCCATTCTTCCCTAGACTTTCATGGTTTTAGCACCAAAATCCCACGTCCCTGGACACCCTTCCCCAGAAACCCAGTGCAAGGCAATCTGGGACAGTCCATCATCCTTCTGGTGAAGAGCTTGTTTTCAGGCTGGGGACATTCTAAAGACAATGGAACACCAGTCACTTCAGGGGCAGGGATGCATTAGTGAGGAGAATTTCCAAAGCCCTAATCTGAATATTAAAGAAGGAACATAAATTTGCCCATGGAAACAAAGGCATTCTTAGCAGAAACAGCATATACAAAGGCATGGAGTTTACTCTGTCTAAATAAAACAGAGGTCCTCTGAGCCAGTAGGAGGGCAAAAGGGTGCAAACGGAGAGACCTCTCATTCTGGAGACAGATTTATAATTCTGGAGAGAGATTTTTAAGTAACAAAATAGCAGATAACACTCACGTTCATATGCAAGTCATAGTTGCTGGAAAAAAAAAACATGTTTGACTGCCAGTTTAGAATAGCTATGCTCTTGTTCCCATCTATTGCTGAAAATAATCAAGAATTTGCAGAATTTTCCACCATTCCCAAGGGAGAATATGGTCTGGATCTGTCCAACCTATTATTCGCATCCTGCTAATTCCTACTGTTACCATGAATAAGTAAGAAATGTGATGTGACTAAACACCACCACAGGCTGCATGATGTAGCAAAAGGCTAATTTATTTTTGATCTACCACTTACATGTAAACATCTGAGTCAGAGCATCTCGCTTTCCCTCCAGGGACTCCTGCATCTAACTTGATAAAACACCTGAATATTATGCAGCAGAACTTGGATTCATTTCTCCTCTCTTCTAACTCTTTGCTTTAAACATCTGTTTTCCCCTGTGGAAGCCTGAATTCATCAGCAGCAGAACAACATAACGATCTTATATATATAATCATGCTCTTGACTATGAAACTTCAACACATGTATAGTGTTCTCCTGCTCAGTATGGCCTCCTGAACTACTCTGATATTCGAGTAACTAAAACTAGTGCTTCTTTGTGTTGCCACAGTCCACCAAAATAAATACTTACATCTGCACCACATTGAACTGTGCTGTCTTTGTGTAGCAGGCACTGTTGGTTGTCTACCAAACACCCATCCTTCTTTCTTCTTTCATAACATAACCATCAGGCATAAACCATCCAGGTGCCTCAAGGAGAGGTGACTCCTGCTAATAGTAATCTCACGAAAGGTCATGCCACTCCTTTGGGGTGATCAGCTCAGGCACAGACTAATAACCCAGTGATGGCCAATGAGATGCAAGAAGTCTATGGGAGAAATCTCCTGTTTTTAATAAAAAGCCATTGGAAGATCCTGTGAGTTGTCCTTTTTAGATGACTGCCTGAAATTGTTGCAGTCTGAAGACACAGCCAACACTGAGGATGTCAGAATAGAGATGAAAATAACCAGACACCAGACCATGAGCTTCTGGCCAGTGCCCTTATCCTAAAATACACTGCTCCTCTACATTTCCTTCAAGGATGATTTTTCTTTAATGTTGGAGGTAAGACATAAAGGTCCTAGACTTATTTCTTGAAACTAATTTTACTCAGCCAATTCAGTACTATTGAAAAATCATTTTCATTAATTCACAGTAGCTAAAATGATGATTGACTCTGATATTCTTAGGCAATGTTCATTAACCATAGGAATAGGATAGTCAAAGTGAAAATGTGAAAGGAAGTAATAATATCATTGATAAAGACAAAAGAAAAATAGGAACTTAAAGTGTAAACAAAAGTACAACAGGTGAAGAGAGAGCTATTCTCTCCCATTAATAGAAGAATTCTGTCATTTGAGACATATACTACAACTGAAACCTTTTGAGCTGAAAACAAAAGGTAACATACAAGAAACATGTACAGCAAACAGCCTAGAACTGGCTGGGATCCAAAAATCAGTAACATATGACCAAAAGATAGAACGGTAGAAATAAGGAAGTTTGACAAAAATTACTGTAAATGTTCACTGATCACGAATATGAAAAGCTATGAGATGTACTTTGTGTAGGAGAATGTATTATTAATTCATGATCAACAAGACAATTCTTTGAGCTACTCCTCAATATAGTGGAGGATTTGCCCTGAACCAGCCACTCCCAACTATCTACTGCCTCTGAAAATAGTTGGCCAAGGTGAGATGTACAAGTTACAAGTATCTCTAAGCCTCATTTCCCTTTCCTGTAATTAGAGACAATACATAATTCAAAGGGCTGTATGTGGCTGAAATAAGATAGTATTTGTAAAGTACTGAGCTAGTATTTTCATACATTGTACAGTTTCAATTTTTAAGGTCCTTTTCCTTTCTCCTCCCCATCCTGAGAAGACCACAAGGGTCATTGTTCCCTTGGAGTAAACGTGAAGTCTGCCTTCTGCTGACTAATTAGAGCCATATTTATGAGACTAACTTGATTTGGGGAAGCCATTTCTCATAGATGGTTGTGGGAAAAACAGAAAGTCAGCTCAAATATCATCAGTCCCTCAAAGTGAAGTGCTTCCTCAAAGGACTTGCATTGTTATGGCCTAAAACAGCATCACACTAGAGTGTAATAATTTGCTTCTATGACTTTATTTCATACTAGATTGGAAGTTAGAAGTGTAATAATTTGTTTCTATGACTTTATTTCCTATTAGATTGGAAATTGCTAAAGGAAACACCCTTCTACAACCCAGAATCTAGCACAGAACTTGAGCATAGAAGATGCTCAGTAAGGAAGGGAGAGAGGGAGGGAGAGAGGAGGGAAGCAAGGGAAAAAGGAAGGTGGATGCAAAAAATGTCCAAATGGGTAATGTTTAACTTCTAGACCAGAGCTGTCTGGTGTAAATGTAATGCAAAGCATAAGTATGAGCTACATATGTAATTTTATATTTTCTAGTAGCCATAATACAAAAAGAAACTCATGATATTAATTTTAATAATATATTTTATTTAGCACAATGTACCCAAAATAGTATTATATCAACATATACTCAATATGAAAAATGATTATGGGCTTTTTGTTTTTTGTAATGTCTTCAAAATCTATTGTGTATTTTACATTTACTGAGTATCTCAATTCAGACTAGACAAATTTCAAAGTGTTCAGTAGACACATGTGACTAGAAGCTACCACACTGGATAGCACAGCTCTACCCTCTACAAACCTCTCAGTATCTTTCCCATTTCAAAAGCCCTGTCTTCTACTATAGGGGCCTCACTTACTTCCAGCTCCCCCGACCCCAACCCCTCCATTACCCTTATATCACTCCAGCTTACAAAATATATCCATTCCATAATCCGGATTTGTGCCCTCCAGTTTTATTTAATCTGGTGTTATTGGATATTAACCAGTTTAAGTGGTTAACACTCCCAAGCAATCACCTGAATGTTAATAGATGTTGGGAAGGAAGGCTCTCTCTTCCCACCAAATGATTAATATGTGTTCTATATATTTTTTAAAAATGTGAATGATAACTTTAGTTAGCCCTTCTATGAAGGCACCTAATGAGGTCCCATGATACACCTGAAGACATGGGTGAAACAGAGTGTTTCAGCGCAAGACTTCAGAATGCAGACACTACCATTTGTCTTTCTACCCCCAGTACAAAGCACTGTGTCTGGTGTGGAGAGAGCACAATAAATATTGACATTAACTGTGATTGAAACTAGTTGAGAATCATAAGTGAGAGTTCAATCAGAGCTACTTAAGGTTACTAAACAGGAAAAAGAAATTCATGGGGCATGGCTAAGAGACTTGTTGGGTTTCTAAGTGAAAGAGTCAGTCTTTTATTGGAAAGTAAGGAAAACAAAATGACATAATGGGAAAGAAATACGATGGCAGAAATCCCTTAAAGTCCATGGATCAGAGAGCAGAGTGTGTATGATTAATCATCAGGGATTGTGGGGAGAGGATATTTACACATTCATTCAACAAATATTTTTAAGCTCCAATGCTATGTTGGCTCTGTGCTTGGCACAGCCATGCAAACATGAGTAAGAAATTTTTCCTGCTCTAAGAGAGCTCTAAACCAGACAGGAGACTGACAAAGAAACCAGAAAGGTCCTGCCCTCTGATGCGATGAAGGTGTGCTGTGACAGAGATATTCACAAAGTGGAATGGGGTCAAGGGGGAAGGAGTGACCACCTACGCAGTTCTGAGTGGCTTCATAGAAAAGAAAATAAGGCTTGAAGGATGAGTAGGGGTCTGCCCAGCATATTTAACAACGCGTACAAAAAGCACAAAGGTAAGAAAGTACAGGGACCATTCTAGAAATCAGAAAAATTCAGTGTAATTGGAGCAGCACGTTGGGTAAAGAGTAGAGAGTGATAGATGATGTTGAAAATGTAGACTGAGTCCAAATCACAAAGGATCTCCATGTTCTGCAAAAGGATTTGGACTTCAGCCTAAAAGTGATATGTAACAAGTCTAAGTGTTAAGCAGATACGTGACAGGATAAACTTTCCTGTCCCACATGAAGCCAGAAGTGATCGCATGACTTGCTTTGGCCAATGAAATGTGAATAGGAGTAAAGTGGGTCACTTCTGAATGATAGTTGAAGAGAAAATGAATGCTTTGGCCCATTCTTTTTTACCTCCACCCAGTGACCAGCAATCTTAAAACACTGGCTTTTCATCCTTGATTCCTGAGTGATTACAAAGAGCATAACACTTCTGTTGACTGACAGTAGACTTGTAGCAGAGGTAATAAATAACACTTTGTTGTCTTAGCCACTTTGATTTGGAGGTTGTTTATCACTGAAGCAATGTTTCAGGCTATCCTGGCTTATATTGTAGTAGAATAGCACCATCAGATTTATATTTTAAAGGTAATTGATGGCAATATGGAAGGTGGCTTAAAGGTAGGAGAGGAAGTTAATTACTGACAAGGAAGCCAGTAGGGAGATATTGAAATAGTTCTAGGAAATGATAAAGGCCTAAAATTAGAACAGGAGAGGTAAAGAAAATGAGTTAAACATAAAAAAATATTTGGAGAGCAACAGCAACGAGAATGTGGTGACTAATAAAATATGGTTTTGCACTCACCTGGCAAAAGAGACACCGTGATCACAAGGGTGGTTTTCCCAGGGCGAGGCTTATCCACCGCACCCCAGATGTGCTGACCCCTGCGAGTTCCCCACATGTGGGCAATCTGCTGCATAACCTGTGGTAGTGGGGGACTGCGTTCGTGCTCTTCCCCTATCAAAAATACATGTACACATGTATGGTTCATAAATGCTTTAGTTATCTATTCTTACACGACAAAGTACTCCAAAACTTATCAGCTTAAAACAATGTAAGTATGTATTCTCTCACAGTTTTCTGTGGGTCAGAAAGTTTAAGGACGGCTTAGCCAGTCGTTATGGCTCGGGATCTCTTACGAGGTTGCAGTCAAGATGTGGGCCAAGGCTGCCGTATCCAAAGGTTTGATTGGGTCGTAGGGGTGTCCAAACTGTGGCATCTCTGGGCCACACTGGAAGAAGAAGAGTTGTCTTGGGCCACACATTAAATACACAAACACTAACGAAAACTGATGAACAAAAAAAGATTTTAAGTAAATTTCCAATTTTGTACTGGGCCACATTCATAGCCATCCGGGGCCACAGGAGCCACTCCTAAGATGGTTCACTCACACGGCTGACAGGTTGATGCTAATTATTGGCAAGAGCCTTCAGCTCCTTCTCACGTGGATCTCCCCAAAGGGCTGCTTGAGTGTCTTTACGACATGGCAGCTGGCCCCCAGAGCAAGTGACCTAAAAAAATAAGGTGAGACAGCACCCTTCTCTTATGACCTGACTTTGAAGTCACACACCATCACTTCTAGCATATTCCTTAGTCACATAGGCCTATCATGATACATTGTCAGAGGGACCATAAAAAAATGCAAATTTTAGAAGGTGAGGATAATTGGAGGCATCTTGGAGCCAGACTACCACAATGAACAAGATGGAAGCACAGAAGCTAAGTGAGATTTCTAGTTTGAGTGATAGGATCCAATGATGGGATTGAGCAAGATGCAAAACACAAGAGAAAAATAATTAGATTGGGAGGGGAAAGAGATTAGTTCAATTTTGAACCTGCCATGTGGGAAAACCTAAAACAAATACAAAAGGGAAATGCCTAATTATTATTTGAAAAGAGGAAGTTCTGCCCTGGTCGGTTAGGCTCAGTGGACTGAGTGCCAGCCTGTGAGGCAAAGTGTCACTGGTTCGATTCCCAGTCAGGGCACGTGCCTGGGTTGCAGGCCAGGTCCCCAGCAGGAGGCATGTGAGAGGCAACTGATCCATGAATGTTGCACACTGATGTTTCTCTCCCTCCCTCTCTCCCTCCCTTCCCCTCTGTCTCAAAATAAATAAATAAAATCTTTTTTTTTTAAAGAAAGAAAGAAAAGAAGAAGTTCCTAAGAGAGATCAGAGTTGAGGATGTCAGAATCAATATATCTAAGTGGAGGAGGAAGCCAAGGCAGAAAAGAATATGGCCCAGGAAGGGTGTACAGAAAGAAAAGGGAAGAAACCCAAAATCAGGAACAAAACCTTATTGAGAGAGTCCTTTATTTGAGGAATCGGGTGTAGGAGGAAAAGTCAGCAAATGACACAGGGAAGAAAAAATCGGGAAAGTGAGCAAAGCATAAGAGCTGTGCAGGCACTGAAGGCAGTGGGGGGGGGGGCAATGAGTCTCAGCAGCAGCGCCAAGTGACACAAACAGTCAAGTAACAGGAAACTGAGGCCCGCCCCCAGGTTTCACAGTTCAGACGGGTGGCCATCAGGTAAAAGGTCTCAGTAGAGTTGGGGTGTGGAGCTTGCCTAAATGCATGACTTCACCCATTAGATTAAACCACTCCTGCCATGCAATGGAGGTGCTGTCCCCTCATAACGAGCAGACTCATTACCTAAAAACTAATACGTACAGTAGTGAAAGATTCCTTTTAGCATGGGTATGTCATGCTCTATCTATGGGCAGTGGAGAATAAATGAATGGGTCAAACAAAGCACTATGTCCTCTGCCCAAACATCCACGCCTTCAAGAAAAGCTTCAGGTGTTGATAACCTTCTTGGGGCAACCAGGAAGCTAATCTACAGGCTGCAGTTATAGGGTAGAAGGGAAGTTATAAGGTAGGCATTTTGTTCACTAAAAAATCCCCAGCACCTTACAAGTGCCTGGCACATAATAGATGCTCAAAAAATATTAGTCAAATAAATCAATTGGGATTGAATCCTAAGGTCAGGAAATACTCAAATGGCAATATTATTTTTAGCCAAATAAGAAAAAACTCCAGGGACTTGCCAGAAACTAAAAGCAGAAATGTCGTGATCATTGCTGTATTTGAAGTCATTACCTTTGCTTTTGAAGACAATGCATCACAGCATCCATGAAATCTTTGTCTAGGATAAATCCCAGCCCAATAGTATGCTCGGGGGCCAATGACAGGAGGTAATATAGGAAACTGAAACTCATTACCACTTAAAATCAATGGCTTTGACCATATATTGTCATTATTTACTGAGCCTTCCTCAGTCAGACATCCTGCCAGGAAATTATGGAAATAAATTCAGTCAAAAAGCAAGAAAGGGCACTGCTAGGAGGGTCCAGCTCCACTAATCCATTCATTCATTCATTCACATATTCATCATTCAGGAAACTTTCACTGAGGGAATACGATGTGCCAGACGCTGCTAGGCCAAGATCTTTTCTGGAATAAATAGTGCTGGTTTTGTTCCAGTATGGCAGTTATTATTTTAGTCCTGTCACCACCAACTTCATCATTATTCATGTAATGTTGGAGGCGTATGAAGGCCACCGTGGGAACCTAGGGAAAGTCACCTAGAGGTCTGCTGACTCATTTTTCCTCCCACAAGGAGTGAGGACGACATTTACTCAGCAGTCTCACCTGCACCCCCTGCCAGTCATTTTATTCTAAGAAGTGATTGATCTAGGGCCATAAATTTAAGTCACCGATGTGTGGAGGTGAGGGAAACCATTTGGGCTTATTTTAGAGAGAAAACTCCATTCCCCTATTCTGGCAATATTTTCCCAGTTATAATTTAATCCTCAGAATCTTATAAGAACCTTAGGATGAGAGGGGATAAATGAACAGCTGCAGTACATTAAATCCTTATTTTCATTCTAAGAGCTTGATCTGGCTGGTTATCAGTTTTTAGCTTTTCACATCATCTGTAGAAGCAAACTAT
The DNA here is from genome assembly GCA_004024845.1 of Tonatia bakeri. NCBI lineage: Eukaryota > Metazoa > Chordata > Mammalia > Chiroptera > Phyllostomidae > Tonatia > Tonatia bakeri. Next base: position 67,728 of record PVIA01002272.1, read on the forward strand.
GATACCGCAGGAACTACTTAGGAGCTACCATGGTTGTGTGTGTTTAGAAATGGTCCATTCGATGACACAGGAGAAATCAGATGGTTAAACTTTTGCAACATTTCTTAAAGACCTTCAATAAGGCCTGATACCTTGAAATATAAACGAGGGAAAAAGAAGGCTGTGCCCATGCTAAAATTCTGGCAAAGAAACAATGGAAAGCTATCTTTGACCCCATTAAACAACCCTTTCTGTCTTAACCCCACCAAGAACTCGCTATATCCCCTTGGAATCTCAACTTCCTTCCAAATATCCGTAGGACTTCCCTTCACTCCCCAGGTCGGCCTGGTGCCACTAGGAGTTCTTAACATGGTACACTGGTTTCCTTGGGCTGCCATAACTAATCACTGCAGACTGGATGGCTTAACACAACTGAAATTTCTTCTCCCATAGTCCTAAAGATTAGAGGAATGAAACGAAGGTGTTGGCAGGGCCACGCTCCCTCTGAGGCTCTGGGCAGGAATCCTTCCTGCCTATTCCAGCTCCTGTGATTGCCGACGATCTGCAGCATTCCTTGGCTTGTGGCTGCATCACTCAGGTTTCTGCCTGTCCCTCACATGGCTGTCCTCCTCCATGTGTGTCTGTGTCCAAAACTCCATCTCCTAATAAGGACATGGAGATCAGATTTGGGGCCCATTCTAATCCAGTATGACCTCATCTTAACCTGCTTACATCTGTAAAGACCCGATTCCAGATAAGGTCACATTTGCAAGGACCAGGGGGTTAGGACTTCAACCTAACCTTTTGGGTTGGAGTTTAACGCACAGTTTAACACACAAAAATGCCCAAACTCTGAGTCTTCTAATGTTGGAAAATGCCACATCATAAACATGAGCCAGCCCTCAGGATTGCTGGGCCTCCTGTGTGAAACTGGAATAATTCCCGTTTTCCTCAAAAGTTTGTTGCAAGTTACAATGAAAAATTTCCTTCTTTCTCTCCCCCTTCTTTCCTTCAGTCCTTCCTTCCCTTTCAGAATCCTCGTGAGTACTTTCTGCGAGGACCCAGTGTCAGTGCTTGGAAGGATAGAAAGATGAAGTGAGATTCCCACATTCATAAGACTTGGACCTTGTAGGAAGATTCAACTGTCCATAAAAATCATAATATATGGCAAAAAGTGGTGATTGCCAGGAGAGTCACAGGCACGGTGACACAAAAATACAGACGACATAGATCAATTCCTGCCAGAAAGTGTCACACAAGGCATCCGAGCTTGATCTTGAAGAATATCTAGGATTTGGATTTTCAGAGATTAGAAGAAGAGTTCTGCCCTGGCTGGCGTAGCTCAGTGGATTGAGTGCGGGCTGCGAACCAGGCATCGCAGGTTCGATTCCCAGTCAGGGCACATGCCTGGGTTGCAGGCCATGACCCCCAGCAACCACACATTGGTCTTTCTTTCTCTCTCTCTTTCTCCCTCCCTTCCCTCTCTAAAAATAAAATAAATAAAATAGAAAAAAAAAAAAAGAAGAAGAGTTCTCAGTGGAGCTGGGTGAGCAGGGGCACAGCGGCAGGGAAGCGTAGTGTGTTTGTGAGTTTCTCAGTGTCTCCAGGCCCCTCCCGTGTCACTGCTGCAAATGCATTTCTGAAGATTTACTAGGGAAGAGATTAGAAGCAAAAGCACCAAAACGGTAGCCAACTGTGACCGTCTCAGAGAGGTGCAATTTTCCTTTGTGCTTTTATTTTCTTTCAGATTTTCTTCAATGCTCATGCATTATTTATAATTAGGAAAAATATTTTTCCCCATTTTTCAAGAGTTTCAAATTGCCACTCACAGAGAGAGAGAGAGAGAGAGAGAGAGAGAGAGAGAAATCATATCTTTCCAGATACAGAATTCTAACAGAGTGAGATGACTTTGATCATGCCAGTTATGACCCAGAGGGAGACGGGACCAGGAGAGGCAGCTGATCCGTGGGTCCCTGCAGCGAAGTCTGTACTGGCCTGGCAGTCAGGCCTGGAACTCCAGCAAAGCCGCAATTTTTCCTTTAGGTAAGCAATGTCTGCCCTCTGCTGGTGAGTCAAAAGCTACCAAAGGCAAGAGTTCTTTCCCATCTTCATAAGACAACATGGCGAAAAGTAATGTGAAATCATCATCCTGATCTTAAAGGCATGTGTATTGAAACTTTGACCAGGTCCTCGATCTCTTTAAGTGTGCCTCCCGCCATTGAAGAGAGATGCCCATTTGTCCACTTCCCCTTTGGGGCCAGTAGCACAGCCCATCCTCAGGCTGGGACGGGCCCGAGTCAGAGGAACTCATTCAGTTGGTAGAAGGGCAGGTTTGGTTTAGGAGCGGGGCATGATACCTCCCAGTGTCGGGGGAGCAGTGAGAGGTTTGCGCACGGTGACATGAAGAGGCACAAACACTGAAAGGCATCAACTGGTCTCCTAACATACGAGGTTTGGTTGGGGTGTTTTCTGAATGAGGCTGGCTTGAGACTTAGATGAGTTTCTCACCTCACTACTGTCAACTTTCAGGACAGGCTGACCTCTGGTTATGACTGTTCTGCGGCTTCATTGTACGACATTTATATAGCAGCACCCCTCACCTCTGCTCACTAACCGCCACGCCACCTTCCTGCATGTTGTGACAACCCAAAATACCTCTAGGCATTACTAAACACCCTCCCCACCCCAGGAGAGGGGACAAAATCACCCCCTGCTGAGAAACACTGCTTTAGACCCAGCTGCTTGTCCTCTTCAAACCTGGCTGCGTTTCCAAACCTTCAGTCACACTGTGTGCAAATAAGTAGGGGAGGAGGACCAAACGCCAGGAGACTCTGGAGTCACGCTGGGCCAAGCCCCTTGCCTCCTGGGGCTTGGTTTCATCAACTATGAGATATGGTTGTCATAACTTTCCTCTTGCTAGACTGCTCTGTTTGTTTAGTGCACAAAAACTCACTCAGCACCTGTCGTGTGCGGTGAGGGCCGCCTGCGGAACGAACAAGTCAGAACATGAAACTCCTGTGACCAGCGCGATGGATGAATCAGGTGTGCTTCTGCGGTAAAATGAATGACGAACCTTCGGAAGCCAGAACTCTAGGGAGGACTGGATTCGGGCCCACAACCGTATACACATTTCTGAAATCCTGACATTTTCTTCTTCTTCTTTTTTTTTTTTTTAACGATTTGTCATCAAAATCTCTTTGGTGGCAAAACCTGATGTGAATGAGGCTACTCACAATTTTCATTGGTCTAGTGAGTGTGGATATTTGTCTTTTTCTGCATGATAGTACTATGTTTGGTCAAGGGGTGCTTCCACAGCTGTACTCAGGGTATTCAATTGTACATAACATGTACACTTTCTTGCCTTTCTAAAAGGCAGACAATCTAAAGGCCAAAACGCACTTGGCCCCGAGGGTTTTGCAAAGGGACTGTGGACCAGTATATACAGATTAGCAGGGTAATGAGAGCAACACGGAGCTAACAGTTTCACACAGTAGTAGGTCTTAATTCTCATGTGCACCTGGCACCATGCCAGGCAAACTCTAAGCTTATAGTATGAGATCGATGGGGAAAGAAGGGTGTGTGAGTTTGCAGGCAGGACATGTGATTTTGTCACAGGATCAGCATAAGTAACCCTTGTCCAAAGACCAAAAACAATCCCACTCCACTAGCAGGGATCAAGTTCAGCTCATCAAGTCCGCCTGCTCTGTCCTCACGCTTTCTTCATGCCCGTTCAACCCAGCAACCTTAGACAGAGATGAATGAATATCTACACCCTGGGGTCAGGCTCTCCTCTGGTGTGAGACCTGGGGGAATGGAGGGGGTGCTTTTATCCTGTTGTTCAATGTGCAGAAGATATTATAGGAGACGTGGAGTAATCACTCAGAAAATAAGAGAGACTTCTGGTAAGTTCAAGTTTCACAACTGCTCAATCAGTTTTTACTTAAAAAGGATTTTAGTTTAAACCAGAACTTGATATCTCATTGTCACCAACTTCAATTTCTCCACCTTCAAAGGACTTGTTGCCTCCTTGACTTGTTTCTTTACTCCCATTTATTATCTGAGAATACTTCAAGGGAGGAGGTATACTCACAACACACCTATAGGCAATGTATTATAGAAGTGTACACTTGAAACCCGTATATTTTACTAACTACCGTCACCCCAAGAAATGCAATAAATTTTTTTGAAAAGAAACGAGAAGAGATGATAAAATGATTATTGTTGTCTGAAGCAAAATAATGATAATAATAATTTACTTGTAAATATATGTCAAATCTGTATTATGTGCCAAATGGCGATGAGACTATGCACACGAACGAGACACAGTCCTTGCTTTGGAAAAGTCCCGGTCCAAGAAGAGAGACCCTTGGACAACAGTCTGACCCCAAACACTATGGAAACAAATGCTATTTTTCATTTTCCCTAAGTTTGTGGACTAAAGAAGGGGTCAGCAAGCTAGGGCCTGCAGGTCAGCTACACATTCTTCTAAATAAAGTTTTAATAGAACACAGCTACACACATTGGTTTATGTAATGTGTGCGGCTGGTTTTGCACTACAAAGGCAAGGTTGAGTTTGCTCTGAGTATGCAACAGAAGCCCTATGACTTGCAAAGCCTAGAATATTTACTGTAGCCCTTAAAAAAAAGTTTCCAGACCCCTGGATTTAATGATAGGGTTGTAGCAGGGAAAGCTGTGAAAGAAGATTGAAAGAAAGAAATTGTTGACTGTCAAGTGCCTGGAAAAAAAAACAGCAAAATGTCAGTGTATCAGTTAGCATTTGGTTCAGCTGCAGGTAACAGAAAGCCAATTATGGGCTTAAACAAAATTAAGGTTTTATTTCTCCTACATAAAAGAAGTCAAGAGGTTGACCTAGTGGGTCCAAGGTCATCTGAGACCTAGCTTCTTTTATCTTTCTGTTCCCCATCATTCTTAGCAGGTTTTCTTCCTCCACATTGTCTCATGATGCAATATAGCTGCTGGGACTCCAGCAATTACATCTGTGTCCCAAACAAGCAGAGAAATGGAAGGACAAAAGAATCTACATTCTAGCTGAGTCTATTCCCTTTAAGAAAATGACCCAGAATCCCCACTTTACATGTCCATTTCCAACTCTTTGTCCACCCCTTGCTGTAAGAAAAATGGAAATGCAGTCTTCCACAACACTCTTCACATGTAGCCTTCACACTTTTCCCCACTGAACCGCAAACAGCTATATAGATGCTAATACCCTGGTTGCTAGCATGAGAGAACCTCTTACTGAGTTCCAAAATGGACATTCTAAACAATGCTCACATTAGAAATAGAAAAGTCCCTTCCTCCACCTTGTTGTTAATATATATTTGTTCATTTTCCAAGTATTTGTAGATTCTCTACTGTGTGCTCAACACTGTACTTGCACTGAAACCTTTTGTTTTTCATTTTCTTTCTTTTTTTATTGCTACATCAGCAGTTTTATTTATTATTTCAGGAAACAGTAACTTAGACGAAACCTCATAAGGTAACAACTAAACCAAGAAATTATTCTGTGATTAATAAATGCGAATTTATGTTCCTTTATATGGTGTACATGTGTAACTGTTATCAACTGGTATATATCTTTGAACAGTATGTCCAAATTGTATGGGTTAAAGTAGTCTTTTGTTATTGTTAATGTAAAGGGAATTTAAGACTTATAAAAGCACTTCTGCATTGTAATTATTTGTTTATGTTTCTCTCCCTCCCCCCACTAGGCTATCCACTCCTTAAGAACTTCTTTGAATTTGCTAACTACAGGTGTTTAATAAACGTTTGCTGAGGGAATGAAAGAATGATCTTCCAAACTTCCGGCCGAGGATCCTCTGCCTTTACAGCTGAGCTCAGTGGCTCTTTCCTGTTCTCTGGAGACAGGCGACAAAGATGCACATAATATTTACATACGTGCTGGACTTAACAACTTTCCAAGTGCTTAATTTTAAAATTAAATTAAATTAATCCAAAAGTACACCGTGACCACAAAGCAGCAGAAAGTGTCCCTTTTACACTAAATAAAGTTGTCTCCTTCCTTCCGATTGGTCCCCTAAATACTGGTCTTGAACTGCAGGGTTCGAAAGTGTGCATTTCAGATGCTAGAAGAAGCATCAGTGATCCTCTTCACCTGAATACAAAAACAAGAGAGAATTTAAACAGTGTCAAAGGGAATCCAGGTTGGGACTTAGTAAAGTTTTGCTGAACATAAACTATGTGCATCAGTAAAATGCTTTCCTAAAAGAGGTACAGAATCACGACAATAAATGGCAAACACCGTGGTTCCAGAATTAACTGCCCTCATGCAGGGGGTTTGGGTTCCATTATCCTGGGGGTGAAAAAATCTGCAGGAAAAATATTTCGCCACCAGGGGGTGCTCTACTAAAATCCAAAGGAACTCCCTCAGCGAGCTCACTATAAAGCACTCAGATATTGAGACCTACCATGGGCCAGTCTCAAAGCTCTCGTTCTTGTTTTCCCAGCCAATTCTGCACAAACTGTCCTCCATAGAAAAGCACTGTACCTTCAGCTCCAGACTTTACACCCAGAGATGATTTCCTAGAGAGCCACGTGAGATCGACATTGCCCTAGACTGGAGCTCCGTATCAGCTACAACCTGATACCTTCGCACTGCTGGGGCTGCTCTACTCCTGCGCATGACCGAGACTTACGTGTGATTAGTTTATGTTTCCCACTTTTCTTAAGGACACCGATGATGAATAAATGAGAACAATATGAGGCCATATGAGGCTGTCACATTTAATTTAGCAATAAATTAAGATTAAGAGAGCTGTTTGTCATTTAGAAACATCAGGATTAATCCTTTTAATTACTATCCAGATTTCTTGTAAATTATTTGATTTCTTTAATCCCTGTTCACTTTCATCCAAAAACCCTCAAATCTCCCTAATTTGACACACCGGATATTCATCTAATCGCCTTAGAAGACAAAATATAAAGGAACTTAGCACTGAATCCACTCTGGTGGTGGAAAAATGCGTGGAGGGGAACCTATCGTCTAATCCAAATTAGCCACCAACCTGCAGTACCCTGGGCAAGGCACTAGGTGTTCCTCAACCTCATCCTCTTCCTTTGCAAAGTGAGAGAGGACTGGACTGGAGCAGAGGATTTTACATCTTATTTTTAAGTGAATCCCTTGTCCTGCATTGGAAGAGGAATATTCTATCGATGTTCTAGCTCTAGGGAGACATCAAAGGTGTTTCACTCAGTGTCACCCGATACGGGAAGTGTCCCCAGCCACTCTGCACCACCTCTCCAGGCCTCCAGACCATATCCCACACCAGTCACGGGGTGGGACTCCTGCATGAGGACAGATGTTCTGAAGCAAGTAGACTACACAGAGTAAAAGTCATGGGCCCGTCAGAAGGGTACGCAGTTACAGGTTTCAGAATCCAAATAGTGGAGACAGTGAGGAATTTATTTCATGTAACAAGAAAACTGAGTGGTGGGTAGGCCAGCCCTACTGTGGCTGCTCAAGAACCAGGCTCCGTCTCTATCCCTGCTCTGCCTCCTTAACAAGGGGTCACGCAGTGTCCGGGACACCTCCGGGGCATCGTGTCTCCATTTCAAACAGGAAAAAGAGGGAAAGGAGAAGATGGCAAAAAGTTCGTGCCAGCTGAGTCTGTTTTGATGAGAAAAGCAGTAACTTTCCTGAGAGCCTCATCCAATCTAAGATGGAAGGTTTTCATCCCCACTTCACTGACCAGAACTGCCCACATGACCTTGAAAGACAGCTATGAGTTTTTGGATGGGCACACTGCCATCCTGAACCAAATGTGAGATACAAAATAGCAAGAGAAGAGGGGCGAATGCAAACTGAGTAGGCTACTAGCTGCATGTGCCATAAGACTGAGAAGGTGTCGGGACACAAATGGAGGTCCTCCAGCTAGTCACTGCAGATGGCCCGTGAAAGAGGGAGTCCTCACCAGATATCAAGAAATCCACTATGGAAGCTCCCCCTGTGGCCGATGCAGGGCTCACGCCAATGGAGACATGGCCTCCTTTGACATCCAACATAGGTGCATCACGCATATGTGGTTACGTGCCGAGGGAGCCTGGTGACCTCTAGTTGCTCCCTCTGCACCTGTCAGAGCCTGCTCCCTCACCCAGGGCCTCCGACCCCCCTCCTGGTGCACTCTCTCCCAGCATTCCCTTTCTCCAGGCTCTGAGAGTTCCTCCTAAGGCAGGAGACTTTGCCATTCTGCACTTCCCAAATCTCTACACATGGAAATCTGCCCTTTGTTGAAGCCAAGAGGTTTTTTTGTTTTGTTTTGGATTTTTCTTTTTATTTATAACTGAAGAATGCTCTCCTTTCTTTTGGCTCTCTTTTTCTCTGAGCGGTCTTGCCCTTACAGCAGTGAACACAGAATGCCATGCTCAGTGCCTGGGTCAAGGACCCAGGGGTATGACGAAATACCAGAAACAAAACAATTTAGATTTTAAAATATCACCCATCTGCGTTTCATGTGAAATCTTACCCAGAAACACAAAGGCAAAACAGAGAAAGTGAGAGCCAACACGGTTAAAGGGCGGAGGGGTGGGGGGGACCCCAGGGTCCTCTCCCATGCGTCCAGAGAGAAGCTGGCTGAGGAAAGTCTGAAAATTCACTCAATCAGAAAATCTCTATGGTCTCTTCCAGCTTGAAAGTTCTGTGATTCAAAAAGGAGCAAACTTTTAGTCTATTTTTCCAAAGATTGAGAATAGTCCCACAAAATGAGTGTGGCAGATAAAATAAACGATGATTAATGTGGGTGTGTTCCCAGGCTTTCCTGGATCCCGACCCTCCTCTTCGGTCCATTACAGCTTTTTCACTGCACAATGCTCCAACAGCAGGCTTTTGTGATGGAGAATAAACGTGGAAGGATGAGAAACAAGAAGAGACAGTGGGTCAACAAAAGCTAAACGTTTTGGAGGTGCTCAAACAACACGTGCCTGCTCCTGTTTATAGGAACGCTATTCACAATACCCAACGTGCACGAACAGATGGATGGAGACATAAATCATGGTGTATACACACAAGAGAATATTACTCAGCCATCAAAAAGAACAAGGTACTGACACATGCTGGATGAACCTCGAAGACATTGTACTATTTGAGAGAAACCAGACACAAAGGGCCACATATTGCTTGGTTCCATTTAGAGTCAGTGCCCACAAGAGGTGGATCCAGGGAGGCACGAAGTGGGTGGGTGCTTACCGAGGGCTGGGGGAGAGAAGAATAGGAAATGACAGCTTAATGGGTAACAGGGTTTTTGGTGTGGTTTTTTTTTTTTGAAGGATGAAAGGTTTTGGAACTAGATGGGGGTAGTGGTTGCACAGGATTTTGAATATACTAAATGCCACTGAATCGTTCACTTTTAAATGGTTAATTTTATGTTTTGTGAACTTGACCTTAATTTTTTTTTATAAGAGAAGAGGAGAAAGAGCAGTGCCAGGGCACGGGGTCCAGGGAGCGTTTGGAGGCAGTGGCTGAGGAAAGGACCGTGGTTACAGGGTGAAGGATAGGGGAGAAGCCTGCTGGCAGTTTTGTGCCCCTTCCCCATTCCCAAAATCCAAGGAGAGGACTCCAGCACTGTCACGGTTAAGAGTACAAGCTCTGGAACTAGACTGCCTCATTCAAAATCCCAGTGCTATTATACTGTGACCTTGGGCAAGTTACTTAACCTATTTCCTCATTTGGAACACGGAGATAATAAGACGCAATTCGTAGGAGCTGCTAAAAGGGTAAATAAATTAATCCACGTAAGGCTCTTGAAAGAGTGGCTCATCACCAGCCCTCATTGAACGTTACCTGGTGTTCCTCATCCTTTTCGTCTCCTGGATCTTCCTCTTTGACCAAACCATTCCAGAACTGGGCCGTGCTACTTGTGCTAAGTAAACCAGTGTTTCCTTATTCTATGTTTTTTTTTTTAAATGCACATGTTGAGACAATTACAAGTAATGTCACCTACAAGCAAAGCTTTTTAGCCTCCTTGGGCTAACGTAACAAAGTACCACAAAGTGGTCAACCAAGAATAAGAGAAATGTATTCTCTTTCTGCTCCAGAGGATGGAAGTCAGGAATTGGGGTGTGGGCAGGGCTGCACACCCTCCAAAGTTTCTGGGGAAGGGTCCTTCCTTGCAGCCTCCTGCTTTAGCAGCCCAAGCATTCCTGGGCTTGTGGTAGCATAACTCCAATTTCTGCCTCCATTGTCACATGGTCGTCTTCCTGTGCGTCTTCAGGTCATCTTCCCCCATGCATGTCTGTATCCAGATTTCCCTCTTCTCATAAGAACACCAGTCATGTTTGATTAGGGGCCCAGCCTACAACAGTATGACCTCATTCACTAATTTCATCTGCAATGACCCTATTTCCAAATAAGGTCATGCTGAGGTTCTGGGGTTAGAAATACAAATATTTTGGGGGGTGACACAATTCAACTGCTAGCACCCACCAATCTCCATAGCTCTCTAACGTACTCACAAGCTCCACCACCACCTCTCCAATTCTTCCCCAGCCTACCTGCTGCTGGAACAATCTTGAGGGAGCAAAACGCCTTCCTTCCGCAGATGCATCTCTCGTGCAATGCACAAAACTGAACATGCACCGTTAGTGATTGCCCACGTTTGGTTCCTCAGTCTATGAATTCCCAAGGAATAGGAAGTATATCACATTCAACTTCCCAGATTAGTAGAATACCTATTACAAGCAATGGAGACTTCGACAGATGAAAGAAGAGGGGAAGAAAGTGCGGGAGGGAAGTAAAACTCAAATGTCTACTGGCTCAGCAGCCCCCACCTGTAAATGACACTCGGCCCTCAGCTCTCCATTTCCATTTGTCCAGACTTTTCTCTCTCACCTGGGCTCCCGTCTCTGCCTCTGTAGAGACTGCTCTGGACTGCCAGTAGCCACTGCAACCCCTGAATGCAGCTGGCAGTTGCCTAGAACTCCTAAGTGAACTACCTCTGACCACTACAACCAACTCTGCAATGGCCCTGGTGGCACAGGTCTCCCTTACAAGGCCATGACCTAGAGGACACAGGCCCCTTCACTGATTTCCGACAGCTCAGCCTACTGCCCACACACACAGTAAGAGCTAAGACTTACTGAGCTCTTATTATATGCCAGGCATCATTCTATTCTCCTCATACGGATCAGCTCATTGGCACCGCACAATAGCCCAATATGGCAGAAACCGCTGTCATCTCTGCTACAGATGACAAAACTGAGACCTAGAGAAGTTAAATAACGTGGCCAACGTAACAGCTAGTGAGTGTGGGAACGAGGATTCGAAGCCAAGCAACCTGATAGCTAAGACAAAACTATCCAAAACGTGGAAATAGGCAAAAGGATGGCTCCCTACCTCTTCAAAGTCATACTGGAACATGACAGCCCACTCCAGAAATATCCTATTCTTTAGGAAGTGTGCCCTAATGACTCACTCTTAACAATTGATTAGGATAGTCTACATTTCTGCAAGCATAGATGTTAACCTGTAGAAAGCTGAAAGTGATTCAAATGATTCTTGACCTAAAGCGATGCAAATGAGTTTCTCTTTAGTGAGAAAGATAGCTCCAAAGGTTACAGTTCTGTTGCTCTAGGGAATCGGCCGGTCTTGCACTTAAGTCAGCGATCTCATACCAGCACACTCCTGCGGTTCCCAGCTGTGCTCCTCTGAACCAGGCCTACCACCCAGCCAGTTCCTCATCGACGATGGAAGTAAACCTGTGACGCACGCCCATTCTATGCGTGTGTGACGGTTATATTTTAGTGTTCTGAAATTTTTATTTGGCACACATGCTTAACCATTATACTCGAATGAAAGAAAGTTGAATTAAAAAACACATGCAGATTATGTTTAAGAAGGGAATGAAACCCATGACTGGAACTTACCAGTCCCTGGAAGAGTAATGAGTAAATTAGTACAAAGAATATTAGACAGATTATATATATATATAATAGATAGATAAATAGATATCATATATCCTATTATAATATATGTATTATGTCCCCACAAAAGACTGCTCATAGCACAGAACAGCAGAAGCTGCTCTGGGGGAACCCTGCTTGGTGGTTTCTCTGGGAATTTGGTGGAAATGAGACAGAATTTTGAAACTAAGACTGGGACTCACCAAAGAGCCAGACATCCCCCAGGAGAGTGAACCATGTTGCTCAAAGTGTGTTTTAAAAGACAAAATTCAACTGGGTAACTTTTAAAGTGCCTACTGGCTTTGTTCAATGATTCATGAAATGGCAGCACCCCACCTAGCAGACAGAAAGGAGCTCCCAGGAGCTGTACAAAATGAGACTTTCATAGGCAGAAGGGAGCAGAAACAAGGAAGTTCTACCAGACGAAAAAGGCAGGGTGGTTACTGCAAGGTCGCTTTCCTTAGAGGACGGGGCAGCTCTATCAGGCAGGTGACCTAACCAGTTAGTGCTGATGGGGCGATTGCTGACTGACTGGTTTCAGACTCCGTTTCTGGGGAGCTGCAACTGTAATTAAGTTGTCTCAGTTCGGTGACACGGGGCTTAGCATAATCGACTCTATTTTTGGCCTGTTGTCTTCTTTTTAACAGGTGTGACCTCCTGAGGATTCTTAAATGGAAAAGAATTCACACCTCTACCAAGGGCTTGATTCAGTGCAAACCAAGTACTCCAATTCAAGACTGCTAATAGAAGTTAGTAAGTGAAGCAACTACAAATAAGAGATTATTGCTTGGAATATAGAAGATGCTTAATAAATATTGAATGAGTTGAAAAATTGTTCCCCAACTCAGAGAAATCACTTCTGCAAAAAATACGAACAAGTTGAACCAATTCGACCAGAGCTATTAAAGTTGTTTTCTTTATCAGAGGAAAGATTATGACAAGGTACTTAGTTCCAACTCACTGCTAATAACTTGCTAATAGTGCCAATGGAGCTCTTAATTATATGGGAAAGACTATGGATGGCCTGTTTTTCAAGTGTTTGAAAATGGAGACATACATTAAAAACCCATTGCAGTCTTCTGTACTTCTTTTCTAAAGGTGGTTATGGGTGTTCGCGGTTTCTATTTGTGGAAGGGTTCCATCAGCACACCACTGGATACGGGATATTTCAGGCAGTATTAAGTGATGACCATATAAAATATTGGTAGAAAGTAATACTGAATGTCAACTCTAAGTGAAAAATAATAAATACTAGTCCTGGCTCAGGGGATTGAGTGCCGGCCTGCGAATCAAAGGGTTGCTGGTTCGATTCTCAGTCAGGGCACATGCCTGGGTTGCAGGTCATTGGGGGTGTGCGAGAGGCAACCACGCATTGATGTCTCTCTCCTTCTTTCTCCCTCCCTTCCCTTCTCTCTAAAAATAAATAAATAAAATCTAAAAAATAATAATAAGTAAAGTATTGGTGGGCTTCCTGAAGGAGCCCCTGGTTAGGCTACACACGGATTCATTCGAGGCACTCTTCTAGCCAGTACGAACACAGCAATAAACAAACTGCACAAGGTGTCTTTCCATCTTGGAGTTTAGATGCTAGAGGGGGGAAACAGACAGGAAAAAAATAAAAAAGAAATGCACACAGCAAGGTAGACTATGACATGCACTATGGAGAAAAGTAATACAGGGACAGGAAAGAGGAAATTCAGGTGGAGTGGGGACTGGAGCCAGCTTACAATTTAAAACAGGACAGTCAAGGAAGGCCTCACTGAATAAAGACTTAAAGGATGTGAGACAGCAAAGGATATGGATATCTGGGGAAAGAGCATTCTAGGATGAAAAAATAGACAAGGGCAATGTCATGAGGCAGGAGCATGCCTGGTGTGTTTAAGGAACAATAAAGAAGTCATAGGGAACATGGAGCAAGAGGGAAGTGGTGGAGATGGGGATCCAGTAGGGCTTGGGGCAGAGAACTGACAGGGTCCACTGACGTCTTCCCAGGACCGCCCTGGCTGCCGGTTAAGAATAGATTGGAAAGAGCCCAGCACGGAGCAGGAGGATGGGCTAAGGAGCTGTTGCCCTACTGGAATGAAGCCACCCTTGCCAACAGCCCCCTCCATAGGTCAGGCCACTTGAAATGTGTCCAGCCTGCTCTTTCAACGTTATGTTGCAGAAATAAGATTTAATCCCTGCTCTGTAAGTAAACCAAAAAAGAGAAAAGGAAAAAAAAATGGAGCTGGTCATGAGGTATCTCGTTTCCCAGGAAATAAGAAAAAAAATAAAATTGCAATTTGCATTTTTGCCAGTTAAAGAAATTGAGTGGATTTAAGCTGCCTTAGGGAGAAAAGAAGCAAATGTTGAGGGGTTAAAAATAACAATGCGACACAGCGTGTGCTGGAGTAATCAGCCATGAAAAGGGGTTGCCCAGGGATCTCATTACGTTTCCTCAGATGACTTTCCCAAGCGGTGGCAGGAAGCCACTGGACCGCCAGGCACAATGGTCTGGTTTTAAAAACCCATAATTTAATGTTGAAATAAACGGCAGAACCCAAAACCATCAAGATCAATTAGATGATCATTAAGGAAAATGACAAGCCTATCACACTGTCCTGCACTTTAAATCGAGACCCTGAGCTGCCCGTACCGTTGGATACCTGCCAAACACAGGTGGGTGGAGGTTGATGTCCATTTAAATCGCGCGGCACCACCCGGTTCACAGGCGGAAGGCCGGTAAAGTCACTCTCAGCTGCACTCAGGGAAACCAAGCTCCGCCGCTGGGGAGGCTGAGGCTTCGCTGCAGGTCAGCGCTTTTTCGCCCTACCGGCTGACTTCTGTGAACTGAAACGGAAAACCGGTTACTCTCCAAGAACAAAATCTTCAGATGCCTCAAGAGCAGTTTTAGTTTAGTTTTAGAATTATGGGCTGGCTGTCTTTCTCCTTTGTTGGTGTCAGAGGAATCCAAATTAAAAACATTGCCAAGTAATGGAAACTTACTGAAATCTTCCTTTTCTGACTATCCTCTATTTACAACCATTCTGATCATTTTCTGGCTGGCCACACACACGCTTCTTTCCAAACGGAATCCCCAGCGGCCCATCTGGAGCTGTGTTTCCCACCCGCTTTATCGACCTCCGCCCCTTGATCTCATTCCCTTGGAAGCCTGAACCTCAATTCCATAAACACATTAATAATAAAAACTGACTCCAATGGACTGAGGCCATATTGTTGAATTGATTCTCAGATCACACAACTTAACAATTCTTGTTTTCTCTGTAATATGCTTAGAACGCAGGTGTGTCCAGGCTTCAGCCTCCTGGCATCCACAGTGCCCAAAGGAGAGCTCTCAAGTTGTGCTGTGCTATTCCTTCTCCTCCCTCCAAGCTGATCCCCACTTTGGCCCTGCCTGTGCTCCAAGATTAGCTGTCCTGCCATGTCCCTGCAGCTGGGCTGGGCCCTACCCACTGAGTGGCTGCAAGTAGTCCCCTAATAGGCCACTGCTGCCTGCCTGCTGTCATAACCTCATCTCACTCATCATCTCATAAACCAGCTTCTGCAGAAAAGTGGTTTCCAACTTCAACTGGCACTTCAGTACTGCCCAAGAATTCATTTTCAGGTGTCTGCTCATTAATTTAGTTAATTTTATTGAGTACCTACTATGTGCAAAGGCATTGGGCCACAAACACGTACAGTCAATGGTCTACAGATACCCCCATATTCTGTTCCTCCTGCAGCTATTTCTAACCTGCACTGTTCAGGAGCCCCCCTCCCCAACACATCCCACATTCCTCCTGGCGGTGGCCTAGCCGGTTTTAGGGAAAGCCTCCCTCACATCTACACACAGATCAGCACCGCACCCACCTTTGCCTCCCTCACTCCTGCCTCAGTTGCATTTCCCTGGAGGTCTTGCTCCATCAGTTTTCCCTCTCTCTTCTCTACCTTCAATCTCACCTTGCTAGTGGTTCTTTTCCAACAATATTTTTACATGTTCCAGTCTATCCCAAATTAAAAATTCATGAATAAGTGATCTCTCCTCTAAGTCCTTCTCTAGCATCCAACCTATCTCTGTCTCTCCATAGCCAACCTTCTAGAAAGAGAACTCTATCCTTGCTAACTGCACTTTGTCTATCTCAGCAACACGCACCTCACTGGCTCCCAAATGTGAGCCTATGTCCTGTGTCCCTTCGCATGTGATCAAGTGTGTCCTGGATGCATCCCCAGTGGGGTGACCCAAGGCACTTCAAAGCTCATAAGCTTGAAACTGAACTCATCAACTCTCCTAGAGTTCGGATCCCACCTGCACCACGTACTGGCAAGTTTAAACCACTTAGTCTTTCTGTTTCCGTGTTCACAAGCACCAAGAGCTGTGAAGACTCTGAGATGTTACCCTACCTGCAAACCAGCAAGTCTGCCTGCCAGGCAAGCCCGTCTACGCTGATGCTGGCAGACAATAAAAAAAACTCCTGGGTCAGACATAAAGGTGTCAGTCTGAACCAAGAACAGCAAGATGAACTAAAGCTTTATTGGGAATTGCAATTTTGCAAACACAAACTTGGGTAGAAACTCAACTCTGTTCTAAGCGGGAAAGGAGACAAAATTTTCGAAGACAGAGAAAGAGGGGCTTCCAAAGAGGTTACACAGTTGTTTTTAAAGAGCTGTGATTGGTGCTGGCAAGCAGACTCATGCTGCACCATACGTGATTGGTTGCTTGTGTCTATTTTCAGGTAAAAAAAAACAAAACACCTTATTTTATAATAAGTTCAGTGAGGCAGAGCCGGTTCCAGGAACTATATCAGGATGTAGCCCTTTGGTTTAGCCCAGCTCAAAAGTTGCGGGCTGGATGAAAAAGGTGAAGGGGCTAAGCAAAAAAAATAAATAAATAAAAAGTACAAAAACAACTCATAGACACAGACAATAGCATGGCGATTACCAGAGGGAGGGGTCGTGGGAGGGAAGGCAGAAGAGGCCACAGTGACGGAAGGAAGGAGGGAAGGCAGAATGCAGGATAAACAGTGATGGAAGACTTGCTTCCGGCGGTGAACATGCAACACGATATACAGCTGATGTGGTATAGAATTGTGCACCTAAAACCTATATAATATTATTAACCAGTGTCACTCCAATAAACCTAATTTAAAAAGTAAAAAAAAAAAAATAGAATCCATAATGTATATATTATGTTACATTATGCTACATTATATTACGTTACCAGAAAAAGTTTAGTTTAACATGGAGGTGGGGTGACAGCTCAGCTTCCTGGGAGCCCCCAGCTCCATTTTAGATTTACCTCCTGATAATATCCGTTCCATTTTGCTCTTTTTCTTTCACAAAGGCCAGTTTATTACTAACAACAACTGCAGGTGCCAGAGAATCGGCAGGGTTTGTGCTGGTGCCTGGATCTGCAGTTTCCACAGGGGGACGTCAGTGACACCCACACGTGAAGGGAGGCCACAGAAGAAGAACCCTGAGTTCAGGGACACTGTCTTTGCCCCAGAGGGAGACAGCACCTCTTCCAAGGCCGTTTGCTACATGTCGAGTTGAGCGCAGGGGATGCTGTGGCAGCTCACTCCCCAGGTCGTCAGAGTGTTCAGTGTGTTGTGCGAACCTTCGGAACGGTATGAGACGCGTCCGGAGCTCCAATGCCATTTTACAGCCTATCTCTCAGTAGCTCGTTGGCGAGGGTGCATGTTATTCATCTCTGTAAGCCTGTGTCCGGCACTCCGTGCTGCGCACAACAGTTGCATGACGTCTGCTAACTAATTTGGTTTAAGATATCTGAAGATCTTGAAATATCACATGCACTATTTTACATGCCAGGCTGTGCTAAATGTTGTGATGGTAGAAGCCTTAAACACCGACTCACATTAGGGTTAACAAGTAAATTACAGTGTCAACACTAATTCAAGAAGATGTGGCGTTAACATGAGTTGTGCGAAAAAAATCACCTAACAGCTTGCTTTTAAAAAGAGATTTAATAATATCTAAAGGCTTGTTTTAAAAATTATGTTCCATGGAAAGTAGTATTATCCCTTTAAATAAGTTGTAAGTTAATAGGGGTAACTTCAGACCAAAAAAAAAAAAATGCCTTTACCTTACAGTTAATTTGACCTGTAGCAGAGTAAGACTCCAATGAATTCACAGCCCAAAGTCAGTGACTATGGTATGTTGACATGAGCTTACCTAGCAAATAAAGATTTATGGAGTGCTTTCTGCGTGCCAAGCGCTACCTGAGATAGCGGGGATATTCTGGGCAGAGGAAGAGGCCAGATCCCTCCTGCCCCGCAGGACGCCCTTCAGAAGGGAAGAGGAGCATCGAAAACTCCAGTGCAAAGATGTTGGAGGGATTAAGTGAACACCAACAAATAGCACCCCATTTCCCGGAGTTCCCCAAGTTCTGAACCAGTTAAGAAATAATCAGAGACTAAAATATTACCTTTAAAACTGATGAAGCTGATACAGAGAATCTGGCTGTAGATGCAGGAGTGAGCTTTCAATTCCCACCCAGTCACAGAGGATGCTGAGTCGCCACAGCTGGGTGTCCCCACACCACTGGGCCTGGCTGTTTGTAAGGGACTGAAAACAATGGGGGGCAAGCATCCTCTGCAGGCAGGTGACCCTAAGAGTGAAGGCAGCAGGAGGGTCTCTGCCACTCACACCCAGTTCCTCCTCAAACTCACTCCACAGATAACCCACTTCCCACTGTAGGGAGGAGAAAGGGGTGAAGCAAGGCTGTGCATGTTTAGGAAAATGCCTTCTTGTGAAAATCAGAAAGGGTGGGGGCAATGCTCCCCTCTAACAATGAGTCAGATACTTTCAGAAACAAGAACGATCTATGGGCAACATAAAATAAGGTAACATAAGAAAGAGTGGTAGGGGAAGAGCCTTCTTTACCTGGGATGACCAGGTAAGACCTTTCTAAGGAGTGCCATTTGGGTTAGAATCAGCCAACCTGGGAGAAGAGCAAAAGAAACGGCAAGCACAAAGGCTCGGAGAAGGGAATGAACTGGGTGAGACTGAGGACAAAAAGGAGGCCTGTGGGACCAGAGGCGTGTGGTAGGCTGAATAATGAATAACCCACACTCCCGCAAAGATGTTCACGTCCTAATCCCTGAGACCTGTAAATATGTTACCTCAATGGCAAAAAGAACTTCGCAGATGTGATCCATTTCAGGATCTTCAGATGGAGAAATAATCCTAAATTACCAGGCTGGGCCCAGTGTAATCACAAGGGTTCTTATAAGAGGGGGCAGGAGCATTAGAGAAAGAGAACGGTGCCCTGGCTGGTGTGGTTCAGTGGAATGAGCACCGGCCTTTGAACCAAAGGGTTACTGGTTCTATTCCCAGTCAGGGAGCATGTCTGGGTTGTGGGCCAGGTCCCCAGTTGGAGGCATGCAAGAGGCAATCACACATTGATGTTTCTCTCCTTCTCTTTCTCCCTCCCTTCCCCTCTTTCTAAAAATAAATAAATAAATAAATAAATAAGATATTTTTTAAAAAGAGAGAGAGAATGGAAGATGCTGCACTGCTTTCTTTGAAGATGGAAGAGGGACTCATAAGCCAAGAAACACACATGCGACAAAATGGACTCTCACCTAGAACCTCCAGAAAGAACACAGCCCTGTCAACACCTGGATGTTAGAACTTCTGATCTCTCTATGTGTAAGAGAGATCTGTGTTGTTTAGGCCACTGTTTGTGACAATTTGTTACAGCAGCAATTACAAATACAAGCAGTGAGGACAAGAGGGGAGTAGGGGGAAACTGAGGTCCTAGAGTTTGTTAGGGGTCGAGTTATGTTGGCTCTTGTAGGGCGTATTAAAAAGTTTGGGTTTTACTCTGGGGGCTGTTGGAAGTCATGTGAGTGTTTTCAGTGGAGGAGTGGTACTTACTAACTTTTGCTTCAAAAAGATTACTCTGGCTATTGTGTAGAGAAGGAGGGGAGGCCAGAAGTCTGGTAGAGCAGGTGTCTCAAACCAAGGCGGCAACATTGGAAAGAGTGTAAAGTGGCCACATTTAGGACCTATTTTAGAGACAAAGATGAGAAACTGACAGACTGACTGTGAATTGCCAGGAAGAAAGAAGCATCAAGGAGGACTCCAGGGGTTTTAGCCAGAGCTACCAAATAAAAACGGGGATGATGGCACTTGTAACTCAAGTGAGGAAGGCTTTGTGAAGCCGAGGATGGGCTGGAGGTGATGGGGAAACCAGGAGGCCTATCTCTGTCATGCCAAGTTTGCTGTGCCTGTTAGATATATCAAAGCAGAGAAGTTAATTCAAAATGTAGACGTACTGGCTGGGCGACCAAGGGAGAGACCAACGCTGGCCATCAAAACTTGAATACCATCAGTTTACAAAGTCATGAACCACAAGACCCACTTATCAGGAGGGTGTAGATAGAACAGAGGAGGAGGGTCGCTCCCAAGGCACCCTTACCCTTAAAGGTCAGCTGGAGGGGGAGTCATCAGCAAAAGAAACAGAGACCCATTGATCGATGAAGAAGGAACACATTTCCTCTGGTCTCTCACTCCACTTAACTATGGAAAGACAGAGGGAAAAGAAAGACAGAAGTGGGAAAGAAGAGATAAGAATAACCTGAAATAATCAACAAATTAAGAAATATCGAGCTCTGGCTGGTGTCGCTCAGTGGAATGAGTGAGGACTTGAGAATCAAAGCATTTCTGGCTCGGCTCCCAGTCAGGGCACGTGCCTGGATTGTGGGCCAGGTCCCCAGTGCGGGACTCACAAGAGGCAACCACACATTGATGTTCCCCTCCCTCTCTTTCTCCCTTCCTTCCCCTCTCTCTAAAAATAAAATAAGTCTTTAAAAAAAAGAAATATTGAGACTATCTTCTTCAGGTAGGGTCAAGAGTTTCAGAGCCTAGGAGACACAACCTCATACAAATGGAGAAGAAAAGGATAAGAAAAAAAACACACGCTAATTTCAGCCCTCACAAAATTTTGCTTGGGCAACTGTATCTGCCAGGCACCATTGTAGTTGTTAATAATACAACAGTAAATAAGGCAGAACTCCTGGTCTTATCAGTAAAATATAAGCCCCCAAATTGTCAAGTATTTTTTTAAATCAAGCTATCAAACTGTATACACCTCTAACACTAATTTTATTTGTAAAAATATTTAAATCAAACTCACCTAGATGGTCTCTAAAAAGTGGTTTTGCTGTTTAACAAAACTACAGGTTATTTTCTTTTTCTTATACTTTAATGTAATTTCATTCCTTATTATGTTTAGACTAAATTAATATTTATGCCTTTTGGCAATGTATGGAATTTCAATGAATCTTCCCTAAGGAAGTGATCTTAAACATGCTCTTGACTGATCACAAAACATAGCTACTACAATTCACAGATGGTGCCACAAGGTGGCAATAGAGAGTCTCTGACGTTACTCCAACTTCAAAGTTAGTTTGCAAGCTGTCAGAGCCCAATGCTTGTGGAATATTCATGGAGAATCTTTCTCCAAGTAAATCACAATGTTACATGAAAAAAAATGGCTATAACCAGAAATCCTACTTTTAGAGGTAACTTATAAAAGACAATAGAATAAATGAAAAAAGATGTATGAATGCAATAGCAAAAAAATGTGAAGCAAGCTAAATGCCCATCAGTGGGGGACTGAGTACATGCATCACCTTATCAATGATGAAGATCTATAACAACATAGAAGGATGTCTGTTATGTTAGGGTACTTGGTGACGTGGGCTGTGAAAGAATTCACAAAGAGAGGAAAGTGTAGAGAATGAAGTTTTTATTCACTCTCTGAGAAAGGAGAGGGGTACGGTGTGGAGAAATGCACCAGCCTTGAAGGGTGGGAGCTCTGAGCTTTTATCGGATTATAGTTGGATTTAAAAAGGGTAGGTGGGGGCGGCTGTTGGGGACATTGTAACAGGAAGCTGCAGTTTGTCCCAATGTTTTTCTGCCTGTGTCTGTAGGGAGCAGTTAGTCACGTTCGTTCTTGCTTTCCAGTAACTTCCCGTCCTGGAGACAAGCTCAGAAGAGTAAAATGGCAGTCATGTTTAACAAGGTCACAGGCCTGCTTGGCAAGTGGTGGTATGATAGCAAATGATGCAGGCTTTGTTCTTTCATATCACATGTTATTTTAAGTGAAAAGAAAGCAGATCTCAGAACATTAATATGGAAGATAGTTTGTTATCATGGTTAAAAGCACTGGATCTAGAGTTACATGGTCCAGGTCAAATCCCAACTGTTAGCTGTGTGACCTTGAGTAAGTTTCTTAACCTCTCTGAACTTCATTTATAAAATGGAAGTACTATTACAACTGTTACAGGACAAACTCCCAGAAACTCAGTTCTCTCTTTCACCCAATAAAGAACTGCAGGTCGAATTGACAAGTCTATTATCGTGCAAGCAGGGTTTACTGGTGATGTGTTCTCACGGAAGAGAACAGACCTTGCTGAGGTGGGAGAGAAGGGCAGGAGCAAGAGAGATATCCTTTGTTCTGAGGACTCATTGTGGGCTGTGAAGAAGTTACATATTGATTGACAGGTAAAGGCGGTGCTAGCTTTCCAGGATAGGGCTAGTGAGTACCCAAAGGTGTTAATAGGCTTCTTTAGGCACTACAGGACATTTCCAGCCTTTTAGGCCTCGGGATGAAAGCACAGTTTTCAAAAGCTTTCTTTCCCCCCAAACGGAAAAGATGCGAAGAAGTTCAAAGCCTGCTGAGTCAGTGGGTAGGACATGTATCCCTCCTCCTCCGTGCCTTGGTTTGCTATCTACCCTACCTAACACTGCCTCACTGGGTTGTTGGGCAGATTAAGTGCAACATTACAGGGAAAGCACTGGCAACGGTGTCTGGCATATGCTAAGCTTGCAGCAGGTAGTAACTACTGTTATAATTACAGTGTGATGCCACTGCTTTTTTTTTTTAATCCTCATCTGAGGACATGCTTATTGATTTCACAGAGAGGGGAGGGGAGGGGAGGGAGAGAAACATCAACGTGAAAGAGAAACATCGATTGCTTGTCTCTCCTACTTGCCCCGACTGGGGACGGAACCCATAACCCAGGCAGGTGCCCTGACCGGGTACCAAACAGCAACATTGCAATTTTCAGGACGACACCCAACAAACTGATCCACACTCGCCAGGGCCCCACTGCTTTCTTAAATATCCAATAAATCTACAGGTGGACACAAGAATTTTCTGGAAAGGATACATATCAAAATTTTACAATGATTATAATATCTGAGTGGTGAGGCTGCAGGTAGACACTTTAATTAAAACTCTTAATAATTTGGGGAGAAAACTTCTAATGGTGTCTCTATATGTTCAAATACACAGAGATCTGTAACAATGACCTTTCATGCCATATTTCTAAGAAGAAAAAAAGATACTTTATTTTTTACGTAATAACAAAAATCATTGTTTTCAAACAAAGTCTACAATGATTCTAATAATTTTCCTTTTTCCCTTTTTTAAAATTTGATTCCATCTCTCATCTCATCAGAGTCTGTTTCAAACACATCTTTGTACCCAGCCTCAGTTCCAGCTTGCTGCTCTGGGCCCTCCTCCCCAGCCCAGGACTGCTCCGAAGGACAAAGGCAGCCTTGCCTTAGGCTCTAGTCCCTAGCTGGTCTCCTGCAGCCCTCCAGTTGGGCTAAAACTTGTTTTTCCCATTCCATTCCTGTTTCTGTTACAATGGAATGAGTGGCCAGAGGGGAAATAAAGACAAGAATGAGGGCAGCCCTTGAAATTCTATGTATAGTTTCCACTATCTGGGAAAGAAGGCCTTGAAACAAACTGTGCTTTTATTCCAAGGCCTGAAAGGCGGAAAGGGCCCATAGCTCCCAAAGGAAGAAGCCCGTTAACACCTTTGGGTACTCATGCAACACCCCCCACACCAAAGCTGGCACCACCTGTACCCGTCAATCAATATGTAACTTCTCCACCCTCTCACCCCTCATCACCAACTGTATAAGTCCTCAGGACAAAGGGTTTGGCAGACTTGGTGCTCTTGGCTCTCTGGCTGCCCCACCAGGCCGCCTGGCCTCTGGCCACCTGGCCTCTGGCCATGCACGCACTTGCCACCGCAGCCCTCACCACCCCTGCACTTGCCACCCAGGCCCCTGGCCTCCCTTACACTGATTCACCCTGAACCTATGCCTTTCAGCCCCCTAACTTCACCTTAATTAGGCCTGTTCTCTGCCATGAGAACAGATCACCAATAAACCCTGCTTACATGCTAATAGACCTGTGGTCTGTAATTCTTTACTGCATTGGCAAGGAGAACCGAGTTTCTGGGAGTTTCCCCAGTAACACTTCCTCTCTTTCTACCACAGGCCCCAGACAACTGCCTGTTTGAGAAAAAGTAATTCCTCTGATTAGGCTCCTTCCAGTCACACCATCTCCGCCTTTTCCCTTTTTGTTCCTTTTAGATTTGAAAGAACAGCTTCTCCTCTACCACCCACCCCACTGCTAACACCACTTCCTCCTTGGTTTGCTCTCTGTCCCAGTCCCAAGAATGAGACACTTCTCAGCTGCTGCACCTCAGTTCTTCTGTGTATAACCTTGCCAATTCCTACAGAAACCGAGATTACAGTGTCAAAATCCTGGCGTACACCAGAGCGTTCATGTTTAGAGAATTAGCAGCAAATTAATTGCTTCATTACTGTAATTCATGGCACGAGTTTTAATTGCACTCCACTCAGTTGCTCACATAAACTTGATACTGGTTATCGGGTTATCTCAATGAGCTTTTGTAACTATCTCCTCATTCTCAGTATAAAGAATTAATAAATGGCCTTCAAATAGCAGTCTCTGCATTTGAACCTTTGAAATAAAAGTCAGCTGATTCTCAGCAGATAGAAATCAAAACTGAGATTGGCTTCCTCTGCTGATTCGAAAGGGCCGGTGCTTTGCTGACACAGAGTATGACATAGCAGACCCGGCCTTTGGCATAAGGCAATTTTTTGCATTGGCTTAATAATTAAAGCAATTGGAAGCAACTGCTGCTACACTTTTTTTAAGTGAAGAAAAAAGCAGCTACCAAATTGAACTAGTGTTAATGTGCATTGCAGCTAATATGATGGTACAATTTTATAAAAATAAAATACAGTAAGTGAAGAGATTTTCTAATTTTATTCTAAATCAACCTTAGAAATTTATTGGTTTAAAAATAATTTTTAGGTTAGCTGTGTAGTGTTTTATGTTTGAATCCAAGATTTCTCTAGACAATCAAACACAAATCTCCCTTTCAGGATTTATTCATTGTCCAACATTAGCTCAGTACTGATGGCCAACATAGCGTCATCAATGAGATGCAACAAAAACTCAACAAGGTGAAAGAAATTGCAGCCGATCAGTTGGATGAGCACAGAAAACAAATCAAAGAACAAAACAAATACTTCACTAAGAGACTGAACCTTTAAAAAGAAACCAAACAGAAATTCTGGAGACGAAGAACTCAACAAAAGGAATCCAGAATGAGCACAGGAAACGAAGCCAACCAGACGGAGCAAAGAATTAGTGATATCGAATATAGAAGTCTAGAAATGATGCAGGGGGGAGAAGAGAGAAACTTGAGCATAAAAAAAATAGAAGATCTCTACAAGCATGATCTGACTCTTCCCAGGACAGTGATGTGAGAATAACAGGAACACCGGAAGAAGAACACAGGGAGAAGGGAACAGAGACCCTCTTCAAACAGTTGATGAGAACTCCCCAAACCCCTGTAAATCGCTGGGCCTTCAAATCCTGAAGCAAATACAACACCTAGTTACCTCAATCCGAAAAGGCCTTCTCCAAGGCGCATTGTGTTAAAATTGCCAAAAATTAATGGAAAAGAAGGAATTCTCAAGGCAGCCAGGGAAAAGAAGAAAGTAACCTATAAAGGAAAGCCCGTTAGGTTATCACTGGACTTCTTAGCAGAAACTCTACAAACTAGAAGAGAGTGGAAATAAATATTAAATTATTCAAAAAAAGAAATTACCAGCAAAGAATAATATATCTAGCAAAGTTATCTTTTAGATATAAAGAAGAAATAAAGAGTTTTTCAGACATACAGCAACTGAGTTAATCACCAGAAGACCTCAATTGCAGGAAATACTCAAGGAGGTTATTCTACCTAAAACAAGGAACAAAAGGTCACAAAACTATTAAGTAAGATCACCAACATACTTGGAGCATAAACAGGGATAATTGGTGACACAAAAACATAAGTGAGATTTGAATATACAAAGGAGAGTGGAGATCAGATACACTAAAAAATAAAGGACTACTATATATATGAAACTTTCTTTTTTGTAAACGTAATGGCAAACACACACACACACACACACACACACACACATACACACCTGAAATGCATAGCTTAAAAAGGGGGGAAACAGAGAAAGGAAGTACAGAATACCACCAAACAAAAACCACAGGCAGAAACACAAAGGTGAAGAATTAATGGCAGTACAGAGCTACCAGAAAACAACAGATAAAATGGCTATAGGAAATCCTCAATAATCACACTAAATGGCTAGAGGAAATCCATCAATGATTACCTTAAATGTAAACGGACTGAATTCACCAATAAAAAGGCACAGAGTAGCAGATGGGATCAAAAGAATAAATCCCAACCATATGTTGTCTTCAGAACATATATCTAAGCTGCATGGACAAAGACAGACACAAAGTGAATGAGTGGAAAGTGATTCTCCAAGTAGGTCACACCCACAGAAAAGCAGGTGTAGCCATGCTTATATCTGACAAAACAGATCTCAAGATAACAAAGGTAACAAGGGAAAAGGATGAACATTTTATAATGGTAGAGGGGACACTACATCAAGAAGACATGATACTTCTTTATATATATATATGTATCTCCCAAATCAGGAAGCACCAAAATACATAAAGCAATTACTAACAGAATTAATGGAAGAAACAGACAATAACACAATCATAGTGGGAGATCTTAATACTCCATCGACAGCTCTACACAGATCACCCAAAAAGAAAATCAATAAAGAAATACCAGCCTTAAATGACACATTAGACCAAATGAACATAATTGGCGTTTACAGAGCCTTTCATCCCAAAACATCAGGTTATACATTCCTCTCCAGTGCACATGGAACATTCTCAAGGACAGACCAAATGTTGAATCACAAAACTAACCTCAACAAGTTCAAAAAGATTGCAGTCATACCAAGCATATTCTCTGACTACAATGCTTTGAAATTAGAAACCAACTGCAAAAGAGAAGTAAAAAAAAAAAAACAAAAAAACTCACAAACATGTGGAGATCAAACAACATAGTACTCAAACTGACTGGGTCAAAGAAGAAATAAAGGTGAGATCAAAAGATACAGAGAGACAAAGGAGAATGGCAACATGACTGTCAACACTTCTGGGGTGCACCAAAAACAGTAATAAGAGGGACATTTGTATCATTACAGGCCTATCTCAAAAAGCAAGAAAAATCCCAAATAAACAACCTAACACTACATCTTAAGAGAACTAGTAGAAAAAGAACAAAAAGCAACCCAAAGTCAGCAGAAGAAAGGAAATAATAAAAATTAGAGCAGAACTGAAGGAAATGGAGAACAAAAAGACTATACCAAAAATTAATAAAATAAAGATCTGATTTTTTTTTGATTCTTTAAAAAATTAATAAAATTGACAGGCCCCTGGCTACCTTCACTAAGGAAAAAGAGAAAAGACTCATATAAACAAAATCAGAAATGAAAGAGAAGTTACCACAGATGTACAAAGATCATACTAGAATACTATGAAAGACACTATGCCACCAAATTCATTGCCAACCTAGGAGAAATGAATAAGTTCCTAAGAATATATAACCTTCCTAGACTGAATCATGAAGAACTGAAAAATCTAAATAGACCAATTAACAGTGAGGAAATTGAAACAACTATTAAAACCTTCCCCAAAATAAAAGTCCAGGATCAGATGGCTTCACTAGAGAATTCTACCAAACATTGCAAGATTTGATATCTGTGCTTCCCAAACTCTTCCAAAAAATTGAAAAAGAGGCAATACTTGCTAACACATTTTATGAGGCCAACATAACCCTGACACAAAAACTTGGCAAGGATAACACTACAAAAGAAAACTACAGACTGATATTTCTGATGATTACGGATGCAAAAACTCCTAAAAATATACTTGCAAATCAAACACCATAATATATTACAATCAAGTGGGATTCATTCCAGGGGCATATAATCAATTCAATGTAATGCACTACATTAACAAAAAAAAAAAGATAAAAGCATATGATCTAACTGATAGTTACAGAAAAAGCATTTGATAAGATACAACATTCAGTTATGATTAAAACACTCAATAAAATGGGTATAGAAGGAAAGTACCTCAACATAATAGAGGCCATATGTGACAAACCCTCAGCCAGTATCATACTCAATGGTGAAAAACCTGAAAGCTTTTCCTCTAAAATCAGGAGCAAGACAAGAATACCCACTCTCACCACCCTTACTCAACATAGTTCTGGAAGTCCTACCAGAACAATTAAACAACAGAAAGAAATCAAAGGCATCCAATTTAGAAATAAAGAAGTAAAAGTGCCACTTTTTGCAGATGCCATGATTCTGTATATAAAAAATTCTAAAGACTCCACAAAAAAACCTATTAGAAACAATAAGCTAATACAGTGAAGTTGCAGGATACAAAGTCAATGTACAAAGCCCACTGTTTTGCTATATACTAACAATGAAACTTCAGAAGAAGAAATGGAAAAAAAAAAACACAATTATTTTTGCAATTGCAACAAAAAGAATAAAATACCTAGGAGTAAACTTAACAAAGGATGTTAAGAACCTATATACTGAAAAGTACAAAGCATTATTTAAAGAGATGGGAAAAAATGCAATGAAATGGAAAGATATTCTGTGTCCATAAATTGGAAGAATCAAAATAGTTAAAGTGTCCATATTACCCAAAGCAACATACAGATTTAGTGCAATCTCCAGCAAAAAATCCCAAAGTCATTTTTTAAAGTAGAAGAAAAAAATCATCAAATTTGTTGAAAGCCACAAAAGACCCAAAATAGCCAAAGCAATCTTGAGAAAAAAGGATGAAGCCAGAAGTATCAGACTACCTGACTTCAAATAATACTACAGAGCTACAATAATGAAAACAGCATGGCATTGGCAGAAAAACAGACACACAGACTAGTGAAACAGAATTGAAAGCCCAGAAATAAAACCACATATAGATGGGGAAATAATTTTTGACAAAGCAGCCAAAAACATACAATAGAGAAAAGAAATCCTTTTCAATAAACGGTGCTGGGAAAATTGGAAAGCTACATGTAATAGAATGAAACTAGACTACAGTTTGTCCCCATGTACAAAAATTAATTCAAATGTATCAAAGATAATATAAGTTCTGAAACAATAAACTACAAAGAAGAAAACGCAGGTACTAAACTTATGGATCTTGGCCTTTGAAAACATTTTGTGAATTTGACTGCAAAGGCAAAAATAAAAGAATGGAACTATATCAAACTAAAACACTTTTAGTTCTACACAGCAAAAGAAATCACCAACAAACAAAAATGCAACCAACTGAATAGGAGACAATATTTGCAAATAACAGCTCCAACAGGGGGTTAATATACAAAATATATAAAGAACTCTTACAACTCAACACTAAACAAACAAAAAATTCAATTAAAAACAAATGGGCAGAGGATCTAAACAGATAGCTCTCCCAAGAAGACGTAAAAATGGCCAACAGATACATGAAAAGATGTTCGAGATGTTCAACCTCACTAGCTATTAGGAAAGTGCAAATCCAAACTACAATGAGATACCACCTCAGACCTGTTAGAATGGCTATCAACAAGAGAGGTAATAACAAACGTTATGAGGTTGTGGAGAAAAGGAATACTTATTCACCGCTTGTGGGAATGTCGACTAATACAGCCACTGTGAAAAACAGTATGGGGCTTCCTCAAAAAATGAAAATAGAGTTACCATATAACCCAGCAAACCCTCTTCTGGATATCTACCCAAAAAAACTCGAAAACGTTTATTCACAAAGACACACGCACCACTATGTTCACTGCAGCATTATTCAGTGGCCAAGACATGGAGACAACCAAAGGTCCTTCGATAGAGGGTAGGGTAACTATGTGGTACATATTTACTATGGAATACTACTCAACCATTAGGAAAGATGAAGTATTGCCATTTGCAGCAACATGAATGGACCTTGAGAATATTATATTAAGCAAAATAAGTCATTCAGAAAAAGCTAAGAAACATATGCGTCCACTTATATGTGGGATATAAAATAGAAACTTATCAACACAAACAAGACTGTGGTGGTTACCAGAGAGAAGAGGTGGGGCAGGTAGTAAAGGGTAAAAGGGGGCGAAATATATGGTGGTTTGACTTAGGGTGTTGGACACACAATGCACTTTTCAGATCATGTATCACAGAAATGTACACTTGAAACCTATATAACTTTATTAACCAATGTCACTCCAATAAATATACTTAAAAAATAAAATAAAGTCTTCTAAAATCTGCCCTGGTTTGTGTGACTGAGTGGATTGAGTGCCAACCTATAAACCAAAATGTCACCTGTTCAATTCCCAGTCAGGACACATGCTTGGGTTGCTGGCCAGGTCCCCGGTTGGGGGTGTGTGAGCAACAAACTGATATTTCCCTCACACGACAATGTTTTCCTCCCTCTCTCTCTCCCTCCCTACCCCTCTCTCTAAAAATAAGTAAATAAAATCCTTAAAAAATAAAAAAAGAATGAAATCTCTTTTGCCCACTAGTAAACAGCTGTCATTCATTGAACACTTAATGTAAATTATTTTATTTGATCCTGGCAACTCTGTGAGGTACTTACTATTACCATCATCTCCATTTTAGCAGCAAGAAACTGAGGCTTAGAGAGGTGAGTTTATGTATCGAAGTTTCCACGGCCAGAACAAAGGTCCAAATTCATCACATTTACCATCCTATAAGTGGATTTTCTGAAGACTGCATATGGTGCCGAGCCCAACGTCTAGGTTTGCATGAAATGAGCACAGACAGTGTCCTTGGGGGCAGATGGCATCTAGGGTCAGTCATTTAAAACTTTTTTAATTTCCAAAATACATAACAAAAATAATTGGGAAAACAATAGCGTATCTAAGCCATACCAAGGAAAATGTATCTCTACTTCTATTCACAATAAAAAGCCTATTTAAGCTGACATATTATCCCCAAAAAAGTATTGCTGAGCCTTTCAAGGACTAAAAAAGCAGGAATAATACATGTAGACAGGCAAAAAGACATATGGTCCTTAAGGGAATATGAATTTGAATAGAAAAACTTGAACAATGGAGAACAGTCTGCTTCTTAGATCCCCTGATGTACGGAGTTTGGTGCGTTTCCAGCAGCAATCAGAAGGTGCTGGCAGTGGCCCAGCTGGCCCGCCGGCAAGCCCATCTGGAAGAAAGGGAGTGTGGGCCACACACTGGTCAGGCCGACACCAGCGCTGGGTTGTTTGCTCGTTTTCACAGTGCATGTGGAACTACTGGTTAAGGTCAACAAGGAATGAGTGAATCAACTCCAAATCATGCACAACTTCAAAGGAATTAAGGTGTCTCCTTGAAATATTAAAGGGGACTTTTCAGCACTAGAATGTATCAAGCTTAGCATGACTTATTACCAAGTCTTTAAAAATTGGTCTGAAGTGCATCCCTGGTCTAATTTAAGGCCAGCATTACCTTTTCCCCTGAATGTGAGTCAGGAAAGCCATCTATATCATTCTGCTGGTATCCAGTGACTCAGATATTAAGTCTCTGACTGAAATATACAGCTTTGAGGTTGAAAACGGTTATCTCTCCTAAACAGTCTATTCTGGGAGGAAATCACTTTTTAAACAGCAAGAGACCAGCCTAATTCTTTACTTTTTTTCTCAGAAACAAAGATACAATATTCACAAGGACTCTCCAGACACCAGAGATAAAATACGTGATAACAAAATAGGTGATTTTTAAATGTTACAAGGTTCATGGGAAAACTGGGTGCCAAATAGATTTTCAATAGCCCTTTCCCTAACTTGAAAGATTTACAACCAGAGTCATTTTATCACAATTTTACTGAATTTCAAGCCTGCCACAAGGTAACAAGAAGCAAAATATTAAAAGACTAAAGAAAATTCAGAATTAATCACAGTTAACACAAGTGCTCTTCCTAAAAAAATAAAAACTTTAGAGGAAAAACTCACATAGATACTGTAATAATATCCAGAGGGGAAGAGAGAGAGAGAGGGAGAAGGAAGGGAGGGAGAGAGGGAAGAAAAATGAAAACTGAGAAACTACGTAGTAGTACAAAGGTAGGTAAATTAGAACATCTACAATTGCTGTAGCAGATATTCTACTTTATCAATTTTTTCCACTAAAGACAATGAAAATATTTTGAATGTAATCAAAGAGATAGCAAATGTTGAATTGCTAAAAAAAAAAAAACTATCACTGAAAATGAAGTCTACCATCACTCTATCATGTTACTGATAACATGGATGCTGTCATACTCATTTTCAGTTTCTTTTAATCCTCACCTGAGATATTGCTTTCAGAGAGAGAGGAAGTGGAAAAGAGAGAAGCATTGATTGGTTGCCTTCTTGTATGTGGCTCGACTGGGGTCCAAACCCACAGCCTGGGTGGGTACACGCTCTGACAGAGAATCGAACCTGCGACCCTTCTTCAGTCTATAGGATGATGCTAAACCGACTGAGCTACATAGGCCAAGGCTCATTTCCAGTCTTTAAAAGCACTTATTTATCACTCACTTACATGTCTCTTCCCCATTATAAGTCAAAGTAACATATGAGAGACCTTCTCGTTCATTTAACAAAAATAGCAGTAAATTTGACAAACTCCCATGTTATATGCCAAGCACTGTGCTAGTGACTGAGAATACAACTGTGATTAAGACAGGGATGGTCCTGCCCCTCATGAACTTTTAGGAGAGGCAAGTAACTAAACAATTAGAATGCAATAAGATATTAAGAACTAATATACTTACAGTTATGATAACTCCTAGAAAGTATAAGTAGCTGTGAGAGAATATCAAAGTGGAACCTAAATTTAAATACTCATTTTTACCAGAAAACTCATTAAGGTATATAGTGTTGATAGACTATCCATGAGGTCTCCCGCATTCTTCACCCTGCCTTGCAATTATTCAGGGCCATGTGATTAGTTCTGGACAACGGGCTGGAATGTGTTACTTTTGGGAGGAAGTATTTAGAAGACACTGCTACTCTCCAGCTCTTTTCTCCCCTGCCCTGAAGGTCATGGATGCCATGTATTGAGATAAAAGTTTCACAAATGGGAGCAGCCTGCCTTGGTAGGTGACAACAAGGAAGACAGATGTCCTAGACAGTCAGCAACTTTCATCAAACTTCCTGTGAGAAACATTGCTCTGCTAAGCCGCTGAGATTTGGAAGTTCATCTATTACTGCAATATGGGCTACTCTTCCTTGACCAAATTCTCACAGAAATCATGCTCATTCTTATGATCTCTCTCTGCTTTAGCGTTGGAGAAATGAAGACGCAGAGCAGTTGGTGAGTTGCTTAAAATTAGTCAATAATGAAATAGAATTTCTTGCCTCCTTGCTGAAACTGTATTCAAAAGGCAAATGTTTTTCATTTTGAGACCCGCTAATTCTAAAATCAGTATATCAGGACACAACCAGGAATTATTAAAAGATAAAATAAAACAGACTAGCTCAGGGTAGAAAATATCAAAGTACATTCCCTGTATTAAGTATTGGTTTAGGAAACTTTTGTTTAAAATATGCGTACAAACACATATATATTGTCTTATGCATACATACACATACGCGTACATATGCATTACAGAGTTGTCATTTAAATGCCTTCTTTACTGGGTGTTACAGACAAAAAGTTTGAAAAAATCTGCTTATACTGCATAGTGGGTTGTTTTATGAGAATCACTCAGATTAAACAATATAAGAATATGAATGAACACTTGATATTAATATAAAATAACATTGAGCCCTGGCCCGGTAGCTCAGCTGATTGGAATGTCACCCTGCGCGCCAATGTGCTGCAGGCTCAGCTCCCAATCAGGGCACCTACCTGAGGTGCAGGTTCAATCTCTGGCTGGGGCATGTCCAGAAGACAACCAATCAGAGGGAGTTCAGCAAGTGAAAGGGAAAGGAGAGGACAGCCAAGCAGCAAATGAGAAGATGTAGCTATGCATCAGAAGAACATTTAGAAGTTTTCTTTAAAAACAATAAAAAAAGAAAAGAAATTTGCTGAAGTTTAATAAGCCTCTCAGATAACTCAGCATTTCCTTTGGTTAACTTAAAATTTGTGTTTTGGAGGGAAAAAATTTTTTAATCATTTTTACATTTGGAGGCCTCAAAATCCAATTAAAATATTCTTTCCATTTAGGTTGTTTAGTTGTGTAATCTTTTTCCAATTGACTACACAGACAAGCTAATTTGGGGATTCCAAAGAGCCCCAAGTTGGCCAGTTTAACTGTAAAACACCTTGAGTAATTATGACCCAGCAAGATAGAAATTTGCAGGAGGAGGTCCCATAATTTTTATTCAGTAACCCAGCACAAGTTTCACAAGGTGTCTGTTCGGCAGCTGTTACCTTAGAAAGTTAACCGCCCATTTTTCAATAGAGTAATAACTCACCAGATGGGAGTTTTAAATTCCACAGACAAAAACTTAGTGACAGAGGCAACCCATTCAACTTCCTCAACCAAGGCAGTCAGTTTGGATCCAAAGGACTTACCACAACGATTTGAAACCACCAAGGAGATGATAGGGTGTCGTGGACTCTTGTATGCACCCTACAGAAATCCACAGAGACGCTGGGGTGGGAGACAGTCCATAATAAAAAAATTATGAACGAGGAGTCCATCGGCACTGGATAACCTGGCATGGCATTTTCTGAGAGCCTCCAGAACCCACTTCTGACACCCTGTCATGTCGATCAATTTTGTCCAAAAATTGCAAGGCAAATGAAAGCTTTATTTGAGGGCCATTTCAGGAATCACAATTCAGAACAGAGATTTGGGTAGAAATCTGCATTCTGAGAGGTAAAGAAAAGAACAGAGTTTATAAAGACAAGATGATGGGAACTTTCAGAGAGGTTATACCGGTGATTTTGAAAGAGTTGTGATTGGTGCTGGCGAACAGACTTACACTGCACTACACAGGATTGATTGCTTATGCCTGTTGCTAGGTAAAAAATGCATTTCTTAATAGAGAATTCAGCAATGTAGCGCTAATTCCATAAACTGTATGAGGATGCAGCCATTTGGTTTATCTCAGTTCAAAAGTTCAGTTTTGTGTGGAAGGAGTGGATTAGCTCCATTTCCTGGGTGCCTCTCAACTTCATTTTGGGTTCTTCTCTTGAAAACATCAAGTCCATTTTGCCGTTTTTCCTTCTCAAAAATAAACTTGTCATAATAGTTTCAAATATTTAAGGAAACTGAGTAAACTACTTTTATTTAAGGGGAATTTAATCTTTTTAATTTATAAACTAATAGAAGACTGATTTAAAAGCAAATGAAGACAATTTTCTTAACTTATACAAAGATTTACAAGATTTATTATTAAAATAACAAGTTAGAGGCTTAAAAAGACAATTTTCCAATTTATAATTATAATAAAGTGGACATTAATTAAATACAAGTAAATGTGGCAGTCCTCGCTATGCATGATACTGCCCTCAGATATAAATTGAAAGGGCGTCATAGAATGGAATGCAGAATGGGGAAAACAATCTCCAATGAGAGTGTTTATCAGTATTCAATGGGTTAAAAATATATCATTGCCTATATATCCCTGAAGCATTTTTTTGTTTTTTTCTTTCTTATTCCTGAAGTATTTCAGTAGCAAGCAATTTACCTTTCTCAGTGCTGAACTCTCAGTTCATCAGTAGGTTAATTGTGATTTGCTTTACACAAACTCATAAAATATTTTCCCCAAAAAATTATGAACGAGAAGTCCATCAGCACTGGATAACTTGGCATGGTATTTTCCGAGAGCCTGTCCTGAGAGACTTGACATTGTAAGCACTGCGAAGACAGAGGAAAATCATCTCAGTGGAGGAAATGCTCTGACTGTAATAGGATTAAAAGCAGTACGTGGGTGAGAAAGAAGGCCTTGTTTGTAAACCCTTCACTTTGCCTCTGGTCAATGGCACTACTTTCCATTCAAGTGATCCAGCTTCTCTCTTCTGTATTCCCATATCCAATTAGGAACCAGACTTTGGTTCTTCCTTTGACCTGGTATGACCCTGTGATGGTGGGGGTGAAAGGGAGTGAGTAGGTACACGCCAGGCTCCCCTCATTCTCCCTGCTGTCATCATACTGTCTGGCCAACACTTGTTCTTATTTCCAAATATGGAGATATTTAGAGGCCCAGAACCAAAAGTGAGAGGCATCTATTTCTTTCTTATTGGCTGCAAGATTTAATTCAAATGAAAAGGCAAGTTTTGGGTTTCTAAGGTAGTGTCTTTTGTCTTCAGCAGATTTCTGAAGAAATAATATAGTAACTGTGTGTGGAAACACTACCTTAAGAATCCTGCTGTTCTTTCTCAGCACCTAGTCTCTGATCTGCTGCTGGATTACTAGTCCTTCCAGCATCAATCAGATGTCCTTCTTAAAGCCATCAGAGTTTTTCTTAGAATGACCAGTTCAGCCTTTAAGGTCAGGACCAGAACCTCCCAAAAGGGCCTTCAGAGCCAATCAGCTGTTTTTTCTGGCTCTGATTCAGTTCCAATCTGCAGTTTATTTAAAGGACTAAAAGTTAAAAACTGAGCCAAAGAAATAGCTTAGAGGTGACAGCAGCTAATCCCTCAAGGCTTTAAATAGAGGAAGACACCACATAAGGAGAAGCTTCCCTGGAGTGTTTTCACACGGTAAAGGGATCTTTCATGAAAGCCACTTGGTGTATCATTCATGACTGCACCAGAATTCAAGGCCAGTTTCTGTTATGATAGAATGGAAAAATACCATTTATTATGCCAGAGAAAAATAAGTTTTACGAAACAAATAAGGGGGATGTATCTATGGATCAACGTATTGTTCATCTCACTGTAGGAATTATTGAACTTCTGATAGTGACTCTTCACCGCAGGAGGTTTTAGCTCCTAATGAGTCCTCCAAAGGCAGGCCCAGGCAGACCCCCAAATGTGTGAAATAAGAAGGTGGAAAACAGGGGTTAACTGGCAAGTTCACCCCACCTAATAACATTCAGATCATAAAATATTTAAAAACACTGAACTGGCCTAACAAAATCAAAACACAGCTGCAGGCGAATCTGGCACGCATATGCTGGCTTGTATTGCTGGCTCTCAGGTTAAGCAAAGAGATTATAAAAATCATCAAAGGCTTGGAAATGCTACCTTTTTTTTTTAACTATGTGGTTTCATTTTTGGTGGCACGAATTGACTCTCCGCTATGAAAGATGAGGTAAAATACTCTTGCAGTTCTCCTACCTGCACAATTCCCCATTTCATTTTTCATTGCTCATATTATATTTTACTTTGCCAGGCTATAAACCATCACATTGTGTCCTGTAATTGTAACACTCCTCATTACTTAGTCTTTGAAAATGAATCCAGCGCTCATTTCCAGTTCTTTTACCACTCCTAAATTCTCCGTCTTCATTCATTCTTTGGCTGGATTTCAATACCAATTTTTTTTTCAAGAAGGGCTCACAGATTTTATATCTCTGACACACTAGATTCCAAATACTATGTTCCCTGTGTTGTTTCTTTCATGTTTGAGAAAGCCTCCTTGCTGACTTTCTAACCAAACAACGATTTGGCTGGGTCACACTTTCTTATCCTCAGGAATTTGTAAATGTTTCTCCACTACTTTCTGTCCTTGAATATTGCTGAGAAGTCTAAAGCAAGTCTAGTTTTCATTCTTAGAGATGACTTATTTTTCCTTCCTGAACAGTTAAAAATGTCTTATCTTTGAATGTCAATAACTGAACCAAACTATGTCTCCATGTTTACTGCACTAAGTCAATTTTTTCTAGCATACAACATGCCCTTATACATAAGGATTCAGCTTGTTAATTTCAGGAAAAGTTTCTTTTATTGCATATCCAAATACTTTTCCTATTCCATTTGTTGTCTGTATCAGATGGCCTCTGTCCTCCATATTGATGGTTTTCTACATATTTTAATCTCTTTGTCCATTTTCTCTGCATTCACTGATTATTCTAAGCATTTCCTCCTTGCCATTAATTTTATTTTCAAGCATTGTCTACCGTGTTTCTTGCTCTTCCTAAATTATTTATTAAATCTGCAATGGTGCTGTTTGGGGTTTCAATTAGTTTCCTTAGGTCTGAAATGTCCCTCTTCATTTCATTCTGTCATTTTATTATCTCAGTTTTGAGCCTTAGTTTTACAGACTAATAGTATCATAAAGGTATTTCATGTTTTAAAGCACTCCCAGGGGATCTTGTTTATTTGGAGAAGGTATATTTTTATTATTTTTAAATTCATTTTCCCCTTAAAACACAGTTTATGCCATGTTCTGTGCTTTCTTCTTTTTTTTCCCTGCCCATTCTTCTTTTTCTTCTCCTTCTTCTTCTTTCTGCTCTAATGTGTTTACTTACTTGCCCTGCCATTTCTTCTCACTCTTCATTAACTAGCTCTATCCTAATTTCTTATTTGGCCTGATATAATGCTTCTACTTTATTTAGAACCAATCTGTCTACCCTATTTGGAGCTGATTTAATGTCTTGGAATTGCTTTCAATCCGCTCATCTTTAGTCTGAGGTCATGAAGGGAGATATTGAGGGGAGTCCCACACTAGATCTAGAGGAGATTTTGATTTCTCCTTTGAAGTCCAGTTAAATGCCCTGCACCAGTGCTCCCCGCCCCCCGGCCCCGCCCCGCTATGGGTACATCCCTCTCGTTCATCCTGCTCCCCACAGGGACCTGGAAGATCACTGTGTCAGGGCCCCAGAGGGGTGAGCAGGACTGGCTACACTTGAGGCATTTTCCTTGACTTTCCTAGGGCTACCTTCCCACTCCAAGCTGCTTGTGTCCAAATTGGAAGACATTAATAAAAATTATCAAAGTTCTCAATACTATTCCTGAGGAGTGGCTGTGGAAAAAGGAGCTACACCCAAAATTCCGTTACTCTTGTTGGCCATCACTTTTTGAAGTTTATGATGTAAAGTCATTCTGTCCTTTATTTGGATGCTGTTCATGAATTGTAGCCCCACCCACCCACCCACCCCCCGCCGCTCCTTTTTTACTACTACTGTTCACTTTACTAGATTTGGAGAAAGACACTTTAATCTGACTTTATATTGCCATTTGTAGTCAGGAATCTCTGTACCCTTCTTATCCTCAAATCTTATTAACTTATAATAATGTATGAATTGAACAGCTACAGAAATATTGCAGCTACATGATTTGTTAAAAAGTAAAAATTACTGCCAGGCTTTCTATTGCTTTTAGATAGTTAAACATTCTTTAAAACTGCTTTCATGTGGCAGTTAAGAGGCATAGATTTTTATACCCCAAACTCTGGAACCCCACAGACCTGAGTTCAAAATCTTGGCTCAACCACTCACCAGTTGTAGGATACTGAACAAGATGTCTACTGCCTACAAGGCCTGTTTCTTCATCTATAAAAAGGGGATGGTAAAAATACTTATCTCTAAATTGCCAGGATTAAATAAAATAATCTACGTGAAGTGCTCATCATAATGCTTGGCACAGAATCCGCTGACTCTGTAGGTTCTATGTGAGACTTCCTCTTTCTGTGGTGCAGATCCTGCGAAAGGAGTTCTTAGAATTAAAAGGACTAAAAGGTTGCCTTAGCCAAACCTCTAATATTACAAAAGATGAACTAAGATCATGAGAAATTACATCATAAATAATATTATACCTATTTTGAAATACCCTAATACCGGGATTAAGCCCTTCCTTGGTCAATAAATATGGATGTTTTGATCATGGGGAAGGTGTATTTCCCATTGTAAATGATTAACTAGGTATCTAATTGATTAAAAACACAAGAAAATCATTTCAGCAGGACCTGTAACAACAAACTGGGACCTCTGAATCCAGGTACAGTGCATTTTCCATTAACTGATAGCCTCTCTTGAATTATTAAAGAAATTATCTTTAATTCTGTGAAATCTAATAAAAATATTTATATGTAAAGAAATGTAATTGGGGCTTTTAACTTGTTTAGGTTAGATAGGAACATATCATTAACATCTCATACTGTCCATAAGCTATAGGTCTCTTACAGAGATACACTAAGCTCATCAAAGTCTTGCTCCTGTACATCCTGACTGTAGTATAAAAGTTTTAACCCAAATTCAAAATCCATCATAATACATTTATTTAAAGGTAACAGCTTTGAAAATGCAGTGGTATAAATAGATGAAGAAAATCATGAGTCCTCGGAGGAAAAGTATGGGATATGTTAAAGCCCGGTGGCCTGGACCACCATAAAAATACATGTACCTTCCAATCCAGATATTCCAAGCCTAAAAGCAGCCAGAGTAGGAGCAGCCTTGGAGAAAGTGTCTCACGGGGGGAAACTTGTGTGCCACTCATTTATCTGGTGCACTCACCAAGTGCTCACCTTTGTGCAACACAACCCCCTGGCCCTGCCCTCCTGGGCTTAAGACCCTCAAAACAGCCCTGGCCTCCCTCACAGCTAAGTATGACCATTCGACTAAGCGCTCGCCAATAAAATGTAAACAGAGTGACATATGCAATTTCTTGGCTGTGCCACTTGAAAGGAAGATTTCTTTTCATTCTACTTCTCTTATCTTGGTGCCTGGGACATGGACATGGTGACAAGCAATCTAGGACTAAGAAGATGATGTTAATATTTTACAGACATTAGTGGAACTATAGGATAAAAGAAGCCAACAGCATATCAATATTATGTGAACAATGAATCAGATTGTTAAATGAGAAAGTTCTATATTATTTAAACCTCTTTAAATCTTTGTTAAGGCAGTTTAATCTGTATTCTAATTAAAACCCCTGACAATTTCTATTTCAATTGTATTACATTTAGAATTTATGCTTCGGGTTACTAATTGCTATTTCATTGTCACTAGTAGTTACAGAATACTTAAGTCAAAGAGCAATAATACACTCAAAGAATTATATACATTTTTGTATTAAGGGGGTTGATAAATTAACTAAAATTGATGGACATTAGCACCATGTCATAGTTTAAAACAGGCATTTTATTGGCTAATCCTAAAAATCCAAATCCAGTGAACAAACCTTATTCTCAATGTTATGCACAATGTTATCTACTCATACAGAATATTAAAACAATATGTTAGAGGAAATGTCTCTGAACACTGAACTTTGTTCTTTTTGGAGCAAATAGGACAAAAGCAAGGAAAAAGTATTCCAATTATTCACACAAAAAAATGAATAATCCTGTTACTGAATCTTCTTAGCAGATGTAAACAAATTACTCTGTCTGTATTTAACAACCTTTTGAGTTTCATTTTTAAAGTACTAAGAATAGTTTGTTCAGAAAAATCATAGACATGTTCAAAATTTAATTTACATGTAAACTGAAGTTGTAGTTATAAGAAATGTCCACTCATAAATAACTAAGCTAGAGAACTAAGTGAGAAAGTTTTAAGTCATTCATCTTAGAATTATAAAATAAAAATGAAGCAGTCAGGAAGAGAGAAATAACCTTGAAATAAAGACCACTAGTGCCAAGAAGTTTTATTTTGTTGTGATACTCAGTCTCACCATAATTTCTCTTTCTACTGTGGCTACTCCAGAAAAATACATTAATGGTAGAAGCATATTATTAGAAGAGGAGAAGAAATGTATATGTGTAGTCTTTCTAATTCTCTCTGATATGCCAAAATTGGAAGAGAGTGCTAATTCAGAAAACAGAAGCTCTAAATGTTGCTAAAAGAGAAAGAAACCACATGACCTTCAGTAAGTGTTCGCGAGTGTCTGGGAGAAGCTCTGAATTCTTTCAGTTTCACAAACTATGAACAAGTCCTCTTGGCATCTCATTTCAAAATGAGGATTCAAAGTAATGAGTTAATTCCTCTCCACCTCTCTATTTTCACTAATGAGATAGTGGTCACCATATTACTCAACCAAAGAGCAGCAGTCATTATTCCTCCTCATTATCCCAACCTTCTTAGTATCGCTCATCGTCCCTGTCTCACTTCATTTCCAGCACCACTAGGTTTAGGCGTGTGGTACCTCACATCCCACACCATTGAAACAGTCTCCCTTCCACCCCACTGCCCAATCATCAGACACATTAATTCATTACTTGAACAAATATTTGTATTAATAGGCACTGTTGTAAGTGGCTAGGGGGTGCCCCAGCATACACGTTAGACACCCTTCCTGCTCCTGTGGAACTATGTTCTTACAAGGAATGCCAACAAATCAACTTTATAATGTTCTTGTCCTCAGAGACTCTGTAGAACTATCGTATCTCATCCCATGTTAACTTAATTATGTGCCTCCAAAACTCATATATTAAAGCCTTAACCCTCAATGTGACTGCCTGTGGAGATTTGGCCTTCGAAGAGGCAAGTGAGGTTAAATGAGGTCATAGGGTGGGCCCTAATCTGATAGGACAGGTGTTCCTACAAGAAGACGAAGGGACACAAGACACAAGACCTCTCTCTCTCCACATGTGCAGAGACGAAGGGCCACCGGAGGACACAAGAGAAGGTGACCACCTACAAGCCAAGGGGAGTGCCCTCAGGAGAAGCCAACGCTGCCGGTGCCTTGATCTTAGACTCCTAGTCACCAGAACCGTGAGAAAATTACTTTCGATATTGAAGCCTCCCAGTCTGTAGTATTCGTTCCGGCAGTCTCAGCTCACTAAGACATCCTGCTACTCTGGTTTCCACCAGGCGGGTACTCTTCTCTAATACCAGTGCCAGTGAGGTAAAACTCTCCGAAGACACACTCTTCTTTTTCCTCCAAACCTTAGCTCACGTTACTCTTCATCACCAGGATACCCAATATTCCTGTGGTTTTTTTAAATTGTTGCTCAAGTACAGTTGTCTCCATTCCCCTCCCTCACTTGCCCCCCAACACACACACACCCGCACACCTCCCACCCTCAATCCTTTCCCCCTTTGGCTTTGTCCTTGGGCTCTCTATACATGTTCCTTGATGACCCTTCCCTTTCTTTCCCCCATTACCCTTCTCCCCACCCCCTCTGGTTACTGTCAGTTTGCTCTTTATTTCCATGTCTCTGGTTATATTTTGCTTGCTTCTTTGTTTTGTTGATTAGGTTCCACTTATAGGTGAGATCCATATGGTATTTGACTTTCACTGTATGGCTTATTTCACTTAGCATAAATGCTCTCCAATATTTCTTAAAGTATAACTATAGGCAAAGTTTATTAATTTCTCCCTT
Source organism: Tonatia bakeri (assembly GCA_004024845.1). Taxonomy (NCBI): domain Eukaryota; kingdom Metazoa; phylum Chordata; class Mammalia; order Chiroptera; family Phyllostomidae; genus Tonatia; species Tonatia bakeri. The sequence goes on from PVIA01002272.1 coordinate 111,045, forward strand.
AGACCTTGCTGCCTGGGACAGGATTCTATTTGGAACAGGAGGCTGTAACTGAAGCATAATGGGGATTTCCTTACTCTAACTGCAAACAAAGTACACATAGGGACCCAAATAATCTCTTTAGAATGGAAATCAGAAATTTCGAGTAATTGCCCGCTTGGTGAACTTGCATCTGTCCCACACTGACACATATGTTTCATGATTCATTTGATTTCATTTGATGCTCACGGGAGAAGAGTAGGAAGCTGGTAATTGTCCTGGCCAAGACTAAATAGTTGAAATATTACTTTAAAGTAATTAGGTACTCCATTTTACAGGTTTTTTTGTTTTTATCTTTCCAAGAAAATAATGTCCTAACATATCACAAAACAATACGCTATCTATCAAAAATGTCCTTTTTGTGGTAAAGGTGATAGATTTGTACTGGAGCAATCAAAGTTCTCACATATATTCATAAAATGGCTCATCAGGATTAAAGGTCACAATGTAGGCAAAAGGAATTTCTCCAAATAGTAACCATACCTCATACTTTCAATTCACTTGCACCTTATTCTAAGCACAGAGGGAGAGAGAAAAGGAGTGAGAGAGGGAGAGAAAGAACCCACCGAGTTCACAGAATCCACCAAACTGAGGACACATTATAAGTAGCAAGGCCACACTGGAGTAATGAACTTGTGGTACTAGCTGCTTAACGTGATTTTTTTTAGATTATTATCACTGCTTTTGTCAGCTTTTGAGTATCTGAGGTTACTAATTTACATAAACGCTTTGGGCTTTCCCAGCGAGGACACCTGTTTCTTTCTTTTGTGCTCAGCCCCAGAACCACTACTTGTTTTTAGGAACATAAGGTCACACACAAATGAGTTTTGAGGTACTCTTTTTTTTCTCTCCTCCAGAAGAGCTCTTACCACCTTCTAAAGACGTTTGTCTGTGAGTAATAAGATTGCACAGGTTCAGAAATAGATCTTAAACCTTAACTGGAAACTTAGAAGCCACTGGTGATATCAATAATAAATGACATGGATTGGCATATCTTAAATTTTAGTGGTGGCACTATTTAGCAAAGTGGGCCTCAGTGAAACATGACACTGAGATAAATATTACAACTCTTTGGAAACATTTCCCTGGGAGGCACTTTAAATTTAAATTATACTAACTCATATACAGGGTCCAGCACAAATAACGTCCCTTTTTATTACAAAATCATAAGCATGTAATTCTGTAACATAAATCATTTTTATTTTTATTACAAAATCATAAGCATGTAATTCCATAACATAACAATATCACACTCAAGCATACCATATGACATTTTAGATGACATGTTCAAATTAAAACTATAAATTATTACAGCCATATTATTACCTTATCAACCACACTCAAGTAAGCCTTACTTCTCCCAGACCCTGTACATCACCCCAAGCAAATGATTATCCTCTTGGGAGAAATTTATCTGTGGGTCAATGATAAGCTTCTTCCCAGTTTTAAAAGGACAAATGCAAACATTTTAAAAAGAAGGAAGAAAGAATCTTTCAGGAGACAGGAGTTGACCTTTCTGAACAGATTCCTTTGGCTACCCTGCTGCTCATGTGTGAAGCTGAATGTGTAACATACAAAATAGTTCCCACTGCATCAGCTTCACCTGGTACAGACAACGAATGGTCGTGTGTAATTCAGAGTTCACATCCCACTGGCATCGTTAGTCATTGATAGGATTTAAAACGTCACCAATCCTCAACAACTTCTCTGGGCACACAGGCACGGCTGTGCCATTCTGTTTCTGTGATTTTTGAGGGTGTTTATGAGATGTGCTGCATGGCCACTCTGTATGTAAAGTTTCAACAAAGAAAAAGAAAATTTATTTTATTTTGATTTAGAAGATAATATGTTTTTACATGAAGTATTCCAACAATTCAGAAGAGTATAGAGAGAAAAAGCAAAATCCCCAAAATTCTAGTTCCTATCTATGCCTATTTGTAAACTGGTGTAAAGATTTGGAGGTATACCTTTCCAGGTGTCTATCCCACATATGCATATACATACTCTAAAATTTTAATGAACTAACACTAAGTATGTTATTCTAGTGAAAACCTGATTTTTTCACTTATCAGTGGGGCTTTCCTTGTCAGTGAGAAATTTATATATTTATATATTCTTTAATGGCTGCATAGTATTTCAATTCTTGTATATGTCACAATGTGTTCAAACAATTGCCTCTTTAGGTTACTCCAATTTTTTTGAAATAATAAACTATAATATAATGGCAATATGATTTTACTTTCATGTATTTGTCCAATTATTTCTTTTGGACACTTTCCTTGTAATGGACTTTGATGGATCAAAAAATATTAACCATTTGAGCTTTTGATTTTTTAAAAAATCAATATTGCCAAAATGCCTTCAGAAAGTTGTGTACCCAGCCCTGTATGAGAATGTGTCCCCCACAGCCTTGCAACACTGAGTTTCGCCTATCCTTTCCACCTTTGGCAATACGGGAGGTGCATTAGTTCTATGATTGTGTGACAAACTTCCACAGACTTAGCAATTTAACATGTATTTATTATCTCACAGTTTCTGTGAATCAGGAGTCTAGACACAGCTTACCTGTGTCCTCTAGGGTCACAAGGCTGCAATCAAAGCATGAGCTAGGGGTAGGGTCTCATCTGAAGGTTCCACTGAAGAAGGATTTGCTTCCAAGCTCACTCATAGGGTTGTTGGCAGGATTCAGCTCCTTTTGGATTGTTGGACTGAAGGCTGCATTCTCAGCTGACTGGTGGCCAGAGGTTGCCTCAGTTTCTTGCCACACGTGCCTCTCCAACACGGGAACTGGCTTTGTCAAAGCCCTTAAGGGAGAAAGTCTGCTAAGCCAAATGGAAGTCAGAACCTTCTGTAATCTGATCATAGAAATGACATTCTCTCAATGTTAAGGGCCCACTGGTTCCTAGCAGCAATTTACTGAAGGAGATTAGATTACACAAAGCTGAAAATACCAAAAGGCAGGAACCAGTGGGTCATCTTGGAAATACCGCATCACTTCCACATGCAAATCACATCCATCCTCTGCTAAGGCCCTCAAGAGTTTCATCCCATTACAGCATCTGACCGAAGTCCAGAATCTCATCATCTAAATCAGGTCCAGGTGCAGATGAAGCTCCTTAGGTGTGCAGGCATAGCTCATTTTATGGTGCTTCAATTTATTGTGCTTCTTAGATGCTGTGATTTTTACAAATTGAAGGTTAGATGCTCCATCAGCAGCAAAAATATTATGACTCGCTTTATTGTTGTGCGAGCTTTGTTGCAGTGGTGTGGGACTGAACCTGCAATATCTCCAAGGTATGCCTGTAGTTTTACTAAATATATTTCCTGGAGCACAATTCCTTGCAATTGTGGGCAACTGTGGAACTAAAAATACAAGTTTTTTTTCTCCTAGACACCCAACATACAATGGTGTGACAGGCAAAGGAAAACATCAAATGGGAGGTATGAAGTTGGCATCAGTGATCACAGCAGTTCTGAAACACGGCTCAGCAAATGTTGAAAGTTCTTTGATTAGGTTTTGAGGTCTAGGAATAATTCTCTGTGAGTCTTGATTTTACCCTGTGGACTCTTGGTTCCACATTCTGAATCTCCCTTCCTTTCTCATGAAAGACAATACAAGTTTGCTGCTAAGCTTTGTCAACCTGCCTCCTGCCAGTAAAATTCTGGAATTCCAACAGCTTCCTTTTATTTTGTACGCTATCCCTTTCAGGTCAGAGTGGCAGTGTTTGTGGTGGTATAGTAGTTCTCAAACACTGTGTGAGCCTTCCTTCTGTGAACTTCACTGGGGTTCATTCTGTTGAACAAAAACCCCATCCAAAAATCTCTTCTGGGTAAGAACTTCTCTACCTTGGGCCCCTGCTGATTTTGCTGGGGGGAAAATGCCCTTGAACTTCCTAGAAGACCTGTGCTTTAATGGAGATGTTGGCTCCTTGAGGCACACCTCTAATCTCTCTCAAATCTCCTTTGTGTGTCTCAATATTCTGATCCTTTGATCTTTCTGAGACTTTAGTGAAAGGCTGTGTAGCCACAGTCTCCTCTTTTTCTCTAGGCCACTACTCTAGCTGGTGCTTGGAAATCATTCTCGGTTTTCGCATCTTTTCTAATCTGGAGAGACAGAGAATTTTCAAAATCATCAATCCCTGGCTCCTTTTATCTTACAGCTTTTCTTGCTCTCCTCTTGCATTTTACCATAAATATGGAGAAGAAACTCACTTTTGCTTGGAAATTTCCATAACTATATATCTAAGTCCATCACTTACACGTTCTGCTTTCCATATAATTGCAGAAGACATTTGGCTAAGTTTTCTTCCATTACATAACAAAGATGTCTCTTCCTCTGGTTTCCAAAAACATGCGACTCGTTTCACTATAAGCCTCACTGGAAGTGTCTTTAAAATCCATACTTCTACTCACAGTCTGTTCAAGGCAATTTGGGCTTTATCATTCTCCTCAAAATTCTTCCAGCCTTTGGGCACTGCTTGGTTTCAAAGCCACTCCCACATTTTTAGGTATTTATTATAGAAGTACCCCACTACCAGGTATCAAAATCTCAAAACTAGCTTTCTGTCGCTACATAACAATATCACTACAAATTTAACAGCTTGAAACAACACACATTGCCATCTCACAGTTTTGGGGGGTCAGGAATATGGACGTTGCTTAACTGGCTGCTCTGCTTTGGGGTCCCTCAGAAGGTGCTGGCCAGGACTGGGGCCTCATCTGATGCTCAACCAAGGAAGGATCTGTTCCCAAACTCACGCGATTGTTGGCAACATGCAGTTCTTTCTGGGTTGTCAGACTGAGGGTCTTGCTTTCTTATGGGCTGTTAGTAGGAGGCCACCCTTGGTTTCATGCCACATGGGTCTGTCCTCATGCTAGCTTAATCAACCAAAACCAGCAAGAGAAAGAAACAAAGAGTGTATTAGCAAGGTGGGAACTACAATCTTATGTCCTATAAGCACAGCAGTGATATCACGTCACTTTTATCATATTCCATTACTTAGAAGCAAGTCATAGGTCTCTCCCACACTCAAAAGTAGGGATTACACAAGGATGTAATACTAGGAGCCAGGATAACCGGAAAGCATCTGAGAGTCTTTCCTCCACAAAATGCTGATGCCTTCAATTGGGGATACATCTTTGTTTGCACCATGTACAAGCAGCTACAGGTTTTTTATTCACATCATCATTAACATTAATATCAACTATTCTTTCAAATATCTTGTGAACATCTACCATGTGCTAGGTACACAGTATAGTTCCACTATGAGCAAAACCACACAAGTTTCTGTTCTCATGGAAATATAGTCAGAAGGAGAGAGAAAATGATTATATGAATAAATGTGAAATTGCATTTTGACAAACAGTATGGAAATTTGTGGTGCTGTGAAAATATGTAAACATGAGGAAGTGATCTGGTCTAGTGGTTGATCACAGCCTCTGGGAGAAAATGACATTTCAAATGAGATATGAAGACTGAGCAGGAATTAACCAGGGAAAACAAGTCAATGAATTCCATGTGCTGGGAAGAGCAAGTGCAAGGGGCTTGTAAGAGTAGACGCATCAAAGGGCTGAGAAATGAAAAGTGTGATCAAAGCAAGAAAAACCAAGAGGTACCTCCCACTCTCATTTCTCCTCTGGATGCTACACTCATGTATCTGCATCTGCTTATTTGATATGCTCATCTCAATATTTTGGACTTCTCAAAATTAATACGTATAATGAATGCCAAGTTACTAGTCTTGGCTTGCCAAACCTATCTTCCCCAGTATTCCGCATTTCAGGGAATGGCACCACCATCTGTCCAATTGGAAATGAGAAGCCTAGGAGTCACGGTTGACAGCTCCCTTTTCTTTGGTTCCTCACCAAAACCTTAAGGACTTTATCACTAGTTACAGAAGAGTGCTTACCATACTTTAGATATAATATGCCATGTTCTTTCCTGTCCCAAGCCTTCAATTTTGCTAGTCCCCATGCTAAAAAAAGTTCCTCTCTACCCTCTCCCTTTTCTACTCATCCTTCAAGAGTAGCCTAAATATATTGTGCTTAAAGTGTTCCGCTACCTCTACACAGAAATAATCTCTCCTGCCATCGTGATATTAAACATTTTGTAAACATCTCATTATCCCTGTTACTGGTTGGGTTCTCTGGGAAGCTGACTTTTATTTTATTTTATTTTTTAATTATATTTTATTGATTATGCTATTACAGTTGTCCTAAATTTTTACCCTTTTCCTGCTTCCACCCAGCACCCCCTACACCCTCAGGCAATCCCCACACCATTGTTCATGTCCCTGGGTCATGTGTATAGGTTCTTTGGCTACTCCATTCCTGTACTATAATTTACATCCCCATGGCTATTCTGAACTACCTATTTGTACTTATTAATCCCCTCAGGAAGCTGACTTTTAGATAGATATGAAGAACCAGTGCCAGTGTAAGAAGAAGAAAGTAGGACTAAGCAGAGGGAAAACTGAGCTGAGATTTAGTACCAACAGCCCTCAGCCAAGCCCAGGGAGTGCTCTGGAGCTGGGGTGGTCTTTTAAACTTATCCCAAGTTGGGGCAAGAAGGCCAGAACTTTATACCCCCCCCCCCCGGGGCTGATGAGTCATTGGACGTGGGCTGTCCCTGGAAGTGTAACAGGGTGCAGCCACGAGGGGAGCCCTGAATAGGGATTTGTAATAGGGTCCAGAAGAGCTTGGAGATAATTGGCTCCACACCACAGGGCCACACCTGCCCAGAATGCGGGCAGCTGTGGCCAATTGCGAGAGGAGCCGGAAATGGGGCTGCAGAGGAAGATTAGCGCTGGGATTTAAACGGAGGCACGGCAGCCATTGGGCGTCTCTCTTTGGGACCACGCATCTGTTTAGAACCACGCAGCTTTGGTGTCTTGGTTGGGACCATGAGGCTTAGGTAAGAGTCAGGACCACGAGGCTTTGGAAGTGCTCCCTTTTGCCACGTGGAGGGTGCTGGGAGAACTGTGTACATTTGGGGGAACTTTAGTTTGTGTTATTTCAAATGAATAATAAATTCCTTTCCTTTTCACTGATCTCGGGCATTGAGAGATGTCTCTTCTCTGGTGACAGAGATAACAAACTTGGGTGTACCTTTCGGGTAATAGTATATTGCCTCAGCTGCCCTTGGCCCCACCTTTTGTACTATAACAGAAGGAGACATAACCTTAACTGAGGAAGTTTTCCCCAGAAGTCTGACACTTAAGGGATATCTTCTGGTAATAATACTCTCAGAGTTGGGGAAGAAGTCCTTCACGACTGAAGGGGGAGTCTGGGACTTGCAGGGCAGCATCCAGCACAACCTCCACGCTCAAATCAATTACTGTAGCAATGCTTTCTTGTAGCAAGGCCATTTAGAAAGGGTCCATTGTCCTCACTAGGTTCTGAGAATTTTTTAAGGACAAATAACATGCATTTAAAGCAAAATGTTGGAATTTAATTAAAGTCCAATGGAAAAAAATGATTAAATAAATGACCCGAGACTGTTTAACCAAAGACACAAGAACCTAATTGACGAAATAGTGTCAACTTCTTTCTTTACACCAGTATTTCTCAATGATTTTTTTACTACCACTTTTCTAAGGGGCTTTTTAGATATTTTTTCCTAATTGCCACATGAAATTTAATGCCAAAGATATATTGCCTATCTGTGCATGTAGTGTATTATATACTTTACACATTAAAAAAAGGGGGTTTTTCCCCTAAGCAGCAATGTTTCACCCCCATGGAAGCAATATTGCTCCACTGAGAATATATGATTTACACGGATCAATACAGCTGCTAAGAGAATCAGAGCACTTTTAAGTCAGCTCAACCCATTCTCTTTTCTGTAGCTAAGTCTACATGAGATGCCACATTACAAGCTGGGTGTGGTGTGCTGACCGTGAAATCAGAGCAGGGGGATTAAATGGCCTCAAGGGGTGCCTAGTGAGCTAACATGGTCCCACAGATTTCACTCACTCTTCGAGTACAGCAACCCAGCAATTGTGTAGTCAAGAGAGCCTGTTATTTCATCTAGCTTCTATGCAAACTGTTGCTTATTTCATTTATTTTTTGTCACTTAAATTTAATTACAAGATATTTCAGGCACACAAAAACTAGAGATGATATAAGGAGCACTCTTGTACCTATCACCTAGTGTAAGAGATAAAACATTACAGATACATTTTAGCTCTTTGGATACTTCATCCCAATTCCCTATCTCTCTTGCTCTCCCTAGCCATAACCACTATCCTGAATTTGATGTTCATTATTCGTATGCATGCTTTTACATTTTTAGCTACAAACTTGGTTAAACTTTATGTACATGGTATTAGGATGTATATCCTAAAAATCTTTTGGATGTGTTTATTGTTGCCTGGCATTCCACTGAATGACATACACCACGACTTTCACTTTTGTTATTATATTCAGGCTTCCCTGCTTCCCCAGGCCCCTACCCTCTTGCTCCAACTGGCTTTTGTTTCTACACAGGTCCTTAACACATCTTCTGATCTTTTAAAGAGATATGGGAATATCCTGGCCTTTTCAATAACATGCTTATAAACCATCTCTCAGTTTAGGAGACTTCTGCAGATAATTTCATTATTTACCAATTCTAACTAGATTTATTCTGAGGATTTTCCTTTCCTGACCACATCCCCTACTTGACACCCTTGACTGTAGTTCACTGTAAAATCACCCTCCTAGGTATGTAACCCTATAACCCAGGAGTTTATAATGGCAGTAGTCTACATTTTGAAGACTCGGTCAACATTTTAGATTTTATTTATTTTTAGACAGAGGGGATAGGAGCAACAAAGAGAAAGAGAGAAACATCAATGTGTGGATGCCCCACTGGGGATCTAGCCTGAAACCCAGGTATGTGTCCTAACTGGGAATCAAACCAGCGACCCTTTGGTTCGCAGGCCAGCATTCAATCCACTGAGCCACACTAGCCAGGGCAACATTTTTCTTTCATCAGCCCTTAAGATAGCTCCTTGAGTGGGCACTTCCTATGCTATTATGGACCCCTACCAAAAAAAAATTCCTATGTTGAAGCCTTGACACTTAATGTGATAGTATTTGGAGATAGGACCTTTAAGGAAGTAATTAAGGTTAAATGAAGTCACAAGGGTAGGGCCCTTATCTGATAGAATTAGTATCCTTACAGGAAGACATGAGGACACAGAAAGAAGGTAGCCCCGTCTGCAAGGCAGGAAGAGAGCCCTTATCAGAACCCAACCTTACTGGTACCTTGATCTTGGACTTCTAACTTCAGAAACTGTGAGGAAAAAATGTTTTGTTGTTTAAGCTATACAGTCTATGATATTTTGTTATGCCATCCTGAGCAGACGAATTTACATCTGATTCCCAAGAACTGAACACACAGTACACTGAAAAAGAAAAACAACCAAGGGGTCAAGAGTGATGAGAAGGCTGGGTTGTACTCTGAACTCAGCCACTGCAGGGTATGACACTGAACCCTTTTGAACACTCATTTTTCTCTTCTGTGAAGTGAGAGGCTTTAAGTAGAACTTTCTCAGGTCCCTTAAAACTTCCAAATTAAAAGGGTTAAATTGCATATTGTGGGCTATGGCTTGGGCCATTACAGGGCCCAGGATTCCATCCTCAAGAAGTAATTAATGGATATTTGCAAAGATTTAGTTACAAGTGTGTTCACGGCAGACTGCATTTAATGGAAAAAAAAAACAAAACCCTGAAAACCTGTAAATGATCTGACTATCCAATAATAAAGTAGTTAAATTATAGTAGAACCAGAAAATACAACAAGGGAATGTAAAACACTGTTTTTGTTATCATTAACATCAAGGATATCATGTTGAGAAACCTTGTTTTACACAATCATACATTGGCAAAAACTCTTAGATAATCCCATCTGTGAGAATAGAACATCACAGTCTTGTAAGGATCTGAGCCCTGTGGGTCACTCTTTAAAAACTTTATTTGAACTGCTTTGTTGGGGTGGAGTTGACAAAAATTAAACTACAATATTTAAAGTATAGAATTTGATAGTTTTGACACATGTGGTACCTACCCATAAAACCATAACAATGAACAATCTGTGACTCCTCCAAGTTTGCTGGCACCCCTTAGTAATCCCTCCCTCCCACTTCTTCTTGCTCCTCCCTGCCCCCACTAAGTAACCACTGATCTGCTTTCTGTTACTAATTCACATTTTCTAGTTTTATATAAGTGGAATCATATAGTATGTACTCTTTTTTGCCTGGTTTCTTTCACCCAGCATAATTATGGTGAGATTCATCTATGCTGTTGCATGTGTTTAAACTTCATTCCTTTTTATTTCAGAGTGGCATTCCAGTCTGAGTCACTTTGACTCTTAGAAAAACCAGTCTTTAATTATAGTCCTGGTGCTTCAGGTAAGACGTTCCAGAAACATTTTACATTTGTAGACTTTGAGATTTCTTTGATGTGAGCCCTAAGAAGGAATTTATGTGCTGAGATGGACTCTCCATGATCACCTGAGGGCCTATATTTTATAAATAACAGCCTGACAGCCATTTGCAGACAGTGGCTTCTCATGTTCTCTACATACCAGGAAGAATCTCAGACTAAACTCCTGGCTTCCTACACTACTTGTACCCTGCCTGATTACCCAGCTGAGTCAACTATTGTAGTGAATTCCCGGTTTTATCTTTCCCCCAATGGAATAGACCTGCCTAACCCCATCCAATCAGACTACTTGACTCAGACCTATAGAAAGTATACAAACTGGATATCTCATTTATGTCAAATGGACCTAACTGGGAACCTGGGCTGGAACTTTCACTATAAAATGGGGGCCGCAGCTTTCTGTTCCTGGAACACAATTTAGGTTGCTTCCTGATTCCGTATTTTCTGGGCTGCAGCCCCTTTTGATCAAATAAATGCTTTTTATTCTTTAGAATGGTCTTAAATTAATATCGGTTTACACATTTAACTGCCATTTCCACAGAATTAGGATTCTGTGTTTACTCAGGCCCAGGCCTGATGTTAACTCCTTTACACACGGTCTGCTTTGCATCTTTCAAAACATCGCTTCATTTAAATTTTACCTACATTTCATTCTGCTGCAAGTTAATAAATCCAACTCTGTGGGACTTACAGATATGCTCCCATGAGCTTTATCAGATGGACTTTATCAACTGACATGAATGTTCATGACCATGTTAAGTGCAAAACAGTAAATAGTGAATGACCATATTTTTGTTTTTAAAATACAATTATGTGGAAAGATGACTATAAAGTTATATATACAAATGATTATATAATCATTTTTAATCGTATTTATCACCACATACAGTAAACATGCATTTTACTTTTAAGATTAAAGGACAGTCATAAAAAAAAAGTGATAATGATTAAACATAATCAATAATTGGCTAGGCTACCAAAAGGCGAACCCTGGTATTATTGTACAATAGCTTAATTCATAAATCTACCCTCATGGAAACAAAATATAAAAGTAGGATTATAAATCTAATATAAACATAAATGGAATTTGGAACCTTTTAGAGTTAAAGCAGATCCCAATGACATCTTCTAAGTTTTGGGCCTTATAATTTTCACTGTCTTTAAGTCTGTAGAAATCTTAATAGAACTTTATTTTTACTATTTACAAACCTCTCTTCCACCCATTAATCACAACATGCATTATAACACTGTTGTAATATGGGTCAAAATATTCTTTTATACACTTTTGGCATTTGGTCTTACTAGTCTTATCCCCTTTCTATGAGAAAGCCTGTATTTTAATTAGCTCACTTTTTACATGCTAATTATCACTTAATGGAATTTTAAAACCCTAAGGTAGTCTCAAACATCATCTTTGTAATTAAAACCTGAAAAGGTAATTCATCTCCTCCTAACAGTCAACACAACATGTAAAAAAAGAAGTTTTTACAAATGCATTTCTGGTCTTTTATAAAAGCTTAAAGTGCAACGAGGAAGCTACTGCTACATATAAACACAATCTAGTGGGATTCTCTTATTTCTTATTAAAGCTACAAATTAATAGGAAAATAGTGCCGCCCACGAACTTTTGAATTCTGGGGAGTAACAACAGCAAGAGCAATACTGAATGAGCAAAACAACGCGAACGCGCCCTAGCCAGGCGGCCGAATGGTAGGCACGCAGTTTGTGTTTGTTGGCCCTGAAGAGAAGTAACTATTTTGTGAATTAGCCCTGGGCGGTAGAAGAGTGCCTGCCAGCCTCACACTCAGCTAAGCTCATTTTGGAAGCATCTAACCGACCAGTGACTCAGGGAAAAATAGCCACTTTCGCTCCACTGCTCCCAGAATTAGAATGAGGAAAACCTATCCCTTCTAGCAAGACTTTGACCTAGACCCTGTGACCCCGTTCCTCACTCCTCCCCCTCATTGCTCTCCCCCACCCGCTCCCCGGCTTCCAAGGGAGCCCCTCCCCAGGACTCATTCAAAGAGCCACGTCTCCTGGCTCCCAGCCGCCAGCCCTCCCACGGAGGTCCCCCAGTTAACCCTCCATAGTCTCTGATTCAGAGTCATCGGGCCCCAGACTTGCCTCCTCCACCAACCCCGAAAGACTCACGGGCAACCCCACCAATCTCACCCTTATCCCAGTGGCTGCTACCCCGCCCAGCCCGCGCTCACGTCATACCCCGCCCGCCCCGCCCCCTGGCTCCCACGTGACCCGCGGCCCAAGCCTGTCCTCCCCTCGCGCGGCGCGGCGTGGATCGCGGCTGGAGCCGCCATTGTTCCGCCGAGGGAGGACAGCTGGGCCTGGCACTGGCGCCGAGACGCCGCTTAGCGGCCGCCACTGGAGACACTCCGTCCCACCGCCCCCCCTCCTCCTGGCGGTGGCGGAGTGAGGTTGAGAGGGGGAACTGGGAGCCCCCTCTCCTCCTGGCGGCGGCGGCTGGCCGATCCCTGGCTTCGGCACGAGGGGCCGCCGCGATGCGCTCGGCCTGAGGCAGTCGGCCCGGCCCTTTCTGGCTGCCCCTGACTCCTCCACGGCGTCTCTGCGCCCCAGCGTCATCCCGGGAGTCCCTCTGACGGGAGGGAAGATGGCTGCACGGAGCTGGCAGGACGAGCTGGCCCAGCAGGCCGAGGAGGGCTCTGCCCGACTGCGAGAAATGCTTTCGGTCGGCCTAGGCTTTCTGCGCACCGAGCTGGGCCTCGACCTGGGGCTGGAGCCGAAGCGGTACCCGGGCTGGGTGATCCTGGTGGGCACGGTCGCGCTCGGGCTGCTGCTGCTCTTTCTGCTGGGCTACGGCTGGGCCGCAGCTTGCGCCGGCGCCCGCAAGAAGCGGAGGAGCCCACCCCGCAAGCGGGAGGAGGCGCCGGCCTCGGCCACTGACGACCTAACCCTGCTGAAGAATCTCCGGAGCGAGGACCAGAAGAAGAAGAACCGCAAGAAATTGCCCGAGAAGCCCAAAGTAAGTCGGGGAGGAGAGACCGTGGAGTGCCGTAGTGTAGGGGCGAGGGGCCCCGTCGAGCGAGGGAGAGGCTGAGCCCCAGCCGCTCCAGCCGAGATAGAAAAGGAAAAGATGGAAATTAGTCCAGAGCCCGGACACAGGTCTCCCTGACGGAAGAGGCGATCAGTGGACACGTTACTTGGGGGAATGGTGGAAACTCGGGAAGCGTCGGACGGGTGGGTAAGACAGTTTCGAGGAAGGAAGTTAGACGGTCTGGGGTATGTTTAAATGAAAGAGCCCAGAGGTCAAGCCATCTTCAAGAACGTTAACCGCCAGAATAACATACCAGCTCTCCTTGAGGCCTGCGGATAGGCTGCGTGTGTAATGGGACCTTAAGGTTGTGTGGGGAAGTTCTGGAAAGACTGCGCTTGGAAGACAGATGTCTAGTTCAAGTCACGTTGAGACTGTAGCCACTGAAGGAAATGCCGTGACCTAAAAACTCTGGGGCTTACAGAGGATTAAAGGTACCAAGGTCTAGACACGCTTCCATTTTAGTAGGAACTGTTAAAGGGAAATGGTTCCCCACTCTTATTCCTGTGAAGGTGGCCGGCCAATGGAGGGCCGCAACAGGAGCAAGGCAAGAGAGAGTCGGTTGTCTGGTAGACTTCGGGTGCATGGCTCTAGGAGACAGCTAAGGCAGTTCAGCATAGTGGTGTGGGAGGTTTAGAAATAGAGTAAAAAGGGATGACAGGGCAGAATGGTGCAGGCTGACAGGTTTCCAGGACCGGTTTACCGGACCACGTGTGGGAATGCAGAGGGCATCACAACTGCTTTATTATGCCTCATGTTTTATTTCTGCTTTCTTTATTGCCATTTCTCCGTGGTTCTTCTGTTCTATCTTTCATAGTTTTATTTATTCAAAAAGTACTTTACAGTTGAGCAATGGAGTATGAAGGGTGTGCAGAGCTAGCATCAGTTCCTAACCTGTTTTTACAATATATCCACTGAATTAAGCTCTTCACCTTTTCAGTGCAATAAAGCAAATGTAACCAACGCCTTTACTATGCAGAATTCACTCTGGTGTTTGGCGGGCAGTGGGAGGTATACATCGAGGTTTTAGAGGCAACCGTGGAGACTAGTGCAGGAGACAGATGCACAGATAGGTCTAATATTGCATGAACTGGCAGTTGCCGTGTAAGTGTGAGCAGTGTTAATGAGGTTTGTAGGGTGTGAGACTAATTCCATCAGAAGAATTTGGGAAAGTTGATAGAGGAGGTGGGATTTGAATTCAAACTGAAGTAGTTAGAGTATTGTTGCTAACAGTACAAAGAAAAAGGCTATGTTAGAGACTTGACAGGTCACGGTTAGTGCGTTATTAGGCCTGGATAAGTATTTTACATTTTGAGTGTGGATTAAGAGAATGCAAGCTACATACAAAACCTAGTAAGGGGTACAACTTTGTCAATATCAATACTACCTTTAGTTAATAGAAGAGAAAACAGTACTGATTTGGAGCATATGTAACTGTATTTAAATGTGTAGAGAGCATCAAGGATTACCAGTAATATTAATGGTGAAAATGGAGAACCTGGCCCCAAGATGAGGAAAGGTGATCTTGAAAAAACCACCTGTATTAGTAAACCTAATTCCTGTATGAATGAAGCGGGTTGTGACATTTTCAAAGCCCTCCTTGAGATGTCTAAAATTTCAGATAGGCTAGACTCCAGTTGAGAGACAGATGCCCCAAGAGCCCATCCCAAGTGCATGGTAACTCAGATGACTCATCTGAGTGAATAAACAGATCTTCTCTTAGCTTTGGGGAGTGGAGAATGGGAAGAGAAACCAAATGGTTGAATGTTAATTGGGTGAGAAAACCTTTGCCTACCTAATAGTAAAAATGTCTTGCAGTTCGTTAACATTTACAAAATTGTGGCTTTCAAACTTTTTTGACTGCAGCCTACAATAAGAAATGTATTTACATTACACTACCATCCCATACACATGTCACTTTAATGATATGTGTGACCCACGAAATTGGTTTCCCTTGTGGTTATGAGGCATGGCCCACTGTTAGGAAAACCCTGCTTTATAGGGCCAAAAGTTATAAACTCCCCCCCCTTTTTTTAGTACTCATACACTTTGCACCAAGCTAAGTATTTACTTGGAAAAAAGCAGGATACTGCTTGCAAATTCTTTAAAAATGAATACAGTGTTCATGTTTCACTGAGAAGGGAATACAAAAATAAAAGCTCAGTTTCTCCCCAGGGAGCTTTTTACTCCAGTTGTGGAAAAAGATATACTCAAAAATTAGCAGTGCAACCCCATTGTGGGCCCAGGTGACAGTGAAAGACGCAATCCCAGAATTTGACTTTGAAAGTGGGTAGAAGCAGGATAGTGGGTGAGGCTGAAGAGACAGCAAAGGCCTCACTCTGTTAGCCTGGCAGAGATGGGGAACTCTAAACTTGAGTAAGGCATTTAACCTTGCTCTGTTTAGCTTATCTTGTTTATAAATTGAAGATCTTAGTTGAGTTAAAACACTGCAGGATTCCTCAAAGTGTTACCCCTGACTTCTTGCAATAGAGTTGCTTTGAATGCTTCTTAAAATGTGTAGATTTCTGAACCCCTCCACAGATCTTATAAATTCAGAACCTCTAAACTGGGTCCAGGGAATCTGCATTTTTAACAAGCTTCATTGGTAAATCCTTGCCTGTTAGTTTGAAAATCACTCACTAGAATAGGGCCACAAGAATTAGAGTATAGGAGAGAGTTCAAAGTGCAGTTAAGTTTAATCTCACCCATCTCTTCATTACTACATCATTCTGTATGCATTTTAGAATACACTTATTCAAGTGGATTCAGTAATGTAAACTACAGTTTTATTTTTCTTTTATTCCATTATTTTTAGTTTTCTTTTAAATCATTCCACATTTTGCAACATAGATTTTCAAAATTTGCTTCTAGTAGTTGGTTTTTATTTTTATAGTTAGTGGTATTTAGCTTTTCAAATCTATTCCTAAGTGTTTTTTGATATTTTTATATTCGATTGGTTTTTATCTTCTATTAATATCTTGCCATAGGTCTTTTTTTAGGGCATGAATTGTAGCGTGTTCCCCCATTAAAAGTGAAGGGGGTGGCACTTTTCACGGTGCTTAGTTCTTGGCACATTTGAAAGTCATTGTTATCTTACAGGAATTTTCCACGACAGCTAGTTCAGTGTATTACTATCTTTTGAACTATGAAATTCTTTTTTTGGTTATAATTTTTCCATTACCATTTAACCCCCTTATACCCCCTCTTCCCTGCAATCACCACACTGTTGTCCATGCCCATGAGTCCTTTTTCCTTTTGGCTCAAGCCCTCTCCCTAGCCTCCCACCCACACCCCCACCTTCACCCAGGAGTTGTCAGCCTGTTCTCCATCTATGAGTCTTTCTCTCTTTTGCTTGTTAGTTCAGTTTGTTCATTAGATTCCACATATAAGTGAGATCATATGGTATTTGTCTTTCTCGGACTGGTTTATTTCATTTAGTGTAATGTTTTCTAGGTCCACCCATGCTGTCGCAAAGGGTAAAGTTTTCTCCTCCTCCTCTTCTTTTAAAGATGTTATTTATTTGTTTGTTTGTTTATAGAGAGAGGGGAAGGGATGGAGAAATAGAGGGAGAGAAACCTCGATGTGTGAGAGATAAAGCAATTGGTTGCCTCTCCCACACTCCCAACCAGGAACCTTGCCCACAACCCAGGCATGTGCCCTGACTGGGAATCGAACTGGCAACCCTTCGGTTCACAGGCTGGTACTCAGTCCACTAAGCCACACCAGTGAGAGCTAAATTTTTCTTTTTCATAGCTGAGTAGTATTACATTGTATAAATGTCTCATAGTCGTTTTATCCACTCATCTATTGATGGACACTTGAATGTGAGTATTAAACAGGCATTCAGTAAAAAATTTGCACTTGACTTAATCTGAGCAATGATTTAGATGGACATGAGATCTCAGATAACTGGTCTTTAACTATCATTGCTTTGGATTTCAACTTGGAAGCGTATAGCCAGGATCAACTTCAAAGAAAATTCAATTTAGTAAACAAGTTACTTTTCTGTTAATGTAGGAATTTTAGTAAAGATTTGGCATAATGCAGTTGTCAGTGTCTCTAAGCTCAGTGAATGAAAGAGCAGTATTTTTGTCTTATTTGCTGCTGTATAACTTTTCAGTGCTTGGCACTCAATAAATAATTATTGAATACATTATATATATGCATAGTAAGATGTCCCACCCAAATAGTTCTACAACTTATGCCTATTCTTTGTGCCTCATGAGCCACCTTTTTATTTTTACATTGGAAGATGGCTGTGTTTGCTTCATCTGGCTAAAATTCTGTAAGGTTCATTTTTCTACAGCCAATAGGTCATTCTAATAATATTCAGTGTTTTCTGTAGTCAGTACTTATGTTCCAGTTGCACTATTGCTGCCCTACATTTGGGTTCTAGTACATTTTGCTTAAGTTATCCTAACGACATCCTAACTGGTTTTTCCTGCTTCCAGCCTCTCTTTGTTGCCAATCCTTTGTACCAACTCATGTCAGTTAAATTTTTTGAAGCCCAACTGTAATTAGGTGACTTTCATGTGTTCACATCTTATCAGTAGTTTCCCCATCACCTTTTGAATAAAACCTAGCCTATGACATAGCATTCATACTTATTCATGATCTGACCTCATCTTAGGTTTATCTCTAACTATACCCCTGAGGCATTACTGTTAGCTAGACTGTGTATTTCTTTATTCATAGTATTTTCTTTTATGAAAAAGTCCTTCTCTTTATCTCTCTACAGATGTCCACCTATCCTTCAATGAGGCACAACTATAGTGCAACCTCTACTATAAAGCCTTCCCTACCTCCCCAGAGTTACTCTTTTTATATGTTTATTTTAGATGTTTTATGAGAGCTAAAACAGAAGGCAGAGCATTGCCTGGCAGCATGCCTGAAGGGTGACTCAGATTTTTTTTTGAAGCTCTGTGCTTGTCCGCAAATGATCAGGAAAGCACCTCTAGTATTGATTTGGAAGTTAGAAGTAAATTCTAGTGAGTAGGCAAACTGGCCAACATGGAATTCCCAAATGATGGGGATCGGCTGTATATTAGTCTGTATTTGTAACTGGACCATCCCTCTCGTCTTCAAACCTCATGTCCAGGTGTATACTTGACATCGCCAATTGGAAATCTGACATTTGTCTCAAAATCTTTTTTAAAGATTTTATTTATTTTTTTTAAAGAGAGGGAAAAGGAGGGAGAGAGGAAAACATCAATGTGTGGTTGCCTCTCGAGTGCCCCCTACTGGGGCTCTGGCCCGCAACATAGGCATATGCCCTGACTGGGAATCAAACCAGCAACCCTTTGGTTCTCAGGCCTGTGTTCAATACAGCCAGGATTGGACTACACCATTTGTCTCAAATTTTGACATCTCCAAAACAATTCATAATTTCCTGCCCTCTCCTGGTCTTTCCTGTTTCTCTAGGTAGTAAATGAATCTACCATCCTTTCAGTTTTTCATGCCAAAATTCTAAGAATCATTCTTGATTCTTCCTTTTTTCTCACATCCTTATGTCTTCCTTACCTTATAATCTAATCCATCAGGAAGTACCATCGGTTTTATCTCCAAAATATATATTCAGTCTGACTGCTTATTTTGCTGTCACCATAGCTCACTTGTACAGCAAGTAGCCTCTGTTGACTGTCTTCAATCCTTTCTCAACACCATAGTAAGGAGTCTTTAAATAAAAACAAATCACCTGATCTTGTCTAAAACCAACACTTCAGTAGCTTTTGCGTTTTGAATCTTGATTTTCCTATATGGCCCAGCACCTGCTTTTCTTTCTAAGCTGATTTTGAGTTAGTTTCCTCTCATTTGCTACCCCCAACTATAGTGATCTGTTTTCAGTTCTTCAAACACTCACAAACCAGTGCCTTTACATGAGCTATTACTAACACTCATCCCCATGTTTTAATGAGCCTTTAGAGCTCCCCTTCCTAGAAAATCTTTCCCTGATCACCCTATTGCAATAGGCATCCCCTTCTATTTTTGGTCTCAGCCCCTTGTATGTTTTCTTTATTATAGTTATTTACAGTGTGTAAGTTATTTATTTACATATACATTTAGTTTTTAGGAGTCCTTTCCCTCTACTAGATTGTGAGCCTTGATATATAATGGCAAACAGTGCTTGGCATATAAGAGCCTTTGATGATAATTGTTGAACAGAGTACTTAAAATGACATCTTCTAGTTTAATTGAATACTCTGTTATTGGACTAATAAATTTGTCTTTTATGATATTTCCAGTAGAATTATATCTCTGTTCTTAGGCTGTGGTCTTGCCTTATTATCTCAGGTATTAGTAAAAGGTAAATTATATCATCTGCCTTGTACAGGATTTCCTTTTTACCTTTAAGTCACTACCTCCCTTAGTTTTAAGTCTTAAAAGACTTTCATTTGATTAAGAAATCCTGAGTAAAACAAATACTCCTGATTTTACAGAAAATCTTGAGGTTCTGAGAGATTAAAGTGACTTATTCGAAGTCATAGAGTAAGAAAGTTTCAAAGGTAAAACAATAGCTCAAGTACTACTCTAAAAACTCCGTGTTATTTCCACTATACTTCTCCGTTTCCAGTAGCCTGTTGCAGGGTAATAATACATTGTATTCAGGGAACAAATTCAGTTCTCCTAGTAAGTTACAACTTTCTTTATTGTTTTTAAATTTTACTTTTAGAATCAGAATTTTCTGCTAAAAATTACAATGACTTTTACAAAAGCTCTAGAATTTGACTCTATGTATTTGGTTTTGTGACAGGACTTTTTTATCTGTCATTTATTCTGCCAGAGGCCTGGCAGGGAACACTTTAATAGTTCTGAGAGAAAAGACCTTTACTAGTTGCACTCATCTTAGATACCAAGAGCAGCAATAAACCCTTTGAACACTTATTTCTTTTGCAATTTGGCATTATTGATTTTCACATACTATTTCTCAAGGTTGTGAAAGCCTTGAAAGAATTTTCAAATAACTATTATTATTCAAACACAATCAAGAGACCTAAATGAGGGATTGGTGTTATTTGACCAGTTTTAAAATTTACTCTTTTCTTTCCAATTATGATAGTTTTCTAATTGTTGCACAGAGTGCCAGTATTCCAGAAGGCATCCATCAGGACCCAAGAAAGAAGTACGTGGACATATGTCTGCTCTGTGACTTATAGTCCTTATATCAGTGCCCAGCAGATAGAAAACCTTGAAAACCAGTGCCGTATTTAGTTTTTCAAAGGTTCCCTGTGGCATGATTTGGCCATGAGACACGGGTAGAATATTATCTCTGTATCTCTCTATACAAGTAGCCCTGAGCATCCCTGATGCAGTTATTTGGATCCCTGAAAAGAGTTGAGTTTTTGGCTAGCTGTTTAGAAGGCTCAAGGATCTTTTTTTTTTTTTTTTACCACCAAAGGAAATACCTCAGGATATGTAGCAAGATTTTGCAAATTTGAATTATAGACCATATTTGTAAGTTGGTTCTCTCAGTTATTAAGAGTTTAATTTGGAATTCGGAGTTGAATTGTAAAATGTTAGTAAATTACTGTGACCAAATCTGTCATTTATGTGTATGTTTAGTTTATGTAATTGGTATGTACACAACATTTGGCAGACAAAAAAACACAGTTTGTGCTTTCAGATAAGTGACAAATTGTTCTATCTTGAATTTGTATCAGAACTCTTTACCACGAAAACTAAGAAATTGACCGAGACTAGGTCTTGTCCAGTAAAAGAGATAATGCATGCAAAGCACCTAGTAAAGCTCTTGGCACATGGCAAATACTTGGAAATTACTAGTTATTGTCATGTTATTTGATAGTATAATCTATCAGCTAAAGATGATGCCTCTTGAATTTTTTGAGAGAAGGGGGCAGGGAACAGAGTGTACATTTTGTCTTGTGTGTGCTAAGTGCTTTTTTCTACATGTCTTCCTTTGCTAGGTTCTAAGCTTCTTGAGGGCAGGGATTGTGCCTCACTGGTCTTTATTTCAAGGATTCTACATATTACTCTATTGTGTTCATGTACTGGATATTAATTGAGTGCACACAAGTGAATATTATGTAATTTTCTTAGAAAATGGTGAAACTACAGTCTTTTAAAAAGAAAGATGACATTATAGATGCCTCTAAAGCAAGCCTGGACTATTTCTAGCCTCTAAGAGGCTATATTTACTTAGAATTTGTATTCTGTTAATTTCCCAAATGAATTTGCCCGGAGGATTGGGCCTGAAGGATACATGTGCTGTTTTTGGCCCTCTTGACCATCAGGACTTAACATTTATTTTGAGTTTGTTAGCATGAACAATGACCTGAATGCTGGAACATGAGGATATGGGCCACCATAGAAGTTTCCAAGTAATTTGAAGTCAGTGGTTTTTACATTTTGTGGCTAGAAATAAAATTTACACTACTAAGTGAAAATGGGATTTAAATGGTTTAATTTTAGACATCAAATGTTAAACCTTGTATATGCTTACCTCAGATATAGAGTCTTTTGTAGTTTAGAACCAGTTTAACAAGTGTGTAAAGGCTGCTGAAATGGAGTAGGAGTCTATTAAGAATATCTTCTTATTCTAAACTTTCAAATTCCTGGAGGGCAAATTTCTTTCATATGTCCTTGTTCCTGAGGTTCCTACCTCAGTGCCTAGTACTTACATACTTAATAAGTGTTTGTAGAATTAATAAATTGAAGATTGATTCACATGAACTTTTCTCCTTGAAGTCAAGGGTTATTTAAATAAGACCATGGTCTCCTGCTATGGATCCCCCTTGTCCATTTTATATTCCCTGTTGTCAGCCAGGTGTCTTTATTCTGGTTTATCAGTGCCCCTCTCAACACACGCGTGTGTGCACACACACAGTATTCTTTTGTGAATGTTTTTTTTTTCTTTCTTTTTTTTAGAAAGGGAGAGAAACATTAATGTGTGGTTGCCTCTTGCACGTTCCCCATTGGGGACCTGGCCTGGAACCCAGGCATGTGCCCCGACTAGGAATCAAACCAGCGACCCTTTGGTTCACAGGCCTGCACTCAATCCACTGAGCTACACAAGCCAGGGCAATGAATGTATTTTTTTAAAGGATCTGCGATAGGATTTGGGGGAAAATACAATAATAAGACAGACATGGTATTGCCTACAAGGAGTTTATCCACATAAGAAATGACATTTTTCTGTTACTGCTTGATTTTTACCAAATTTGAAGGACATTCTTCAGTGACTATTTTAAAATATAGATTATATGCTGTATGTGAAATTAACTTTGGTTATATAAGGGAGCACCTCAGAGTTTTCCAGGAAATTTGAAACTAGGTACAATGAGAGGCTCATATAATTATTAATCTGTACAAACACCATGTATTTTATGGCTCCATGATTAGAGAAAATAATACTTTCATATAAAACCCAGATTGGCAGTCACATTGGATTTGAAGTACTGGTTTGCAATTTAGTTGTTTTTCATGTGAGCAGGTCTATATAATATGCTTTTATTTAGGGATTTACTAACTTAAATATGATTAATACATTTCCAGGACAGGGCCTTCTTAACCAACTAGTGGCAGAATAAGAGGACAGCCTAGTGCTGCTGGTGGGTAGGGAGGCTCAGCCGCCATGGTGTGTCCTCTTCTCAGCACACAAGGATACTGTTGGCTTTCTTTACTTTGAGGATAGGAGGCTATTGTTTCATGGTATCAGGCATTTGTGGGGAGTTGTTGATGACTTATGGAATCCCAGTAATTATGAGAGCTATATAAAGCCCAAGGGTTAGTGAAAAATTTGGAAATGTGTGTAAGTCAGAGAGAACCTTTACATGAGCCTTTACATGAGTTGGTTTTGCAAAGGAAGTAAAATTGGCAGAGGTTGGAGTGCTTTTGGCTTGCTTGCTAAGATCAGTTCAGAGCCTATGAAATGGAAACTGATTGTTTCCACTGCTGATCACTCACTGATTGAGGACTCTGGACTTTGTGTAAAAGGAAAGATTGTTTCATCTTTCACTTGGGAGGCTGTAAAAACAGCGTTTGCAGTTTTTCTCAAAGGAGTCACATTCAGTATTTTAGTAAGTTAAGATACAGTTTTTAACTACTTAATTTCTCATCTTTCAGCAGTTAGTAAGTAAATTTAAATGACTCATTGTAGTCATTTATGTGAGTAAAAGATAGGTGCTATATCAGTAACTATAATGAAGAGTTTCCTAAAGGGATTACTTAAATGAAGTTTTTGCAGATGTAAGCTTTGAGCTGCCAGTTAGAGATGGAAAACTTGAATTGGAGTTGCAAGATCATTCAGTTGGTAAGGCTTACATAGAAAGGTGAGGCTGACCGCAGGAAATTAGAAATAGTAAGTTTGGCTAGAGAGTATAGTATGATCTAAGAAATTGCATGAGAATTGACAAGATGGTAATATTGGAAACTAGAATTAAAGTTTTATATTCCTGATGTGGATATGGCTCTAAGTTCAAAATCCTTTCTGGAGTACCTTTCTTTGTGCACTGCACCCCTTTGCCCCACCACAAATGCCTTCCATATATATATCTCATATATATATATTTATATCCCATATATATACCCCATACACATACACACACGTGCGCGCGCATGGCCTGTCCAGAAAGTATCCAGCCTTGTACTATGAAAAATAGAGGCATTTATTGAAAAAGATACAAGAAACATTGTACATAAGACAATGATGCATAAGTCCCCTTCACTGGAGGCACCTTGGGACCTCACACAGTTGTCCTAACTACCATCAGCTGCCCCGCTATATTTTCCTGAATCTCATCAGTGGTCTGAAATTTCTTCCCTTTCAAAGGTGATTTTAGTTTTGGAAGAAGCCAGAAGTCACAGGACACCAAATATGGGTTGTAGAGAGGCTGAGTCATCTGGGTGATTTGCTGTTTCACCAAAAAGCTCTGCATGAAACATGATGCATGAGCAGGTGCTTTGTCATGACAAAGATGCCAGTCACCAGTTGCCCATAGCTGCAGCCTTCTGCATCATCCAAATAGTTTTTGCAGAGGAATGTCCAAGCTTAACACAAAATTTGATGCAAATTTGTTCTACTCACTCAGTCCATTTAAATGCAACAGCCACACAGTACATATGCATACTCAACAGTATCTACCACTCCCACTGACTAGTACAGTGAAGTTGTCATTATTCACACATGCACATTCCAGTCCACTCTGCTTGGCTGCCAGGTTACATGATGTCCGCAAACTGTTCTGGTTATATTAACAATGGCTGGACTTTTTCCAGACATCCCTCATATACTTGTTAGAAGAGGCAGCATTAAAATGGCAGAAACAGCACAGAAGAAAGAGTGAGGAGACCTGGTTTTGACATTAGCTGTCTAACTTTAAAAAGTTATTTAAAATACATCTATTTGACATACATGGATCACTTACTGCCTGCTGCTTAGGTTCCAGTGCAGATGCAAGGAAAAGAATCCTCTCTCACACTTTCTGTCTGTCTGATTGTGGCAGCCAACATTAAACAGGGGAATTCAAGCAAACACACAAACAAACAAAAAATCATGGAGTTTTTTACAACTCAGATTACTTTGTAAACAACTGAAGAGCCAGCTTTACTCCAAAGAAGACTCTACAACATGAGTTTTTTTTTTTTAATGTTGCCTAAGACCCAGCAGATTAAATTTGGATTAATAAAGAATTTAATCAGCTACAAAACAGCTTTTGTTTTGATTTTTCTGCCATAAATCTTTGGAAGCCTACAAATTTTGCTTTAGAGTAATAATGGTCTCTTTTTCCAACTGCATATCGCTGATAATTTTGTACAAATGCAGATAATATCACATTATAGAAACTTTTGAACAGTCATGTTGTTTTCTTGAGTATAGCTCTGCTATAATGTGTAGTTTGATAGAAGTCTATTCTGCTAGCTGGAAATAAAGCAATCGAAACTAGTATATTGATTTACTAATTTACTGTGTTAATTATGGACAAGTGAAAGAAGTAGTGGATCTAGAAAGAAGAGGTTAGAATACAGATATCTGGGCCCCATTCTTCAAACTTCTGAATCTAAATAGTGATGGGACTCACAAATGCTTCTTTCAAAAC
Source organism: Tonatia bakeri (assembly GCA_004024845.1). NCBI lineage: Eukaryota > Metazoa > Chordata > Mammalia > Chiroptera > Phyllostomidae > Tonatia > Tonatia bakeri. Next base: position 136,629 of record PVIA01002272.1, read on the forward strand.
AAAACAAAAACTAGAGATTATGATTAAAAGCCAAATTTTGGATTCACAGACTTAATTCTACTCATTAACACCTTCAAGTGCTATCATTTTATTTTAGGAATGTTAGGAAAGCTGAAGTAGCCTTTGTAAACTGTGGCAGTGGGTTTGTAAAGCTTCTTAATCTCAGAACAGTAGGGCCATTAGATTATATAGTTACAAGGATCACTGAAGATTACCTAATACAGACACCAGTGAACTGTGGCCTGTGAACCAGATTTGGCCCTCCACCTGTTTTATTGGGACACAGTCATACTCATTCATTTATGTATCATCTATGGCTCTATCTGGCCCTTTACTGAAAAAAGTTTGCTGGTTTTTCAGTAGGTCACACCTATCATTTTACAGATGTAGAAAAAAGATAGTGAGTGAAATATTCTGAGACTACACAGTTAATTAGTGGTCAGAGTACAAATACAGTTTAGTTCCTTGTCCTGCTTTCATGCCATTATTTTTTGTTCATGGGACTGATGCCTGGGTGAGATCAGAAAATAGATTTCTGGTACAGAATTTTGTTTATAAGTTCATTATTGCATTATAAAACACAGTTATTAGGTTTTGCCATCACATATTAGATAGCATGGCTGAACAAAGCCCTTTTTCATTTGGGTCGGGGGGAGAATTTGATTGTAGTATATACTATTTCCTGAGCACGAATCTTCGGTTTGATCTGCCAAGCAGTCTGATAACAAGAGTCTTTTTTGTTACCTGTACAGCCCAATGGACGGACTGTTGAAGTGGCTGAGGAGGAAGTTGCCCTAACTCCTCGAAATGTAACAGCAAAGCAGCCATTAGAGACGGATAAGAAAAATGAAAAGGTAAGTTTGGCATTATATAACATTAGATGCAAGGCTCTTAATAGAGTGACATATAAAAAATGATGCTTTTCTGTTTCACAAAAGTATACATATACTCCCACCTACCTTAAAGAAAAACTGAAGATCTGAATTAATCGTAGCAGATGGATGAGTGGTGAAGGTTCCAGACATGTTATATACTTCTTATTTGAAAACAGTTGTATTACCTTTGTTAATAGTACATTTCTGACATAAAAAGCTTAGCAAAATTATCATATAGTATTCTGTTGTCACATAGTTTGACTTTTGGCTCCTTTTTTTTGAACAAAAGAAAATCCTCTAGTATTCAGGTCATTATTAAAAGGTTTGGATGTGCACTCATAAGTTTTCAAGTAAGACAATTTGACATATTCCATAAATGATACATTCCTGGGATTTATTTATTTTCCAGTTGCCAGTGTTAGAATTGGCCCATTTTATTTGACTTAATCTGGTTTGTAAATAACAAAATATACAGTAAACTGTTAACAGTGTTTCTTTCTGTTATGGAAGAGAGAATTGAATCCTTTTGGTACTCCCTCCTTTTTTCTTTCTTTAACTCTGTGGGTGCATAACTTTTTCTCAGGAAAAAACAACCAAAAACCAACCACAGATAGGTAAATGGTTTCTAGGAACTAGGGTGCAGCAGGTTCAGCTCTGTAGGATAAATGATATGAACTGGTTGCTACAGTTTCTTAATGCTTACATTTTCAAAATATCTAAAGAACTGGTGAAATCAATTCTCCCCTTGTAAACTGGTGAAATTGGTCTAGGGCTAAGACAGCTGCAGGTAGGATAATTTAATATGAAAGATAGTTGTGGAAAAGAATTAAATTTATATCTGACTTTGCTTTGGGAGAAAAATAAATAGCAAATGATAGTGTTAACAAATAAGCATATAGTTTAGGGATTGTGAATTTACACTATGAGTAGTTTATATGCTTAACATGGACTTCTACTTCTCCCGTCTAGTGTTTCCTTGTTTCTGGGCTTTCTCTCCCCATGAGTGAACATTTTATACCCTGCTCCACTCCCTGAATTATTCTGAAAAATTTGTAGTTGGAGTAATTAATGAACTATCATTTATCTCCGATTGATTAATCACATATAGTTTAGGCGTATCGGTATAGAACCACAGTTTGAAGTTTATAATTATTCTAAAATTTCATATGTTAGGAAATAATTACAATAGTTGACATTTGTTAAGTATCTATAATATGGCAGGCATTGTGTAAGGCAAAGTATGTGTATATGTATGAATGTATTTACCGTATCCGGTAGGGAGCACTTGTTGAGCACTTACTGGGTGTGTTTTAAGACTTTATAGAATATTTACACACATAATTTATCATTGCGAGAACACTGAGGTGGTGGTATTATACATATCTTACAAATAAGAAACCTGAAGCCTAAGTTATCTGAGCTATTAAAAGTACAGTTTATTCTAACCCAGACCCATCTGACTTCAAAGTCTGTGCTTTTTACTGCTCTATATTATTTCTGATCCTTTCAACACCTGCCAGGCGGATAGTAGTAGCCCATTATATGGATAAGGGCTCTGAGGCATAGAAGGATTTTGTGATTTCACCAATTTCACACAGCGTCTGAACTAGGATCTGAACTCCGCACACTGTGACACTAAAGCCCGTGCGTATTGTTAATCACTTGACAGTACCTCCTCCTCTCAAATTGCTGTTGCTTTTTCAGTACAAAGCTTCTGTTTTTGGTTTGCTGCCTATTTGATTTCACTTTTTGCCTAATAATAAGTCCTGCAACACATGGCTAGTGTTTCTGTTTGCCATCCTACATCTTGAATTTATGCTTTTTTTTTTTTTTAAAGATTTTATTTATTTATTTTTAGAGAGGGAAGGGAGAGGGAGAGAGAGAGAGAGAAACATCAATGTGCGGTTGCTGGGGGACATGGCCTGCAACCTAGGCATGTGCCCTGACTGGGAATCGAACCTGCGATGCCTGGTTCGCAGCCCGAGCTCAATCCACTGAGCTACGCCAGCCAGGGCTTGAATTTATGCTTTTTAACTTGGTTCAGTCCAAGTGACTCTCATTTCGGGTAATTTTTTATGCTGTTGCATTGTGTTTTTGTGTGTGATGTTTCTAGACTTCTTATTATCTTTCTTTGTAAATAAACAGTGTCTTAGATCTACTAATTCATTTTGATATACATTATTACACATTTGTTTTTCTCTCTGAGCCACAGCTGGGGCGCTTTGAGAAGTACAGTTTGCCTGTGCAGTAATTGCACACTGAGCTGTGGTAGTGAATACCTTCGTCTGTCAGTTGAGTAAACCTAATAGATAAAATGTTGTCTGAAAACTATATATAAGTATATATGACAAGAATCATATAGATCTTGGGTCTGTGAAGGTCTTTATTTGGTGCTGGCCTCTAGTAGAGTACACACAGGACCATGATCCAGGCTGAATGTATTGTATTGTTAGATGCTGAAGGGAATAAAGAGAAATGTAAAATATGCTTACCCTCAGAGAGATGACAGTCTAGTTAAGGAAGGGCAAGCACAAGGGAGAGATCAGGTAGCAAGGCACTGAGTGTCCAGTATTCAGAAGAGATAGATTACCCCATGTAGGTAGCCAGAAGGTTGATTTAATTGGACTCTTAAGTAGAAGAAGTAGAGGGGGGAAGACTGGTTTTAACAGGAGAGAAACAAATGAACACAAGTAGACATTGTTCAGCTGAAACAGGAGAACATGTGCAGACACACTCAAGGGAAACCCCAGACAAGTCTGACTGCTTCGGGTGGCATGGGGACGGATACAAACTTAGGTATAGATTGCGTGTATCAGGATGTAAAACCTGGCGCAACATTTATGATTAACAAATCATTCTTGCATTTATGATTGTAAGGGCCTGAATTAAGATAAAAGTGTAGAAATTGTTAGTAACAGAAACAACAAAAGCAAAAATGTATAAAATTTGGTCACCATAAGGTTGTTCAGGATGATGTTAGTGATGTCCACTGAAATGATGATACCATTCATTATATATAATAAACTCTTACATTTTTATGATGCTGTAGCATCATACACCATGTATGGTATACAAAATGCTTTCATCTGTCTTAACCCTGATTAACAACTTGGAAGATGGGCTATTATTTTTTTTATACAGCTCATTAAAAGTTTAGTGAATTGTCCAAGCTCACAAAGCTAGTAAACAATACTCCCTCAATTTTCCCAAGGCAGCAGTTCTAAAAGTGTGGTCTGTGGACTCCTGAGAAGGGGTCGCAGAAGACAAAACTATATTTATAATAACCAAGGCATTATTTGCCTTTTTCATGATATTTGCACTAATGGTGAAAAAGCAGTAGTGGGTGAAATTGCTGACTGCTTAGCACAAATCAGGGCAGTGACGCCAAATTACTAGCAGTGGTATTCTTTACTACACTCCACTTGTAGTAAAAAAATAATAATAATAAAATAAGTGCTAGTTTCACTTAAGAGTGTCCTAGATGAAGCAATAAAAAAATACTAATTTTGTTAAATCTTGACCTTTGAATACATGCTTTTTTAATTATTCTGTATGATGAAATGGGAAGTGTGCATAAAGTATGTCATGTGCTAAAGACATTCTTGAGAAAAAACACTTGCTCAATTAAGTTGCAGCCTGGACTAGTCACTTATTTTATGTTACTTCAATTTTACTTGAAAGGACAACTGATAGACAGGCAAGGGTTATATTTGGACTTAGTTATTTGCAGATTTTTCTCAAAAGTAATCAAGACAGTCCTGTTACTTCAAGGAAAACATCTGGTAGTATTTGTTATGAATGATAAAATGATATGTTGCCAAGTGAAAATTAGAAATTTGTAAATTTTATATCTGCCACCATGTGCTTGACAACAGCATCCCAGTATCTCAGGAATTTCTGATGAGCTCTGTTGTCATATGAACAAATGTGTTTTTTTAGAAACCTTGTGTATAATGGAATGTTTTAACATTTTAGAGATGTATGTAACTCAGTGAATCAGTGTTTTCCAAATGACAAATGCTTGCATGTTATAAAATCAGGCAAGACTAAAATCAGGCAAGTCTAAAAAAGTCATTCAAAGTTCAAGAGAGACCAATGGTCTTTAATGTAATGGAATATGAAAAGTTCGCCAGTGCAATTTCCACATTGCAACAATTTTTATGAAACTACCAACTGACAAGTTTTGGTGTAATATTATTATCTTTCTCAACCTAAAACCCTTATTGACTTCCTATTGCTTTTACTCCACAATCTTGACCATAACCTGAAGACCCTGCCTGTGGTTCAAATCTCCTTACTTAGATCTTACCCTCTCTAAGATATAGACACATTGTTGGTTTTGGGTTTTTTTGTTTTTTGTTGTTGTTATTGTTAAGCAGTTTTGAGATTTTTGTATAAAATTTACTTTTAAGTGAATAATTTTTGTATATTTACAGCTATCACTACAATCTGATTTTTTAACATTTTCCTCTTACCAGGAAGAAATCTTGTGTCCATTAGCTGTTGCTCCCCATCTTCCCCTTTTCTCCCCTTAACCCCAGTTCCTGGCAACCACTAGTCTTTGGTGTAATATCAAATAATATCACAAATCTAAAAAAAATACCCTTAAAATACTCTTTCCTTTTCAAATTACATATCTATGTATATATAGCCAGATTTTTTTTTAATTTTTTCAGTTACAGTTTATATTCAGTATTATTTTGTATTAGTTTCAGGTGTACAGCCCAGTGCTAGACAATCATATATTTTACAAAGTGTTCCCCTCGGTATTTCCAGTGTCCACCATACATAGTTATTACAGTTATTGACTACATTCCCTATGCTGTGCTTTACATCCCCGTGATGTTACTACCAATTTGTAACTGTTTTGTAACTACCAATTTGTACTTCTTAACCCCTTCACGTTTTTCATCCAAGTCCCCAACCCCCTTCCTTTTGGCAGCCATCAGTCTGTTCTCTGTATCTATGAGTCTGTTTTAATTTTGTTTGTGTATTTTGTTCTTTAGATTACACAGATAAGTGAAATCATATGGTACTTGTCTTTCTCTGACTTGTTCACTTAGCATAATACCCTCTAGGTCCACCCATGCTGTTGTAAATGGTAAAAAAATTTTAACGGCCAAGTAATATTCCATTGTATATATGTATCGCAACTTTTTATTTACTTGTCTATTGATAGGCACTTGGGTTGCTTCCATACCTTGTGTAGTCAGATTTTCTTCATGTACTTCAATCAAATAACATATCATTAAATTGAATGCACAGTAGATATGCAAATCCAGCTGTCTTTTATGAAGCCAGATAGTGAAGATAATTGCAAATGTAAAGCATGCCACTCTTCTCACTAAAATGTTTTTTGTTTTGGAAAAAAGGAATTTTGACACAATGGAAATAGAATAAAAATCTCAGAAAACAGTTTTGTCATGAGTTAATGAAAAACCTTATACACCTGCCACAAGTCTGCAGATCAAAACATGTCTATTTCTAAGCTTTAGAAAATACTCAGCATTCCTGTTTTTCATGCTCCATTTCCTTCATCACTCCTGACATTACCAGCAGAGACTGGAGATGATTATAGGGCTATAAATATTACAGATGTCTGTTCACCAAAATTTTAAGGACCACTACTTTACAGAATCAAGAATTAATAAATTGAATAATGATTACATTCCATGTAAGTAACTGGCTATTTACCATGTAAGTAACTAATGGCAAACTTTTGTGATAGTTTTGATGCTATACAAATATTAGGTCATACTCCCTAAGTTGACCTGTTTAGCCTGAATTGGGTACTGCCCTGCCTTTCTTTATACTTTGCATTTCTTTAAAATAGCAAAATTTGCTAAGAGAGCAGTTAGCCATTTGGGTAGATCTGCTTTTGCTGCCAACTCTACCTTTTTGACACTCTAGAGAAGTGTTAACACTTTCTTTTTTAGTACTGTCTAGTCTTAGGAATAGTCATTCATGTTAAGAAGTTAAAGGTAAAGGATGAGTTTAATTCTGAAAGTCATTTTTGTGTGTTTTATTTGATAACCAGCTTATAATTTTTTGATATTTTAATTTCTATGAATTTGAGAACAAATTACTCTTAGTCTTAGAAGTACTTAGCATGTGCTTTTAGGACCATAGTCTCCAAGGTGGAGTATACAAGAAGATCCATGGGGGTACAGGAAGAAAATATTAGACTGTCTATGTATACTTAGTTTTTTTATTAAAAAAAAAACAAATTAAACTTTCCTCATTTTATATATGGCTAGTCATGGCACCCTCATTTGGGATGTTACAGGGGTTAGTAAGATACTTTATAGGAGGGATCTTGAGAAGATTGGGGAGTTGCAATTGAAAAAAGTTCCAGTGGTTCTTTGCTTATACCACAGATGGCAAACACAAGGCCTGCAGGCCAAATCCAGCCCTCCGCCTTGTTTTATCTGCCCCGGCACCTTGTTTCTACCTGGCAGCAGTGCTGAGCTCCTTGCCCCTAGTTAATGAGTAGTTACACTTATACAGTCCTAAAATTACATTCGGCCCGTTGAAGGCAACTGTGAAGCTGATGTGGCCCCTGGTGAAAATGAGTTTGACACCCCTGGCTTATACCTATCCTGACAGATTGCAACATGTGTACTCAATTCTGTGGGCTAACTTACTGTGTTACTGGGTTTAAACTAAACTAACTTTTAGTAAACAGACTGCTAAAAAGCTACAGATTGCACCTAATAATCATGTAAGTAAACAACTAGAAAAAGAGTGTTCCTACAAAAAACTCTATCTGCCATATCATCATGAGGTTAGATTGATTTTAAACATTGATCACCAAAAGTTGAAATTACTGAGAAAGATTTTTGAAATGGGAATATATTTCTACTTTTGGTAAGAAACTGTACTCATGTGTATACTATGTCTTGTGACTTTAACTGAAGATATTTTAAAACTAACCCAATTAGCAGGATATCAAAGCATTTAGAATGTGAAGACAAACCTCTATATTTTTTTTGAGATGTTTATTTATGTAGTACTCAATAAGGCAGAATTTTACTATAATTATAAATATTTAGAAGCCTCTTTTGAGGTTTCTTGTTTAAAGAGAAAGACATACCACAGGAAACACTCATTCTTTCTGCTGTGGTAAAATTAGCAAAACGATATGACCATCAACCAGAACCCATTCCTTCCTTAGCATATACTGTTGGGTGCGGCATAAAAGCATCACTGACTAAGTAATGTTTTTAATTTTTCACAAAACATTTAATTAAATTAGTAGCAGAGCACATTGCAAATTGAGAGAAAGTACAGATGTTTCTGACATTACAGTCTAGGGAACTTGATAGATTTCATCTCAAAAATGAAATGCATGAATTACTTTTGTGAGCAAGTAAAGCTAGGAGATAGCCACAAAGATACATTCTCAACAGTAGATCACTTACTTTAAAGTTTTTGTGTGGAAAACTGAATAAAAACCACAGATAGAGGGGCCACTGGACTGGAATTAAACCAGGAAAATAAAATGTGAAGGGTAGGGAGATAAGGTTATAGAGATGGCACCATACATGAAATTCACTTATGACATTATTTCTAGAAAACTATGGCCAAAGAGGTTAAAACCAGACTGCAAATTGGAAGACCAAACTTTTAAATTACAGTAAGGACAAGGTGGTGATCATCATCTTTTGTATTATAAAGAAAAATTTTTAATTATATTATGGCAAAATACTTTTATATATTTGGTTATAAGATGATTATTTGGTTATAAGATAGTTTAGGGTACAACTTTAAAAGTGAACCTTGCATTTTTTTTTTTTACTAAAAAAAAATCAAGTGTTTCAAGTATCCTGATCTTTTTGTAATGATAAATGGTTGTCTACTTAGCAGATACTTTGGGGGAAAATTTATACTTTATCTGTCCCTTCAGTGTCAGTGAAATTTTACTAGGTGTCATAAAGTAGCTTTTTAAAAAAAGAAACTCATGTTATGAGGAGTATATTCTGAAAAGTTTGGATCATTATATGATTTTGTTATTTAAAAAGATTTGTCAGTTACATGTGAAAATTCTCATAACTACACAATTTAACAGCTTGGGAGCTGTTTTCTGACAAAAAAAAAAATAGTGCGAACCAGGTATCGCAGGTTCGATTCCCAGTCAGGGCACATGCCTAGGTTGCAGGCCATGTCTCTCAGCAACCGCACATTGATGTTTCTCTCTCTCTCTCTCTCCCTCCCTTCTCTCTCTAAAAATAAATAAATAAAATCTTTAAAAAAAAATAGTATGGAGCTCACTTGTATGAGACCACATTCCAGCTTCAGCACTTTACTTACTATGTGACCTTGGAGTTGGCTCCTCACCCTGTGCTGCCCTTTTCTCATCTATAAAGTGGGAATAATAGTATCTGCCTCGTAGAATTATTTTGACTCAGTTGGATAATTAGAGCTGTGTAAGTAGCAGCAATACAACCAGTTTATTAACTTTCTAAATCTTTTTAATGAATCCACTTGTTAACAATACCCCCAAAAGTAAAACCTTCCAATTAAATTGCAGGAACAACTGATTGATATTGAGGAAGAGTAAATTTTACTAAATTTCCACGAAAACTTTTATATACTTAGAGGATGAGGTTGAAAAATTAGATTATTCAGAAATGATAAAGCATAGTCAATCATATTGCCTTTGCTAAAAAATTGTTGTTTTACAAATCTGTACACTGTTAGCTATAGGATCTATATAAAATTTACAAGTCAATATTTTGGAGTGTGTGCTCAATTTTTTCTCATAAAAGTATAAGAACAGGCTTATTTCCCCTTGCGGGTGTAGCTCAGTGGATTGAGCGCGGGCTGCGAACCAGGCATCACAGGTTCGATTCCCAGTCAGGGCACATGCCTAGGTTGCAGGCCATGTCCCCCAGCAACCGCACATTGATGTTTCTCTCTCTCTCTTTCTCTCTCTCTCCCCTCCTCCCTTCCCTCTCTAAAAATAAATAAATAAAATCTTAAAAAAAAAAAAAAAAGAACAGGCTTATTTAACCCACTGTAAAAGTGAACAGCAAACCCTTCTACTTGGTATACTTACTCAAATATATTCTATCCAAGTGGTTACCATATACTCCACATGTGGACTGCCTTCTGGGTATTGGCACTGCTTATTTGCATCTTTGGATTACTCTTTCTAATGAGATTTTAGAATTTTTAAACTAATTTCCTAGACATCACAATTCCCTAAGGAATTATCAATCCATCCTATTTGATATATATTCTTTGGCAATTTAAAAATTAGTGATAGTGGATCTAATGATTTATTTATCAAAGTTTTTTCATTGTCTTAATTTTTGAAAATGGAGTCATTTGCCGCTCAAGGTGCAAATATTATTTTAAGTCCCAATTCACTGAATACCTACTGTGTCATGTATTCATTGTCCATTTAACTCATTTGTCTGATGATGGGGCACAGGTGTTATGGCCACCAAAACAAGAAGATATCTTCAGACCAAAAGACCAATCTGGTAACTCCATAGACTATAGTAGTAATTTACTCACTGGAAGATTGTGCCAGAGTTTTGCACAAATAATCTTCACTACCAAACCCTTGTAAGGTACTATTTTTATAGTATAATGTGGATACTCATGTTGAAAACACAAAGAGACAAGTGGCCGTACATCCTGGTGGTCTTGTGATAGATGGTTGATTATAATCAATACTATCACCAGTTTGATATTTATCTAAGTTGTCATGCCATTCTGGCTGTTGCTAACAAAAATATTTATGGCTACATTTTAAGGAACACAGATAATCATCAACTAGAAAGCTTTGACATGCTTGCTGAGGATGATGAAGTTAGTCAGAGGTCACAGCATGAAACTTAAAAATGAAGTGAGATCTGGAAGACACAAATAGGGAGTTGGTTTTGTTCACATCTACATCTGGATATTCATTCTTCTCACAAGTATTTTATATTATGCATACATACATGTACACATATATGTAACATGCAGTGCTGACAGATTTCCTCTAATGAGACTTATGGTTCAATTTTTTGTAATATCTATAGTGTATGTATGAGAAGGAGAAGAGACAAAATGTGAACTTATAATGGAAGCCAGTAGGAAAAGATTTACAGGGTTTTGTACAGTAGGAACAGATTTCTCAGAACACTGCTAATGTTTTAAATGATGTCTGTTTCAAATACTGTTGGAGGTTTGGGGTTAAGGGTAGTCTGCTTCATGCTACATCTGTGTCCCTGCTAATAACTGATGCTCTACAGACTTCCTCAAGAACAGATTTCTTCTTCATCTTTGTATATCAGAACCTGTCATGAGTCATTCAAATAAAGTGAGCTGAAGATTCTGTTGGAAATATAATGGAATGTCTTATTCTCTTGTCTTCAGGAAGTTCATATTATCGTTAGTAAAACTCTGAACACTTGCATATTGCACAGTGTTGGAAATGGCACAAGGAAGTTTGTGACAAATTGTGAAATTGATGGCAGTTTTAAATGTTTAGAGATTCAAGAGTATGTACTTGGGGGCGAGAAATGGGGGATGTGACAGGGATAAAGCAAATGGGGTGGAACTTGAGCTGGATTGAGAAAAAATAATGATGGGAAAAATACAATAAAAAAAAGAAAAGAGAGAACATAATGAGCACAAGTCATTTCATGTACTGAACCTCAGTAGAGGTTCAGGGGATGAAGAAAATCCCCCTGCATACCCTGGCTGCAGCAGTTTATTTTACAAAGAGAAAATCCGCAGTCAGTGTCACTTGGGCAAAGACAGGGTGTTTCAAGGTGACGGTCTTATTGGAACCAAATGATTACATATGTGAATAGAAGAATACAAGGTTGAGATTAATTTGTGGAACACGTTATTTGTCATATATGGATGGTAGGAAACATCTTTAATTTTTTTGATGGGAATGTAAACTAATTGGACTGGTACAGATACGTTGGGAGATGAGCATTGTGAGGGAAGCCCTTGAGGATAAGAATTTCTCCTAATGTCTCATTTACATGGCTGTTTCTCCTATTAGATTGTAGCACAGTTTCTTTCCATAAGTAGAAACTTTTATTCAGCTCTATATGCTGAGGTTCTAGAACAATGTCTGGTACACAGTGGGCATTTAGTAAATCTTGATTGCCTGAAGACCATTCAAGGAAGGCTAGTTTAGTAATCCACCTGGATCCATAGTGGAGCTGACAGCAAATTGAGGGGTGGGGGAGAGGAGAGAACTATGGTAACAAGAGGGCCAGAACTATGTGTGTGTTCCCAGTTTTCTCCCATTTTTCCTTCAAAAATGTTAGGTGTTATGGAGCTGCTCAGAAGTAAGACATTCACCTCAGTCAGATGGCTGGGGCAAATCAGTAGTACATATGCATATTTATTTAAAGCTTTTAATAGTATCGTATATCATTAAGTCCATTCTAAGTGAGCAATATTTTTTAGTTAGCTGCTTTTAAAAGTAATAGTAAAATCAAACAAGATTGAAGCCTAAACCAAGATAATCTTTCTTGTTTTGCAGCAGATTTTAGTGACAAATCACAGAATATTTTAGTGTGGCTAATTTCTATCCTTTTTTCATAGTTTTCCTCCTTTAAAAAATCTTATGTATACTGCTTTGCAGTTAACAATCTGCTTTCACATCTTATTTATTCCTTAAAAGAAGCTTATTATGTGAGGTTAGTAGGAATTTTTGTTCCATATAACGGTTGGGAAAAGGGTTTAGAGTGATTTAGCCCCAAGTAACTTAGCTAATTCATGATTAAATTTGTATTTGGAGATAATTGTAGAAAGAGAATAGCAGAGTATTTGTGAGAGCAAGCTCTGGAGTCAGAACTGAATTTTAGTTCTGGTTTGTCACTTAATAAATCCTATGATCTTAGGCAATGTATGTGATCTTATTATGGTCTCAGATCTTTCCTTATCTGTAAAATGGACTGCCACTTTTAGTTAGTTCCTGTAGTTCTACACTGTGCAGTATGGTGACTACTTGCCATATATTGCTATTTAAGAACTCCTTTTCATGCTATCTCATTTTTTATTGATTATATTTAAAAATGATAGTATTTTGGATGTGTTAATATAAATATATTATTAAAATTAGTGTTACCGCCCTGGCTGGCGTAGCTCAGTGGATTGAGCGCGGGCTGCGAACCAGGCATCGCAGGTTCGATTCCCAGTCAGGGCACATGCCTAGGTTGCAGGCCATGTCCCCCAGCAACTGCACACTGATGTTTCTCTCTCTCTCTCTCTCTCTCTCCCTCTCCCTTCCCTCTCTAAAAATAAATAAATAAAATCTTTAAAAAAATTTTTTTTAAAAATTAGTGTTACCTATTTGTTTAACTTTTTCATGTGTGTCTGCTAGAAAATTTTAAATTATATATGTAGCTTACATTATATTTCTGTTGGACAGTGCTGCTCCATATCAGGTGTTGATAAACTCCAGCCGCCCAAATCCAGCCACATATCTATTTTTGTTAATAAAATCTTATTGGCATACAGTCATACCTATTCAGTTATATACTGCATATGGCTACTTTCGTGCTACAGTGGCAGAGTTGTGTGGTTGCTACATGTAGAACCACATGGCCTGCAAAGCCTGAAATATTTACTATTCGGTCCTTTATATAAAAAGTTTGCCATGTGCTGTAGACAGTCTGTTGACAGATGCTCAATGTGTTATCTTCACTTAAGAATGGATGTCAGAGACAGACAGACAGACAGAAGATGCATGGTGGGTGGCAGTGAGAAAAAGGTAGTGAGAGGGACTGCCAATGGGTACTATGTTTCTTTTGGGGGATGCTGAAAAGATAATGGTGGTAGTTGTGCAGCTTCAAGTATACTAAAAGCCACTGAATTGTACACTTTAAAAGGGTAAACATTATGGTATGTGGGTGATATCATAAAAATTAAGATACGAGCCTTAATTTTTATGAGCCTGGTTTGGTAGATGTAATAAAGCAGGAAATTAAACATGATACATGTTAATGATCATAAGAACATGCATTGAAACAAATATGCAAATCAGCTGTGGGAAATTTTTTAAAAGAAATTTAATTTTTTTATATACTCCCATTGTCAAAGACAATTTTTAATCACCCTTAGGGAAGTCATACCACTTGAGAATATTTGCAAGCAATTGATTGATAGGAAAAGCAGTTAGCTGTCATTTATTGCTTACTCAGACTGTTTACTGCTTACCCTTAAAAAGTCTTACAGAGGTACAATTTCTTTTTAGTTGTAAACTTAACTTTCAGATAGTGTACAACAATATTTACATAGCTAATCTCAATAAATAGTTAAATAAGTGAATATAAGGTATAAATAAAATCACTATTTTATCAATATTATCTCCTGTAAATACTTATCTAAATATAGAAATCATGGCTTTCTGAAGTTTGTTAGCATGCTTTTGAAAGGAGAAAATAATATTAGCACAAGGGAATTGGCAGGCTGTTCCAAAATGTCCATATCTTGTGTGTATATTTTTTTCTTAAGCAAATTGTTAAACATCTAGTATATACAAATCCTAGATATTTTCACATTGCTTTGAAACTGACAAAATATTATCTACTTTCTACAGTTGACTCATTAATTCATTATACATTGGGTATGCCAAAAATCTGCTTCATGAAATCCCAAACCAGTAATCAATGTATCATTTTTCTTCTGAACGTTGGCAGTAGGTTTTTATTTTAGTGCTTTAAAAACACCATATTATAGGACTTTATTTACTATTTAAGTTAGGACAGGATGGTGTCTGAGGGCACAGACTTCGGAGCCAGAGAGACCTGTTTCCTGATTTGACTCTACCGTTTACTAACTTAATGGGACCCAGAACAACCTACTTAACATTCACATCTCTAAGACTTTATTTTCTTATCTCTGAAATAGGAGTAATACCTTCTCCGTTGAGTTTTTAAGGAATAAGTAAAACGAGTATAAAATCCTTAGCATGTTAGTAACCACTCAATAAATGCTAACCTTGTATTACTGCCATTTTAGTATGTTAAGTTTTCTAATCAAACATAATTTTTTTGGTTGTCAGTGTCATACATTTCATTATGCGTTGCACTGACTCCTACCTTTTCAAACACATGAAATATTAAGTAACATTTTATTTTACTTTCAGTCAAAGAAAAACAAGAAGAAATCAAAGTCAGATGCTAAAGCAATGCAAAACAGTTCACGCCATGATGGAAAGGAAGTTGATGAAGGTACTTGAGCAAGTGAAAGGCCTATAGAAAAAAATTTAATCCTTTTTTACCAAGGTTTATTATATCAAAACTGCATTTGTTTTGTTTAATCTTTATTGAGGTCTTCTTTTTAATAACTATCAATCTTAATGTACAGATCTGTGGCATTGTTAGGAAATGCTTTTTTATCTAAGTTATTTAAGGATCTGATGACAGTGCTTTTCTGAAAAGAAACCACCTTGAAATTTAAGGTCTAGCTCAGTATATTGAGCAACTGAAAAACTTAAACCATATTTCTGAGAAACAAAGCCATTTGTGTTGTCGTTTTTCCCCAGTGTTCTTAAATATGCTATCCCTAGAAAGCTGTGTACAAAATTTTTGAGTAAGCCATTTATTGTTGGTATCTAATAAATACATTTATTAGTAGTTATATATAACTCTCCTATTCTCCTGTTGATTTTGTTGAGCAAAATAAATATATATAGGGTGACTTCTATATCATTTTTCTTAAACCAGAGAAGACAGATTTGGTAGAAAATTATGAGAATAAGCAATAGCAGTTAGCTGCCTAAAACAATATAATGATATTAGAATAAATCTTAGCATAAATTAATATAATCAGCACTATTGGATTTTAGTTTAATATCTAAATTTATCATGGTATTTTGTGTGCACTACTCCATTCCATCCCCCACCCCACCCCCCAGAAAAACTACAACTTCTTTGTTTCCCCCTTACTGAATAACTTTTTTTTTCTGGGGCTGTGTCAGGAGCCTGGGAAACTAAAATTAGTCACAGAGAGAAACGACAACAACGTAAACGTGATAAGGTGCAGACTGATTGTGGTTCATTGGATTCAACTATCCCTGGGATAGAAAATACCATCACAGTTACCACCGAGCAACTTACAACTGCATCATTTCCTGTTGGTTCCAAGAAGAATAAAGGTATATTAGTGGGGCATAAGAGTGATAAATCAAGTCCAACTCCTTTTAATCTGATATACAAAATATCATCGCATCAAAATCTGATATTTTGAACTGCCTACATCATTATACTGATATACCCTTCTTCGTGAGAGCATTGTGGACCACACACTGATACCAGCAGTGATTACTTTTTACATACTGCCTAGTGGATGGCCTATTAAATTAAAATTGTCTTGTGCCTTGAGTCACATGAGAAAACAATGTTGCCTCTTTTTTCTCATGTGTATCGCTTTGCCCCAAATCTCTTACATCTCCATTTCTTGTAGAGGACAATGCATTAAATGCAATTATTTGTCACCAGTCTGCACGTGGGTACTTTCACTCCAAGATGAACCAAGCATGTTCTGGTAGTGCAGATTCTATCTGGATTTCTTACCCCTCTAACTTTTTGAGAATGCTATAGGTGATTGATAAACTTAGAGGTTATTGACCTAATATTCTTCCCAAGTACCTTCAAGGCTCAAATTAACCTAATGCTGATGGCTTCCTGGTAGCTCTTTACATTGCCATTGTTTTTACCCTGGGGACATCAGTCTGCAGAGTGATACTGTTCAGTCTTCAGAGTGATACAGCTTATCTTCCTGTACCTTTTTATTAGTTACCTCCACACCCTGCACTTATCTCCAGACCATTTTCTTAGCCTTGTTTTGCTACCTTTTACTTTTTTGCTTACTGACTTGGTGGAATTTATTGCTTTGGTACAGCAATGACTCCATTTTCACTGTGACATACTAGCCATACTTTAGTGTTTCTGTTGGTAACTTTTTTCTATTGTCTTGTGCATGCCTTCCTTGCTAGCACAATCTTGTGTCGTGCTGGTTTTTTGATACATTGTGATCATTATGCCTTTTAGTGTCAGAAAAATAGTATCTTTTTTATACATATATTCTCACCTCTTGCTGTATTTCGGTAAGTCCTGGTCCCAAATACTGGCAAAGTTATTTAGACGATGTGTTTGCGCCCAGGATTGTTGAAACATCAGCTGGTATTGTGGTGGCAAAATGAGGTGGCAAAGTTGAATCCAATTACAGAGCCCACTTTTCCAGTTCCTACTTAGAAGAATCTTGATAACCATTATAGAACAGCAGACTTTATTTACTTGGGCAATATCCAGGTCCTTTGTTTGCATTTTAGTCGACTAAGAATATGGTAACTAAAGAACTCATTTCCTCAAGTCCGTGTGAAATATGTTGTGAGTAAAAATGGCTCTTTTCCAGTGTAAGAATTTAGCGGCTTAAAGGAACAATTTATTGTAAGTATTGTAGTAAGAAAATTAATTTGTATGTTACTACTTGGTACATAGTGACCTGTTTAGTATTAAATAAATTTTATTTCTTTTTCAACCAGGTGATTCTCATCTAAATGTGCAAGTTAGCAACTTTAAGTCTGGAAAAGGAGATTCTACACTTCAGGGTGAGAGAAATTACATGTAACCTAAATTGAAGGCCCATCAAAATAGGAACTTATGTACATGTCTCTTTCCGCACATGAATGACACAGCGGGGGGGAGGCTTAATGATTTTTAATTCCTAAAGTAACAGTCTAGAAATCACAGTCTAGACATTTTGTAAAATAGATAAAAAGTAAAATCACTCCCAATTTTTTTTATTTTTAATTTTTTTTAGATTTTATTTATACTGTTTTTTAGAGAGGGGAAGAGAGGGAGAAAAACACCAATGTGTGGTTGCCTCTTGCACGCACCCTACTGGGGACCTGGCCTGCAACCCAGGCATGTGCCTGACTGGGAATCGAACTGACGACCCTTTGGTTTGCAGGCCAGCACTCAATCCACTGAGCCACACCAGCCAGGGCAAAATCACCCCAATTCTAACAGTCTTTGGTATGTTCTAGTTCTTTCCCCTTCTCCTCCATATGTAAAAACATTCTTTTAGTAATAGTTTATACACAATTTTAATTGTTGCTTGCCTCATTTTAGCCAGTGGAGGTAAGGACTTGGCAGGGGGGGCATTTAAACTTGGGTGTAATATAGGTGTATGTGGGATATAAGACATTTCCACTGTTTATTAAGGGGGGAAAAAAAGCCTTTATACCTATAACCTTTTAAACTGCTTATTTAATACTAGTCAGTATTTCACAATAGGTGGAGAATTGTCTAAAGTTATATAGTGCTTCACATATAGAAGATACACTTTATTTACTTGTTTATGATACAGATTGAATTAAATAGAATGATATACATTACCTAAAAACTAAAGTGTTTTAGTAAAACATAAATTCAGAAATGAAAAGGCACCTTCTCATTTTAGGCTTGTTGTTAACACTGTCAGCTTTCTTTATTTCCATGGTTCTGAATCCTGGCTACACATTACAATCATCTAGGAGGCATAGAAAAACAGCATACATATATAAAAAGGAATGTGTACTTATATATGCACGCATACACACACGGGCGCGCGTCTGGGCTCCCTAGAGATTCTCATTTTAATTTGTCTGGGCTGAGGCACCAATGCCTACTTTTAAGAAAAAATTTTACATAACAAAAAAGCCTAGGAACAGGCTGGATATAATATGAAGTTCCTTTTCATTTCTAATATTATAAGGAATGTTGCGGCAAACATCTTGCATGCATGAAGGAAAAAGAAAATTTTCAGTTGATGTTAATGTGGATCCAGGTTTTAGAATAACTGTCTTATACATAGTATATATGTAAACATGTAGCAGGGGTGTCAAACTCATTTTCACTGGGGGCCACATCAGCCTTGCAGTTGCCTTCAAAGAGCCAAATGTAATTTCAACTCCTTAATAGTTAAGGAGTAGTTACATTTATACAGTCCTAAAATTATTTCAGCCCTTTGAAGGCAACCACAAGGCTGATGTGGCCCCCAGTGAAAATGAGTTTGACACCCCTGATGTAAGGAGAAGTCTTTATATTTTTTAGGGGGTAAGTATTCTGAGTATTCCAGAGTGTGTTGTTTTCCTGTTTATTCTGTTGCACTTCCTTTGAACAAGCCATTCTGTGGTTGAAAACATTAGGGAATATAAATTAAGATAAAACCTCCGTTTAGTTTTTTAATTATAAATCATCCATGGTGCCCTGGCTGGTGTGGCTCAGTGGATTGAGCGCCAGCTTGTGAAACAAAGGGTCACTGGTTCGATTCCCAGTCAGGGCACATTCCTGGGGTAGGCAAGAGACAACCACACATTGATGTTTCTCTCCCTCTCTTCCTCCTTTCCCCCATTGTCTAAAAATAAATGAATAAAATCTTTTTTAAAAAAGTCATCCATGGTGATCATGTCACTTTTAAAATTCTTCATTTTTATCTTTCAAGCTCAAGTTATTTAGAGGACAGTATGGGGAAATAATGATTGATAATTAAATATAAAATGAACAATCCTAGAAATTTGAAAATATCCCAGTTTTAACAAGGAATCATGTACCAGTTTTTAAATCTTTTTTTTTCTTTTCTTTAAGTTTCTTCAGGATTGCATGAAAGCCTCACTGTGAATGGAGGAGGCTGGAGTGAGAAGTCTGTAAAACCCCCCTCACAGACCAGTGCAGGTGAGGACCAGTGGGACTCTGTCTCACCCACTCCTGCAGGCAAGAGGAAAACTGAGCCGTCCGCTTGGGGCCAAGACCCTGCAGATGCTAATGCAAATGGAAAAGACTGGGGAAGGAGTTGGAGTGACCGTTCAATATTTTCTGGCATCGGTAAGAAATGTTAGAAATTTTTTAATTCATTTAAAATTGATTATCTGGTACATTGTGAATTTTTTAGGAACGAAAAAAGATCCATCAGTAAAAAATTAGTAATGCCATACAGAAATAGTAATAATTAACTCGTTTCAGGTCCCTCATATGGAACAAAGTAAATAATAGCATTTATTATTTGCTCTTATCTTGGTGCTTTCACATACTTTATCCCATTTGATTACCTATGTAACTAGCAGGTATATTTTTAGTGATGTAATAACTGTAATATGTGAGCAGTCTTTGTGATTAATTTCAATAGTTTATTCAGTTTAAATAAAAATAGTAAATGGGAGTACAGTTTATAGTATCCATTTACATACTGTTTTACTGTTTGCAAAATACCTATTTGTAATTAATTTCTCCCCTGGGTCTTAAAGATGAATTGGAGTTTTTTTCTGTTGAGAGCTATCAAGTCAAAAGCACCTTAATTTCAGGTGTGTGTATGTATTTTATACAAAAGAAATCCATGTTTAATGTGGAAAAAGGCAGAAAAAGAAGGAAAAATGCACTGTTACCATACCATCCAGTGCTAATGACTGGTTTTTGTTGTTTTTTTATTTTTAATTTCTTTATGGTCTTCCCCCCCCACCCCGCCCTGTGTACAGTTTTTTGGCGGATTTTTTACATAATCCAAATCAAATATGTATGTTTATGTTCCCACTTCCCACTAATATTGTAACATAAACATTCTCCTTACTTCTTATTTATTATTTTAGAGGGAAAGAGAAACATTGATTTCTTGCTCCACTGATTTATGCATTCATTGGTTGATTGTTGTATGTGCCCTGACTGGGACCAAACCTACAACCTTGGCGTATGGGGACATTGCTCTAACCAACTGAGCTACCTGGTCAGGGCTTCATTTTCCTTGCTTTTTGTAAGTGTTATTATTTAATGTCCCTGTAATATAAGCATAGCATAAGTTACTGTTTCCATGTTATGAGAGAAATAATTTGTCTTTTTTTTTTTTTTAACCATTATAAATAACATTGCATTGAGTATATTGGGGGGGCATATTTCTTCAGGGTAGATTCCTATGATGTGGGTTAAAGGGAATATGAATGTTTGCAGCGCTACATGACTTAGAAAATACAGTTGTCAATGTATTTTCTAAGAGTTTTAATTTACATATCAGCATCATTATGAGTGCCATTTGTCACATGCTGACCAAGGTTGAGTACTCTCATTTTTAAAAATCTTTTATTGATTGATTGATTGATTGATTGATTGATTGATTGATAGAATGGAGGGAAACATCAGTGTGTGGTTGTCTTTCCTGCACCCCCTACTGGGGACCTGGCCCACAACCCAGACATGTGCCCTGACTTGGAATTGAACCCTCAACCCTTTGGTTTGCAGGCCAGCACTCAATCCACTGAGCCACACCAGCCAGGGCAAAAAATCTTTCTTAATTGATAAGCAAAAACTGCATAAATGGTTTTGGTTAAGTTTTTAAAATTACTAATGAGATTGAATATCTTTCACAACCTTCTTGATCATGTCTATATATTTTATGAATTATCTATTTGTGTTCTTTGCCCATTTATTTAATGGCTTCTTAGTGTTTTTTTATTAAGTTGTAATTCCTATACATCAAAGATGTAATTTTTTCTGTCATGCTTGCTGCAGATAATTTTTGTTCATATATTTGTTTTAGTTTAAGTAGAAAACACTGTTTCTTCCTATGTTATTTGCTTTTCCCATCACTTTAAGCATAGAATGACTCGTGCTAACTAATATCCCCAAGAAGCAAACTTTAGATCATTTACTAATACTCTTCTTAAGCTTGTTCTTCCCTCCTTCCCTTGCAATATCCAAAAATTGTGTAAGAATACCAGAATTTGGAAGAAGAGACAATCCCTAAGTTCCCAGCCTCATTTCAGCAGTGAAGAAAGCATAAACTTCTGTGCTGAAAAACATCCTTTCACATTTAATAAACAAATACTCAAATTTTATCCAGTAAAATCATGTTAAGAACTGTGACCTTTTGAGATATTTGCAACTTAACTTATAAAAGCTATGTAGCATTTTCATAATTAGGACATAAAGTAGATGGTACTTGCTTAATGTAGCTACAGATAAAATTAAGCAACAGATTAGAGTTCCTGCCTAGATGGAGTAGGGCCTTTGTTGAAATTCAAAGGGAAATATAAAATTGGATTTCCTTTGAGTCACTGAGAAGAGTCAGGTCTGACTGGCATCGTAGATATATACTTTCCTTAAAATATTCATATATGAGTAAGAAATCTCTTAGAAATACTGCAAAGGTAGCATTGTGTAGTGGAGTGAACATGGACTAGTTTAAATAGATCAGTTTGGTATGAATCCCTATTCTTCCACATACTAGCTTTTATGGAAATTAGGCTAGTTATTTAACCTCCTGTATGACCCTCATATTTAAGTACTTAGAGGATTGGCTAAAAGAATGTCAAGTACCAAGTTCAGTGTCTGGCCCAAAGTTGTAGCTTAATTATGGTAGATAATAAGGTAGCTTGTGATGGTAGAAAGAGCTTAATAGGCTTTGGAAAACAGCCTAAGTTCCAGTCTTGCCTCAGCTGTTTTCTAGCTGTCAGCAAGTTACTTAACTACTCTGAAACTTTGCCTAGCAGGGTTGCCCTAAGGATTAAAAGTGGTTGGTGTAAAGAGCCCAGTACATAGTAGACATTTCAATAAATAGTAACTATTGCTGTATTAAGTGGTTCTGATTTCTAAGGTTATATATATAATACTGTTATCATAGTTTTAAATCTGTACATATCTTTCCAGTTTCATTGCAAATTAAAGGTTCCAAGTGACGTTCTTTATTTTAACAGCTGCTTGGTCTAGTGTGGATAGGGGAATGAATACCTCTGAACAGAATTCTGCTTCTTTTGCATCTCTCACACTTAACTCTGCTGTTCCTGGTATGTGAAAACAGTCTTTCATTTAGTTAACAAAAAATTTCTGTTTAAATTAATTTTAGCTCTTGCTATTTGAAAAAATAATCAGCGTGAAGTACTGCTATCACATAAATAATAGATATATAATATAAAATGTCAGAGGCCTTAATAAAAGGGGAAGGAAGACCTAAATTCTCAATCACAAGTGACTTAGTTCCTTTCTGTATTAGAGATAAGAAGATTCCATGGCCTAACATAATGAAGTGCGTTGGCACACAGACAAGTGCAAATGGAAGGCCTGCTTTTCAGGGTCAAGATTCTCTGCTGTTTACTAGTGTGCTCCTACCATACTCCAACTTGCAGTTTGGTATTTTGTTTCCATTTGCCCTTATTCATTGTAAGTTTATTGAGAAGCCTTTCAGGTTTTATCAACGCTCACATAATAACTCTGCTTTGAGTATATGTTGATTAGAAAGTACATTATTACTTTATTACTAATAAACTTCTATAAATTTGGCATAACTTAAATGGATATGCCTTTAATAATTATACAGAAGCTATATGTACTTAACAGACACTACTTAAACCCCGGAGATGTTTAGTTTGTAACACTTGCTTGGTGATGGAATTTGTGGTCCCAGTGTACTAATCATGCAGTTCCACAGTGTGTGAAGTCACTATTCTAGAACAGGGGTCAGCAAACTTTTTCTGTAAAGGGCCCAATAACAGATATTTGAAGCTTTGTGAGCCATACTACCTCTGTTCCAACTACTTAATTCTGCCATTGTAACATGAAAGCAGCCAGAAATGATACCTAAACAGAGGAGTGTATCTGGCTCTGAAATATTATTCTTATGATTTTTTTCAACCATTTAAAAATGTGATGCTACTCTTAGCTCATACGATACACAAAGAAGGAATGGCTAGATTTGGTCTGTGAGTCATGATTTGCCAGTCCTTGGTCTCATAGGCCACATTTCACTTCCAAAGGTTGAAGTTAATTGCTTTCTTCATATGGTGACTTTGTATAACATGAATGCTGCTAAAGAAATAGCAAACAGTTTGACCATAGTGCCTCTAAGCAGTTAATGTGCTAATTACATATGAATTTTATAGTGTTACTCTGTTAAAATTTGCCTAAAAATATGTATATAACTAGTTAGTGGAATGCTAGCAAAATCAGCTGTAACAGTGTGACAGTTTGTTAGGTAAGATCTCTGCTCAGAGGAAGTGGTTGTGCCTTTTATACTAACAGGTATTTTTTTAACCATTTTTATATCAATGTATCTGAATCCAAAGTGAATATCAAAGTCTCCTAAAGATTCTCATACATACGAAAATTCTTATTCAGAAGGACTGGGGTATATACAGGGTCTGGCAGGAGTAACACCTGCTTGAGTGTGGTTGGTAGAATATTAATATGGGTGTAATAATTTATAGTTTTAATTTGAACAGGTCACCTAAAATACCATATGGTATGTTTGAGTGTCATATTGTTATGTTACAGAATTACATGCATATGATTTTGTAATAAAAAGGGGGTGTTATTTGTGCCAGACCCTATATATCCTTGATGGAGAACATTTGCATTCTGAAATGAATTTATGGCTGTAGAACAAGGATTATTGATCTGGCACCCATGAATTTATATGTCCCCAAAACTATATACAAATTTGTGTGTAAGTTCTGGACAGTTGTCTGCCACAGCTTTTATCAGATTCCTAAAGGACTGTGTGCTCCCCTCACCTACTCCATTACCCCAGCCAAAAAAAAAAAAAAGTAAAAACAGAAACAACTTAGAAGATAATACAATTGACCCTTGAAAAATGCAGGGGTTAGGGACACTGACCCTGACACAGTTGAAAATTTGCATGTAACTTTCGACTCCCTCAAAACTTGCCTACTAATTAGCCTACTTTTGACTGGAAGCCTTACTGATAATGTAAACAGTCTGTTAACACATTGTATGTTCTATGCATTATATACTGTATTCTTCAGTAAAGTAAGTTAAGAATATCATAAGGTCGAGAAAATGTTTACAAAATATTTATTGGAGAAAAGTTCACGAATAATTGGACCCATGCCATTCAGACCCCTGTCTTTCAGGAGTAACTGTGTTCGCCTATTATGGTAAATGCACCTGAGTTTAACGTGGTCTCTAAACTACCAGCATAACTCACTTATCTCTGGCTTCTCACTGCCTCAACTCTCTGGAATAATCATCTATATCTTCTTTTAACTTTTTCTTAGGCAGAAATTTCTAGCAAACTCATTTTCTAGTTCTGTTCCTCCAAGAGTATAGGCTACCTTGAAACATCCAGAATTTCTTTTGTGCTTTGTTGTTTTCAATTAAGAAGAAAAACAAAACAACTTTTTAAACTTTTGAAAGCTATAGACAACTAGTTTGAAGAATATATTATAAAAGACAATCTAATGGATTGGTACCACGGAAAAATATATCTCTGATTAGTGAATTAGATCAAGTAATTATCATGGTTAATCTAAAATTACCCTTAATTCTACTTTTCCTTTATCTTAACTCTTACAATGTCTGAATTTTTCCTTTTAGGAGAAATTTTTTAAAAAATTAAGTTTCCATTTGTAAAGTATAGAACTATTGTTATGAAACATCATTAGAAAATTCCATTTTTAATTTTATTGCATTCGTTTTCATTTAAGGGTCTACTGCTGAGCCAGTTTCTCAGTCTGCCACTTCTGATTATCAGTGGGATGTTAGCCGTAATCAGCCCTATATCGATGATGAATGGTCTGGGTTAAGTATGTCCTTTTAAATTATCAGTTTTTGCTTTTTTGTTTGCTTTTGGTTCTTTTTCAGAATTTTTTTCTAGCATCCTGAGTTCATGCTTTATATTTTAATTTTAATCCTACTTTATCACCTTTTAGGTCATAGTAATATAATTTAATACCAGGTGTACTACTTATAAACTGATTATTGAATACCTATAGAATTAAAACTAAATTTACTTTTCATGATTGAGGTATTTAAACATGAAATTTTCTTACAGTTTTTCTAGTTTTTAAAATTTTGTTTTAAATGAGCGTTGTGTTTCTCTTCTTAGTTTTAGTATAAGGAGTAAAGAAAATATACAGGAATGGCTTTGAATTGGTGGGGTGTGAAAAGGTGGGGTGTTTTTCTATTGGTAGGAAACCATTTGTCAGCCTAATTTCCAATGGAAGCATATGAAGATTAAAGGCAAGAGGTTTTTTGTTGTTGTTTTTAAAGAAGGGAAGAATACTGTGTTTTTTTATGTTCATTAAACTCATACTATCTTTTTTTTTTTTTACTGGATTTTTTCCACTCCAACTCTAAACCTCAGAATTATCATGGCACATAATTTTGTTATTAGCATTTATCTTTTGGAATTTTCCACCATTTTGTTTTTTATAAAAAATTTTTTACATAATACGTTTTGTTTCTTCAAGTAGAGTTGAAACTCTCAGCAGATAGGAGTGCTCACTCCTTCACGTCCTCAGTGCCCATGCGGCACTTTCCACACAGCTGCACAGTAGTGACCGTGAGGAAAGCAAACTCGCGGCTCTGTGCCAGGTGCTGGTCTGCGCCATACAAACACATGTTGTTAATTTAATGCTCACCAATTCTGTGAGTTAGGTATTTTCCATATTTACCATATTAATAAACTGAGGCAAAGAAAAGTTATCTAACTTTCCCCAGGCCACACAGCTGGTTGAGTTGGGGAGTTGATATCAGACTTCAGTAGTCTCGCTCCTGAGTCCATGCTCTTAACCACCACACAGACCACACAGCATAGTCTGGGTGCTGATGGTAATTGTGAGGGTGACCTCAAAGCACAGCACATGGGTTCGTCTGTACACCGGTGAGTCTCTGTATGGATCAGTCCAAGCACAGTTCTTACAGGCTAAGGTAGATTAGGTAGGACCATATTGTGAAAAGCCTTGATTTACTGGCTAAAGTGAGTACTTTAAAATGTAGTACCTCATGTGGCTTGGACTTTGTCACTTATCTTGGGATCTAGATTAACTGAGCTGAAAAATGGAGCAAATAATTGTACTTCCATAGATTATTGAGAGGTTTTAATGAGTTATTGAATGAAAATTATAAAATATCATACAAATCCAAGGTATTACAAAGACGTGAAAGCACTGTTTTCGGAAAACCCAGTCTGTATGCACTTTGGGAAGAATTATTAGGGACATGCCAAATAGAACTGAGGAGTTATTGTAAGAAAATAGCAGTGAGGTATCTAGGGCAACTGTGGGTTGAGGCCAGGGAAAACAGGGCAAACAGATCTCTAGGCTTCTTAACTTGGGGAGAACAACTCCACTTTCACCTAAGAATTCTTGTGATATGAAAAACGTGACTGGCTGCTAAAATAAAAGGCTGAAAAAACCTGTATCCTCATGATTCTGTACTTAAAGTAGTAAGTCTCAGAAACACCACATTTCTCAAGTTTGTTATGCTATATTGGCAGTCTTTTGAGTCCAAAATTTCTCTTTAACTTCATTTCCTCTGTGAATTTTATTTTTTGTGTTACCATTTTTAATGTGGTTAATTTGGCTACTCAGGGAATTTATTTATTCCTCCTAAATTTGTAGAGGGCATGATTTAGTATTTGACATTACTAATCCCAAAACACATACAAACACTAGGTTTTCATTTAACAGTGTAATATGATTAATATATTGACCCCTCGGTTTGAGGCATAGACATCAGTATCTGACAGAAAGACATTGCTTCTACCCAGGCACTTGAACAAAAGGTTAACATGCTAAAGTGGAGCATGTTATTTTTTAAGGACAGATATTAACCTATCAATTATTTTTACCATAAAAGAACATCATCATCATCACCCCTATAAAAAGTCAAATTCTGAATGGAACTTTGTTTTTGTTGGCACTGCATAGTGAAGGAGTTAAGCGCATGAGGTGTGAGGACTGCCTGGGCTTGAATCTTACTTCTTTGCCTTTGCTCTTAGGCAGGTACATGATGGTTCTATGCCTCAGTTTCATTATCTGGAAAATTAGTAGTTCCTTTCTCCGAAGCCCTCAAGCCCTCACAGAGTTGTTGAGAGGATTAAATGATATAAAGCACTTAGAACACTGCCCAATGTTGGAACATTTTAGTAAACATTCAGTTTGTGCTACACTGGAGAAAGTCTTTCTAACATAATTGTTTTGTTTTATTAAAGTTAATACTGAATTAAGTTCTGACAAGAAACAGGTGATAACCATTTTCTCACTGAGATAAAAGAAATTAGCTAGGAGGTGCATATATCTAAAACATTATTCCTTGAGCAAATTAAATGGAGAGACAAATTGCTTACTATTTTGAAGACAGCTAATATGGTTCTTTGAAAAGACATTGACAAACTAATGGAGGAATTTTGAGAAATAAGTTATTTGTAAATGGAAAGATCTGTGCTATGAATGAAAGTACACTATACAGTTTTAAGGAAACTA
Source organism: Tonatia bakeri (assembly GCA_004024845.1). NCBI lineage: Eukaryota > Metazoa > Chordata > Mammalia > Chiroptera > Phyllostomidae > Tonatia > Tonatia bakeri. The sequence continues at coordinate 164,718 of PVIA01002272.1, forward strand.
TGTCTAAGAAGTTTATTAGCACATTAGGCCTGTGAACGTTAAAAATTATATGTTGAGAAGTCTCCTGGTGACAGTTTTTAGGTTTAGGTGATTGATCTGTTGTTTTAAAATGGTTTCATTTGATCCCTGTTAATATAAAAAACCCAAAATCAATAAACATAGAAAAATTACCCATAAAGGTTTTTTTTTTAAGATTTATTTATTTATTTTTAGAGAGGGGAGGGAGGGAAGGAGGGAGGGAGGGAGAGAGAGAGAGAGGGAGGGAGGGAGAGAAACATCAATGTGCGGTTGCTGGGGGACATGGCCTGCAACCCAGGCATGTGCCCTGACTGGGAATCGAACCTGCGATGCCTGGTTTGCAGCCCATGCTCAATCCACTGAGCTACACCCGCTAGGGCACCCATAAAGTTTTATATAACCAATTGAGTTGTACTTCTATTAATGTTCTTACAGAAGTGAAACTATAATACAGTTAATCTCCAAACCATATGGCCATCTAAGCCTTTAAAAAAATAATTTTACTAAGTACTTCACTAGACTTTTATTCCCTCCTCCATATTTATTAAGAGAATAGTTTATATGTTAGTATATTACTCATCCACTTGCCTAAAGTTGTATGCTTAATAAAAGAAAATAAAATTGTTTTTCTGGCAAGAAGACTTAGAGATCTGGCTTATGGACAACAATTTTCCAAATCTAGGTTTTTCGTTTGTGAGGCTTAAGCAAAACCAATGGCAGCTTTGGCGTTCAGATCTAACAGTGTTGTTCATGAATGCTTGGTATAAGACGAGCAATTGATTTTAGACATTTACTAGATTACTTTATACTTGTGAAAATGATTTCTATGTTAAGGTATACCAAATGTAACTTATTGAGAGATTTAGTAAGATTATGAAAAATAAAATCTTAATTGTGTATGCCTGATAGCTTAGAAACTGATTTTCTATTATAAAAGCAATAGCTACCATTAATTTAGCACTTATTGCACTGCTGTGAACTCCTTTACATGCATTCTCATCTCATCCTCTCAGCAGTCCTGTGACATAGATACATAGCCCATTACAGTTAAGAAATTTAACAAAAATCACATAGTTATTAAGTGGTAGAGCAATATTTAGACGTGGAACTATTTGACTCTAAGGTCCATGTTCTTCACTTCTCTGTTAATGCTTTTCAATCCTGGCTCAGGAGACCTGCTTATATTAGTGAATTCAGAAATACAGGAAGGGACTTCCTGTTCTGTAAACACATTTCACACTTGTAATCATTTGTTCCATGTTTTTCCATCCCATCTCTACTGGTTTAGCCCTCTTCTCCCTTTCCACAACCCCTGTGACAGAATCTGTCGTTCTGTCTGTTGTACTTACCTATTTCCATTCCTGGATAGACAGGCTATGAGCTCCATGAAGGTGGAGAGAGTTATGTATGTCACACCGATCTTTGTATCTCTGATACCTACTTAGTTCAAGTTCTTATACATAGTAAGTGCTCAATAAGATGAAATTTCTGTAATTCCACTGTAAAGATACATCTGTTATTAATGTGTTATTTTCTTGTATCTCTTCCTCCTATAAATTTGGGATCATACTATACAGACAGTTATGTCTGTGATTTTTTTTTCTGTGAAATTTTTCCCAGATCTTTATATATAATTTCAAAACATAGGTTTTAAAGCCTTCTTGAGATTGTCATAATACCTCCCTTTTAAAAAAAATAATAGAGTTCACATGGAAAATAAGAATAGCAAAGAAAACAAGAGTAACGCTAGCTGATTTGTTTTCCTAGGTAATAAAATGTATTACAGAGTTATATTATGTATGGCACTATCCCAGGAGTAGGTCAGTGGAATAGAATAGAAATTCCAGAAGCATACTGAAACATATATAAAAGAATTCAGTATTTAAGTAGAATTTGGCATTAGTGAGAAAAGATTAGGTTTTTTAATAAAGCAGTATTAGTGTCTAGACTTGTGAACTATTTAGAAATGAAGCCTAACATTTGCCATCTTAAACCAGTGTAAATGAAGCCTGACTGTGAGTCGTCATTGCAGGCATGTGCAGCAAGTATGTGGGATGTCCTGCAAGAGGAGGGAAGAAGCACCTTTGAGAGCTGCTTATTTAATCAGTGTAAAGCCAGAGTAGGTTTTTCCCCCTTTAAAATAAGCCAGTGATAGTCCCCAAAGAAGGTGAAATCAGTGCCTGCTAGAATGAAAAAAGAATTTAGAAGTCTAGAATAAAAATTCATTCTTGAGATTAGGGTGATAGAAGCCCTGGAAGTGACTCTGCTGTTTTGGAATAAAGGTACAAGTATTGAAGGGGGAGGGGAAAGAAGGCTTAAGTATTCTGTCGTGACAGTGAATTTGAAGAAGAACCTAATCTTGAAAGGCTCATAATGGGGGAAGGAATATAGCGGGAAAAAGACAGGTAGCGAGCATAATTTTGGTACTGCTATTAAAGATTAGTTCATTCTGTACCCTAGAAAAACGATCGGTGTAATATCAGAGCAAAGAAATGACCAGGTTTTAGATGAAGTAAGACCTAAACAGTGAAAAGAGAGCAAATTCAGGAGAATGATAACAAAGGAAGTAGAGAGAGTGGCATTAAATAATTAACTCATTAGTTTTCTGGAGTTTCTTAGAAATTCCATTTAGTTAACCATATGATGTACCCAGAAGTTGAGCAAAGGTTTTATTTTGGGTTTTGGAGGGTTTTGGGGGGGTTTTCTTACTACCATGTTACTGGGGTTTTTTTCCTAGCTTATAAAATGTGCTTGGGAGAAAGAACTATAGTTAAGATTACAGCTTGGTTCATCATAAGAAATTTTAGTTTTTGCATTTTAGTTTTTGGCAGAAATGATAGATACCTAATTCACACTGTTAAATTTTAGATGGTCTGTCTTCTGCTGATCCCAGCTCTGATTGGAATGCACCAGCAGAAGAGTGGGGGAATTGGGTAGATGAAGAAAGAGCTTCACTTCTAAAGTCCCAGGAGCCAATTCCTGATGATCAAAAAGTGAGTAAAGGGATTGGCGGGTATGTTTATTTCTTTACACCCAACTATATTAAAACTATTAATGGATATAAATCTGTATTCTAAGTACATCCAGCGCTAGAATTACTTGAGAGGCATTCCGATCATATTTACTCAATCATCATTTGCCTGCATGCCTTCTCTAGATTACCTTTCCCCCTACAAACTGTTGAGGACTCTGTGCGGAAATTACTATTAGACATGGATAAGAAAGCAAACAACAGTTCCCGTACTCTTACCGGAATTATCATAATAGCCTACCAGCTCTTAATGTGTTATAGAAAAGAGTAAATTGGTTTCCAGTGAAGATTAAGGAAGGCTTCACACCAACAGACAAGACTGAGAACATGAAAATGGCACCCAGGCAGGGAGATAGGTAACATGTTTGGGGGTAATTAGTGTGCATGTATGGAATCAACTGGTTGTAGGATCGATTATTTACATGTCTGTCTTCCCTGTCTAGGCTGCATTCCTTAAAGAAAGGGGTCGTGAAGTTTTTATTTTTGTAGCTCTAGCAACATGCATTAAGTAAATGAATAAAAAAAATGAAAGGAAATATATATATCTTGCAACATTTGTATGCAACTCTGTAAGTAATCAGAACCCATTGACAGTTTTTAAAGTAGAAGTAATTACCACTAGGGTAAAGAAAAATTAGGCTGGATTTTGTGGAGAGACAAGACCAGTTTGAGAGGCTATCTGTACTTTTTACAGTAAGTGGTGAAGAAACCATTACATGAATTGGGGTAGAAGATAAGGAACTAAGTCAATAGCTTTGAAAAATGAATGGGAGTGGTATTTACAAGAGATATAAAGTTACTGATCAAACTTTGCTACTAGTTGGTTATAGAAGGGTGAAAAGTCAAAGAGGCTGTGGAGATAAAAGGACCATCAATATTGAACAAACATTAACTGAGCATCTGACATGGGTCAGGTATTGTACTAGTGGAGAAACAAAGATAAATAAGACACAATTACTGCCTTCAAGGAGCCTGCAGTCTAGTTATGGAGGATGGGGAGGAGGCAGGCACATCAATAGATAAAAGTAATGTCTGGTATTTGTTGGGTATTGTGGGAGCATTTGGGAGTTTTAGCAAAGGCATCCTGGAGATAAAAGCAGAATGTGATGAAAAGCAGGGCAGAAATGAGATGGGAAAGGGAGGCAGGGCCTGGATTCTAGAAGTCCTTGAATGCCATGTTTTAAACTTTGGATTTTATCCTATAAATAATGAAAGAATTTTAAGCTAAAGTGGTTTTTTGTTTGTTGGATTTTTGGTTTGTTTGGCTACTGTGAGTGGAGGCTAATGTGAGTAAAGGCAGGTAGAGGTGACTTAGCAGTCTCAGACAGTAGCGGTAAGAGTGGTGTATGGAGCAGGGGACACATTTGAAGATAATGTGAAGTACAGTCAGCAGGGCATGTGATTAGAACTGAATGGAAAGTCACCAACTATGCTTCCAGGGTTGTAGCTTGGACAACTGGGAGGGTGGAAGTGATACTGCCAACAGAGAATGTAGCAAAGCTAGTTAACGGAGGGAAGATGGCTGGTTCAGGTTCGGAGGTTAATATGGGGTGTTTTGTAGTTACAACCGAGAAGTTGGTCATACCAGGTTAACGCTTCGGGAAAAGATCTGTATTTGGAAGTTATTAGTATATGGTGAATAAAACTTTGAGGGTGGGTAAATCTGGGGAAAATCAATAGAAATTGAAAAGACAAGTGGAATTAGCATAGGAATCTGGGACTTCCCTATTTCTAAGGAGAAATAAAAGCCCAGGAAAGAGACTGAGGGAGGAGAGTTCTGGATCACAGCGGCTTAACACATTTGCTCTCTGATAATTTAAAGCAGTTTATTGGAATAGTTGCGATATTGCAGTAAGTTGAGTAAATGAAGTTTAAAAATAGTATTAACAAGTATAAGATTTTTCAGTAAGTTTGGGTAGGAATGGAGGGGAGGTAGTGGATAATAGCAAACTGGTATCAGGAAGCGTTTTGTTCGAGGGTCTTTTGTATTTTAATGACAGGAGAGATTTTAGGGCAGGGGTCAGCAAACTGCTTAAGGAAGGGCCATGCAGCAGTGCAAAAGTGGCCATAGGCAATACAGAAGTGAACTCTGTTTACAAAACCTGGCATTGGGCCAAATTCGCAGTTTGCCTGCGCCTGCTTCAACATATCTGTAGACAAAAAGGGAAATGATCTCAAATAAAGTAAAAGTTAAATATAAATGAAAGAGATTTGACTAATAGAACAAGATCGCAGCACTCAGGGGTGGGGGATACTTAAGATACAAGTGGATTGTGGGTTGGCCTTTAATTGGAAGTAATACTTCTCATCTTCACAGACCACAGAAAGGGAGAGGCCCTAATAGGGTTACTGCTAAGGGTGTAAATAAATGTAGAGGAGGACAGTTACCAGGTAAAATGGAAAGTCTGAGGGGAAAAACAATAGTGAGTTTTAGGTTGGCCCCACAAAACCTTCCTACAGTCTGCAAGAGCTGAGGGCAAGAGGGGTGAGTGGGCAGAGCACGGAGGGACGTGAAATTACTCTGTGTGTTGCTGTAGTGATGGGTGCATTTGTCCAAACCCATAGGACGCCCACCACTGAGCGCGGACCCTGTGGTCAGCTGCAGACTTCGAGTGAGAGTGATAAGGATGTGTCAGTGTAGGTGCATCAGCGACAGCCGCGCCACTCTGAAGGGCGTGTTGATGATGGCGGGGCGGGGGAGGTCTGTGCATGTGTGAGGGCGGGGCTGAATGGAAATCTCTACCTTCTGCTCAGTTTTGCTATGAACTTAAACTGCTCTTAAGAAAGGGTCTATTTTTTAAAAAAAGCTTTTAGTATAGTCCCTTGGCACACAGAAATCATTCTGATATTTATTGAATGTTTAGTGAATGTACAACTAAAAATATATTTTTCCAGCTGGAACTTCCTAGTGCCTGATCATCAGAATTTTAACAGAGGAACTACTGAATACAGTAGACTATCACGTGTCGTAGCAGTTCTTTTTTCTGAGTATATTCAGAGACATCTTTTAAAATGCAACACCATCTAAATGGCCATTTAGTTGGGGGATGGATAAATAAAATGTGATCTGTTTGGCCCTGACTGGTGTGGCTCAGTTGGTTGGGCATCAGAACATAAAACAAAAGGTCACCAGTTTGATTTCCAGTCAGGGCACATGCCTAGGTTGCAGGTGCAGTCCTGGTCAGGGCATGTACGAGTAAGCAACCAATAGATGTTTCTCTCACACATCAATGTTTCTCTCTCTCCCTTCCCTTCTGTCTCTTCTCTCTTTTTTTTAAGTGGTCTGTTAGTACAAATGCATACTAGATAGATTTTTAAAATGAATTAAATAAAGCTATGTTAATATATCAATATGTCTAGAATCTCAATCAATGATGAAGAGCAAATTACCAAAAGGTATAATAATACCATTTATGCAGATTTTGGGGGGGAGCAGATAAATTTATAGAAAGATTGAGTAGATAGACACAGAAGAGGTTCATGATAATGGTTACCCCTAGGGAGCTGGAGTGGGAATGGGATTGAGAAAACATATAAAGGAATTTTTATGATTTTCAGAATATCTGAGTTAAAAGATGGTATGGAATTGATTTCTGCCTTTTCCCATGAACAAAAATAGTGTTTTGCCATGCAGAACTACATTTCTCTTATGGTTGGATTATAGTTAACTGAGTTGTACAGCATTTTGTTTGTTTTTCTGTCTGCTGATAGTTTTTATAAACTATTTGGTGGTTGGTGAGACCTCCCAAATGGCTATGGTTCAGAGAAACAGCGACTACCCACATCATCTCTTTCCATAAGGATAGTCTAGGAATCTTGGCTATTCTTTGTTTATTCTGGGCAGAATAAACAAAAAGCACTTTTCCATAAAAAATTCAGCTGCATGTTATATGTGAAGAGATATCATCAATACTAATAATATGAATTTAACAGTCCTAATTCACTGGCTTTGTCATGCAGAATGTTATCTTCAGTGACATTCTCAGATCCAGTTCTTTAATTCAGCCTTTTATTTGGAGATGATTAGGAAGTCACATTCACTTTTAAGAAACAATACAGAGAGATCCCATGTACCCTTTACCCAGTGTCCCTCAGTGGCGATGTCTTGAAAACTATGCTACAGTATCACACCAGGATATTGGCATTGATGCAATCAAGATACAGAACGTTTCCATCACTGCAGCAGTCCCTCATGTTGCCATTTTTTATGGTCGTCATCTTTTCCTCCCATCCCCACCTCCATTTTTGTCTCCTAGCAACCAGTAAGTAACCTGTTCTCTGTCTTTATAACTTTGTCATTTCAAGAATGTTCTACGAATATAATTATATATAGTATGTGACCATTTGGTACTGTTTTTCACTGAGCGTAATTAGAGTCATCCAGATCGTTGTATGTGTATCATCGGTTGGTTCTTTCTCACTTTTGAGTAGTAGTCCATGGTCTGGGTATACCTCAGTTTACAGGCATACCGCATTTTATTGCACTTCGCGTTATTGTGCTCCACGGATGTTTCATTTTTTTATAAATTGAAGGCAAGACCCTTCACCAGCAAAAAGATTGCAGCTCACTTTTTTGCAGTACTTGCTTAATATTGGTAGTCTGGAACTGAACCTGCAGTATCTCTGAGGTATGCCTGTATTTACCCATTCTGTTGAAGGATATTTGAGTTGTCCTTCAAGAGGAGAATGACAGTTTAGGGTTGTTATAAATAGATCTGTTGCACACATTTATTTACAAATTTTTATGTGAACGTAAGTTTTCATTTCTTTGGGGTAAATATCTAGGAGTACAGTCCCTGTACTGTGTGATAGTTGTATAGTTAATATTTTAAGAAACTGACTGTTTTCCAGAGTGCGAGTATCACTTTATATGCCCACTGGGAATGCATGAGTGATCTAATTTCTGGGCATCCTTGCCAGCACTTGCTGTTGTCACTGTTGTTTATTGTAGCTATTGTGTTAGGTATGTAGTGATAACTCATGACTTTAGTCTGCATTTCCCTGATGGCTAATAACATTGAACTTCTTTCCATGTGCCTCTTTGCCATCTGTCTATCGTCTGTCAGGAAATGTCTGTTCATATCTTTTGCACATTTTCTAATTTTTTACTATCGAATTTGGAGTGTTCTTTATATAATCTAGATACAAGTCCTTGATCGATATAGTTTGCAAATGTTTTCTCGCTCTCCGTAGCTTCTCATTCTCTTAAGAGTCAAATTCAATTTTTTTTTAAGTTTTATTTTTATTGATTTTAGAGAGATACAGGAAGAAAGAGAGAGAGACATCAATTTGTTGTTCCACTTATTTATGCATTCATTGGCTGATTCTTATATGTGCCCTGACCCGGGATTGAACCCGCAACCTTGGTGCATCACAACAGTCCCCAACCTTTTTGGCACCAGGGACTGGTCTCGTGGAAGACAGTCCTTCCACATGGAGACAGTGCTCTAAACAACTGAGCTACCCAGCAAGGGCCCAAATTCAATTTTAATGCAAGTAGTTCTATGTCTGAACTCTGAAATAAAACAGAATTGCCTTCCCAACGAGTTTTTAAAATCCAAGATTTGCACAGCTCTTTAACTGGTCTTGTAGGAAGTGGTGAAAGATGTAAGAAAAAGTGGTCAATCACAGACAATAGGGGAATGAAGTTCCATGAACTTTATTTTTTGAAGTATGTAATTTCAGATCAGTTTTATTGCTTGTTACTAGTTTTTATTTTGTATTTAGGAGATAAAGGTTAAACCTAATAAATAAAACTATTTCATACTACTTTTCTGAATAATGAAAACTTAACCAATTGGTTCACTTTAATGCTTTTGCTTTTAACATTAGGTTTCAGATGATGATAAAGAAAAGGGTGAGGGTGCTCTTTCAACTGGCAAATCTAAAAAGAAAAAGAAGAAAAAGAAGAAGCAAGGTGATGATAACTCTCCTGCACAGGTAGATATCAAAACAACAAGATGCATTCATTAAACACCTGCTGCTGACATGTACAAAGGAGACGTGCAGATGCTGACTGTGTAGGGATGAGAGACAGTGTGAGACATCAAATGTATTTGAAAACTCACAGAATGTTTCAAAGATTTTGTACCTCATACTATAAAAAAATCTATGTTGCTCTAACAAATATCATATCAAAGTTGTAAGCCCAAAAGTAAATAAATAAAATTCTAAATTAGTCCAGATGCATTTTGGTTTATATTGTGCTGAAGTGGAAAAGGAGGTACAGTATTTTACACGTGCAGAAATTCCTTTGAGTGACTGGAATGTGGAATATTAGAATTCTAGCACAGCTAGAAAAACCGTGTGCATGATGAGTGGAGTCTTTCACTTTGCTGAGTTTGTTGACCCTTCCACTTAGTATCCTTTCCTGCTTCTTTGGCTTCTGCCAGAAACCTTTTATTGCTCCTACATTTTCCTTTTCTTTTCTTTGGTCTTTCCTATTTAGGGAACATTGTTTAGATTATAATATAGGTGAAAACAAACATTTCACTTCCGCCTTACTCGATTACTAGAAATGTGCGTGGAATTTACTTTGAAAGCACTATATCACCATTCCATTATAACTTACTAAAATCTTATTTCTTACAACCATGTTAGATAATGGTTTTCATTTCTCTAAATGTAGGAAATAGCCAAAACTTCTAGAGGATAGCCTACATATAATTTTCCTATTTGTTCTACTTTGGAAAACGTTGATGCATGACTTTTTAAGGAAATATGTGTTTAGAGGTTTTTTTGTTGTGGGAAGCACAACCCTTTATAAATGATGCCAGTTCATTATCATGATTTGTTTTTTCCCTGTAGTGGGAGTTGATGGGCATTGAAGCTAATGCAACTCAGATCAACGGACATAAAAACTGGAACTGGGTAGTGGCTGTGCTACTCCGGCTAGCTGATCTAACTGATGAGAAACGTGATTGACAGCTCTCGTGTGTTAGCCAGTACCACCTGAAATCCATTTGGCCAAACTTTTTCTGTGTTGCTGTCACTTAATTATGACCTTTCTGGCTTGTGGATTAGATGGGTGCCTTTTAAAAGAAAATTTGAGAGATAGACGTATTTAATAAATTTCAACTTACTGGGAAAAGTCACTAAATTGTGAAAGTTCCTGTGGTATTTTGATATTCTTTTTAAAAATGTTTGATCTGTTTTTTAAAATACAGGGAATAAGTATAAAGGCTTTAGAGTCATAGCCCTTCTCCACACTTCAGTTTCACAATTGTTTAAATGACGTGTCCCTGAGGTTCTGTGTGAAGTAGGTAGCACACAGTGTCCTACCCCTAAATGACCACAGTTTTTAATTTATTCGTTTTTCAGCAAAGTTGTCTTTAATTTTTGGTATGTGGTTGGCAGGATTTTTTTACCGTTAGAGTTCAACCTAGCATAGAACCAACTGATGTCTTCTCATTAACTTGTACAGATTGCAAATCTTACATACATTTCAAAGCTACTTGCTCAACTTAAATTCACAACAAAATTTTGAGTAACTGTCTAAACCCGCTACCACTCTGAACAAGTTTTATAGAATATCATTGTTGCAAGGAAACTGTCAAGATCATCTTAGCCATTTGTTTTTTAAAATGGCCATTTGTATGTATGAGTTTCCTAAAGAACAATACAATTCACATTGATGCTTCTATTTAATATATTCTAGTTCATACTTAATTCACATACCTAAGCGTGTAATGTGCTTTAGAATTACTTCATTGAAACTTTTTTAAAGTCTGAAGGCCTATGAATGGAAATGTTAAAAATTGGGTAAGACCGTAGAAATTATCTTGGCAAAATTTTTTTTAAGATTTTATTTATTTATTTTTAGAGAGAAGGGAAGGAGAGAGAAATAAAGGGAGAGAAACATCAATGTGTGGTTGCTTTTCACACACCCCGTACTGGGGACCTAGCCAGCAACTCAGGCATGTACCCTGACTGGGAATCTAACTGCAACCCTCTGTTTCGCAGCCTGGTGCTCAGTCTATTGAGCCACACCAACCAGGGCGGCAAATTTTATTTTATAGTGGAGGGAAGTAAGGTTCAGGAAAACGAAATGGCTTGTCCTTGAGATTATACAAATAAACTGTGTTGTGGCCAAAATGGAAATTCCTCTGTCCAGATTTCTGCTATGTAAACTTGTCTAGAAATGCATTTGTGTATAAATTTTTCATTCCTTAATGAAGTGAAATGCTGTTTCTAGAGTCTTAAGTTCAAGTATCAACTAATTCACTGTGTACTTTTTTTCAAAGAAAAATACACTGATTTAGTTTATTCTGTTTGAGTTGGTTTTGTATATTAGTGGTTCCCATTTTAGGATGTGAGTATTGTTTTTTAATTCATAATTAATTTAAATCCCTGTGGATGTATAATGTGTTCCACATGTGTCTGTGTATTATAAATCTTTGGATAATTGCTTTTACATGCTCTTTTAGGCTGTTTGAGCAGTTTCTGAACTTAAAAAAAAAATATTTTTTTGGAATACCTTCTGGACATTATTAATACAAAAATGAAATAGATATTAATTAGTAAAAATGAGTAATTTATATCATCTAATAGACTACTTTTCTCTGTAGGACCCAGAAGAAATAGAAAAAGAGATTAAAGAAGAGCTTCCAGTGAATACCTCTAAAGTCCGTCCAAAACAGGAAAAAGCTTTTTCTTTGAAAACCATAAGCACTAGTGATCCAGCAGAAGCACTCATCAAAAATAGCCAGGTGATTTTCTTATATTTAACGAATAAAGTTTTGATGACTTGAGAATCGCATTAATACTTTATTGGAGTATCATGCGAAACATGTAAAGTACTCAGAATAGTTTATTCCTCACAACAACCCCTGCAAGAAAGGTGGGGCCCACTGATGTGTCTGAGGGCACCGTTTACAAAAGGCCTAGGTTAATGGTTCCTATTTAGGTGAATTACATCATATTGAAATACATTAAATTCTACTGCAGTTGCATGGCCCATTTATGTACTCATTCAAAAAATATTTATTGGGAACTATGTGTCACACACTTTTAGATTTTGGAGATATATCAGAGAACAAAGGAGACAAGAAAACCTCTCATTGTAGAGTTTACACACTTAATGAAAGAACTTTAGATAAGAGCCTGAATTACCACTAAGAGAAAGAATTTGTAACAGTTTTGTATAAAACAAAGTCTTAACCATCCTTCCTATTTGTATTTGATGCTTTTATTTCCCTAAAAAAATTTATAGATAAAAGGATGTAATCTCAATACATTCATAGGTTTAATTGGACTACAAAGGGTCATTTGACATTTTGATGTTTTACTTATATTATTTTCAAAAGCCATCTTGTAAAGAATATTTTAGTCTTTTTGTGATTTAACATAGATAAGTGAGAGACAGAGGAGGAAAGGAGATTAAAAATAAGTAGTAAAGCTTTGGGGTATGAAATAAATACAGGGGACACTAAGAAAACTGAACTGAACAATGAAAATGCTGCTCCAGATACCTGAAGCAAGAAGGAAGAATCCAGCAATTACCTGGGTGCACTGGGCTTCCTCTGTTTCCCTTCCTATTGTGCTCTCTTGAAGCCACAGAGCCTGGAAGAACAAGGGGCAGGAGAAGCATTACTTACCTTTGTTTCTGTATTCAAAATAACAATCACAGGTAAAGCTAAAGGGTGAGATGATCTCCTACCTATCCACTAAAGCCTCAAGGTTCTTCCAATATTGAAGATCCTATTATTACCTGGTTCTGGCAGTTCATTAATAGATCTCAGTGAGGCAAATCAGTTTGCTTACCTCCTTTCTGCACCCAGGTTGAAGAGAGAAGCAAGACTCAAGAGTCTAGTCCCTAAACGTTATGATTTCACCACCAGACTGTAGAAAACAAGAATTGGACCCGAGTTTAAGTTGCTTTAATTGGCAGTACAAGTAGTTGTAGTCAGCTTTTGTCTGAGATCATCTTCTTCCTTGGGTAGGAAACTAAAGTTAGTACCACTTCTGTTTGAGATACCCATACCCCTTGAGAAGGAGAAAAGGGGGTATCACCTACTGACAGTTCTGAAATTGGCTATTTTCTTTTTGTCGTTCACATGAAAAAGTTTTGAGAAGCTGAGAGTTGCTGGAAAGTAAAACCACTGACTTGCTAACAAATACAAAATCATGTAATTTACTTAAAAAAGAAAAATATAAAAGTAAAAATTATTTACTTCTATTTGAGATTTAGTAAACATCTTGTAAGTTTAAACATTTTTATCTCAACCTGTATTTGTGGATGTTGCAGGTAAAGATATACTTGGATCTGTCACTAGAGGGCAGGCATGAGTTGTGCTTCTGGAAACCATCTTAGTATTTACTTGCTGCTAAACAGCCTCTAGGTATTATAACATTTAATTTTGTTTGAAATTTCTTACAAAAAATCTAAAATAATCACATTCCAAAATAGCCTATGAAGACTCTTCCACCTGCTGTTTCCACCGAGCCATCTGTTACTTTATCAAAAAGTGATTCTGACAAGAGCTCTTCCCAAGTGCCACCAATGCTGCAAGAATCAGAAAAATCTAAGTCAAATACTAAGCAAAATAGTGTGCCTCCTTCTCAAAGTAAGTAATCTCACTTTGGTTCTTATTGTGTGTTCTCTGTACTGTTAAGTGTCACTACCTTAGAAGTCTTCTGATCTTAGAGCAGCCTGTCCTTCCTTTGCAAAGGCTCAATTCCTTGGAAACTTGCAGACTCAGTTATGAGGGCCAAGGAGCTGAACTCACTCCAGGCAAGAATAGTGGCCAAGGACATACACAGAGGAGGACTCGATAACTGCCCTTGTCCTCCTGGTCCGTCCCTTTTGGGGTAGACAAGTTCTTAAAACTGAAGATTGTTTTGTACCTTGCCCCCTTCTTTTCTCCATCAGTTATCCTTAGTGTCCATTTTATCCATTTTCACTTTTATTACTAGATTGAGCTGTATTAAGTGATCATTTCTCTAAGTCAAAACTGGTAAAAGGTCGTCCGTATGGTTAAACCAAATAATTCATTGGCATTGAAAGGAAAAAGAAGAAAGCAGACATAAAATAACTTAAAACATTTAACTAGAACTAAAGACTTAAAAATAAAATTTAAGGCATTCTTAGTGGATTATAAAGCATGCTTTCATTGGCACTACTTTTATTTTTGAGACATAACAGTACTTACTATCCTCCTAATGTTTTTCTCTCTTTTTTTCTCTTCTTTTCCCCTTTAGCCAAGTCTGAAACTAGCTGGGAATCTCCCAAACAAATAAAAAAGAAGAAAAAAGCCAGGCGGGAAACGTGAATTTTCTTTTCCTGAATTGGACATGTGTTTGCAAACACTGTCTTGAAGATTATGCTGTTTATGCAATAATTTGTGAACATGTACAGAGTTTTATATAAATTTAAACCAATTTTTAAAACAAAACTGTGAACACAACCACCATAAAAATGGAATCAAAGGAAAGTTAATTTATGAAAATTAAGAGGTCAGCAGAATATACTACAGTGCTGGAAGACACTTGGGGAAAGTCTTTTCAATTTAATGAGAACGATCTTAATTTAAGAATATTATCCTGGTTTTACAACAGTGCCCTGTTTACAACAGATTGTGCCCTATCTCATCTGCAACTGAGGAATAAAGGATTCTTATTAGAGAGGAGGTTGCCTGCAAACTAGGCAACTTCGTGGATTTTATGCACGGAACTTATACCATTTGAATCTGTTTTATGCTTAAATCAAAGTGCTTTGATCAGATGCATAATCTGCCATACCTTTACATATTTGTTGGTAGCAGTTTGTATTAAAGGAATCACAAGTGCAAATAAAAAGTCATTTATCATTTATTTGACTAAACTGTCATGGTTTAGTTTACAATTTTTAAAAAGTTCTTAATTAAAACATTGAAAATGAAGTTGGCACTTATGGCTTACGAAGTTATTTTTGATAGTCTTACATTACTTGAATTATTCAAAGTACAATATATTTTAAATTAAGAAAGGTAAACTATATGTATTTGTTTTATACTTTTAAGGATGAAACTCACAAATAATGCTCTTGTTTATGATTTGAAAACTTTCAGGCAAAATGCAACTCATATTTTTTCTTTCCCTAGCAATTACTTTTTTCCAACGTCATCTCTTCTTCATTACTAATACTTTTTTGACTTTAAAAGTGAAATCTTTCACAAACTAGTTCTATAGACAGAACTTTGAATATATGATGGAGAATGAAAAACTAGAGTCAGACAGCTTTAATTGACATTGTCAAGACCTCCAGTTATCAGGAATACATTTTTTTACTGCCTTAACCTGTAGTGCGTAGGATATGCATCAATTTCTTGAAGGGGATTCGTGTTTTTATAAGAATTTTCATGTAATTATTACAATCATGGTCAAATAAGGAGCGTTTCCTGCTCGAAACTGTGTTGGTTTAAATGATGTGTGAGCCGTTTTACCACCTTCAGGCACTGTGTGACTCTATTGTAATAAACCGGCAGGCGTCTTCGTAACTATAAATAGTGCATGCTCAGCCATGTACACTGTAAATAGCCTTTACCAGACGTGTTTGACAAGGACCATAATTAACATCGCTTAGTGAATTGTGATTTTTTAAAAAAGCCATGATTTATTTGATGTTGGCTTAATGGTTTTTATGTGGCGCCAAGAATGAAACTGTTTAGCTGTAACCAATGGTACTGATCTATCCTCCCGACGTCATCTTCATTACATTTGACTGTGGTTTGGTAGTGTTGCATTGTCGGTCCAGGAAGGCTAAAGAAACGAAGTGGTTTTAGTTTTGCTGAAGACTGGCCTTATTAATGTGCAGCTTTCCTAACAAGCGATGATTAACTTCTGTCAGGTGTTAACATCCGTTTCAGGAACATGGCCGTATGTTTACATGTCAGAAGTTTTGTTTAATTCTATGGTATTTCTAAGTTGATTTGTTTAAATAAATTCAGTAAATGGATAGCATTGTTTTTATTTGCTTCAACATTGGGGTAAATATGCTACAGTGCCAGGAATGGATTTCTTCAAATGACTTTATTCTGTTCACCTTACATAGATGATTCCTAAGTAGATCCAAGGATTCCTGAGTTGCCAGCAGTTTGTAAAGAAAGATCTGACACAGGAGGATTCGGTAGGGAGTCTAATTTTAGGACGTGCCAAAAGGTCTGTGCCCAAAAACTTTAATTGAACTCTCTCAACTCTACCTCACCATTTCTTTATCTTAGAATTTTGTTGGCTATGTCAAGGGTGGGAGTTTATCTCTCCAGTTGAGTATCTCCCAGTCAACCATTTGTGCCAGATGTTAGAGAGGCTGTCTTTCAGGGAGAGGTGAAGTGTCAGGACGGAGAAGTGCGCTGCTAACTTGGGGTGGACCCACCGTGGAGGTACTCCTGTCCTTTCCCTCTGGCTCCAGAGCCAGGACATGGATATTTTATGATATGACAGCTCTGAGTGATGAAATTAGTAAGTTAATTCTCTTTCATGTGTGAAGTGCAGACTCTTGCACAATCACAGTATTATTGATGGATCTTTACCTGTCCCTAAGGCCTTTATGTGATATGAAAGTAGTTTCTCAAATCTAAACACAGGAATTTTTCCCCATCATCAGCTCAGAAGGTACTAGAATCAAACAGTGATTCAGGGAGGAGGGAGAGAGAAGGATTATTGTCCTCTGGGGGCTTGGATTAGATGCTCCCCAAACCGTTAGCAGGGAGATGATTGATCCCTTTAGTCTTTATCAGGTCTGGAGGGGAACCTTGTTCTGATGAGCAAGTAAGGCTCCTACAGAAACTACTTTAAAATCTTCCTAATCCCTCCTGTCTCCACATACTGAAGATTCTTGCGTATTCTGGATCAGGGAGTAGTGTTAGAATTTCCCCCAGACAGGAATCCTACCTATCTATACTCTGCACTAAGTGAAACAGGAGTTGAGAGAGTCCAAAAAGTATTGAAATCAGAAGTCATTAATGTAATTTGCCATGTCCACTTTATGCATGCGTTTTGTTGGGGTGGGGAGAGGGCAGTGGAAATAATTCATTCAAATCTAATGTTATTATTTCATAGGTTAATCTGGTTTGTATTTGAGTTAAAAATATTAAAGGGCAATATTTAACTACAGAGTTTAGTTTTTCTTAATTAAAAACAGTCCTCTATTAATATAGTGTGAAATATTTTTCAAAACTTAGAAATTAGGTTTAAGATGTCTAATAGATGTCTTAAGTCTTTCCTGTAAACTCGTTGCACAAACTGGAATTACTTTCCAAAAGACTTAGGGAATGCAAATATGTTATTTGTAAAATGCATTGAGACTGTAAATAAAACAAACCATTTTTGTTTTGTTTAAATTGCTCATTATAGTTCTCTTATGGGGAGGGTCTTCTCAGTCATTTTGAATCTTAAGGTAGTCCAGTTACTTACTTTTTGATGTTCTCAATGTTTCTGGCTGAAACCAAAGGAGCACTTGCAGCCTTTACCAGGCAAATATTTGGAGTGGAGCACCTCCTAGAACGTCCGTCCGTGACACGTGAAACAGCTTCGTCTCACATCATATTAGCAGTGGGCGTACCTGCTGCTGGGTGCAGTATATCAGTTGTACCAACCTTTAGAGTATGGAAATGACTCAGCCTCGGCGTTGTGTATTGGTTTGGCTGTGTCTCCCAACAATAGCAACTTAAACAAGGTTGTTTATTTCTCTCCCGTGTAGAAGTCTGGAAAGGCAGTCCAGGACCACTATGACACTGCAGGGGGAGGGGTCCATATTCCTTCTGTGCTGCTCCTCCTTGTTCTCAGCATGTGGTTTTCATGTCACTGCTGCACAAACTTGCATCAGCTAGAAAAGTCCTATCAGCATTTCTGTCTCCTTCCTCTAAGGACAAGTCTGACACATTACTCACACCCCATGGGCTTATCAATCCAAACTTAATCACTGGCTCCCTAGCTACAAAGAGGGATGGGAAATAATCCTTGTTCTGGGCTGTCATGGGCCAAATTAACGTTTCAGGATTCATTACCAAATAAGCAGCGGGGAATCAGGGATGAGGCGCAGCCAGCAGTACACTAGGTATCCCTCACCCAAACAGTCGTTTTTAAGGTCAGGTTTTAGCTTATCTGGTTCAGCAGAAATGGTGAAGTCTTTTGGATGCTGCTCCAAATAGCTAAAATGTTCCAATGTATATGTAATAGATTCTGGAGGAAATTTCTGCCCCTCGAAAGCTTTAAATTACAGAAAAAGGCTGAAAGAAACTTAGTAGCCCATCATACCTGTACTGCAAGTACAGGTCACAAGTTTCAGTAGAATTACCCTGGTGTACAAAGAAAAAAGTCATTGCTACCATTCTTTCTAAATAACGGGAGAATAATTTTTATCTAACATCAATACAGGCATGTGAGGTATATTATAGGGCGTTTGCTGAGGTTTATGAATAGGCTAATTTGAATTCAAGGTCATCCCCATGATAATGGCATTCTTATTTGTATATGTGTGCTTTTTTTAAATTTATTGTATCAAAGCATTTAAAATGAATATATGTAACATGTACATAAGTTATAAAGCATAATAAAATGGACACCTGTACCACCATTCTGCTTAAGACATAGAACATTACCAGTGGGAATATTGGGGGTGAACTTGACTTTTGTTGTCTGGTAACAGGGTCAAGGGGGAAAAGCCATGGGTAAAAATAGCTGCCCTCAAATGCGCCAACTTATCACAGGTCCTTTTGGTGCCAGAGCTGGCTAAGGGGCCCAGGTGACATCTGGTGTCATCATGGAAAGGTATCAGGGCAGCCTCCCTGGCATTGGGAAACTGTAATATTTGGGGACAATGACTGCATTTGAATGATGCCATCAGAGTTGTGTAGTGGACGTGCCTTGGCAGGCTTTCCATGAGGAAGGAGGACAGCAAGGCTCCAGCCATGAGTTTACCCGAGGCGTTCAGAAGAACAGCAGGTGCCCGGCTGCGGGGCAGGGTTCCTCATGAAGTTTTGAGGGGCTGTGCACTTCCTGGCAAACACCACAGCAGGGTTTATGGCAAAACAGCAAGAGCTGTTAGTCACTTAGGGGAGTTGTGATTTCTTTCTCATCCAAACCATCTGTAATAAAAGATAATAAAAGTTACAACTGTTCCCATTTTGTAACAAAAGTGAAATCACAACAATGACAGATGTAAGAAAATCTGTCTTAGCACTGGAATGAGGAAAGGAGGCATTGTGTTAATAGCAAATAAAATCCAGTAATTTATCAAAAGAATAAAACACCCATCAAAAATGCAAGTGTCAGCTGGTGTCAGAAAATCTATTAACGTACTTCATTTTATCACTAAAAGCAGAAAAAGTGGTTATGACACCGCTAAAAAAGTTTTTAAAAATCCATTCCAAATTTAGGTTTTTTTAGCTTAAAGTAGGTGAAATACTGAAATATTGATTAAATCTGGATTTGATCTTGATTCAATCAGGGCAAGGCAGTGTTACCTGCTAGCCAACATTGTCTTCGAGGTGGGTTGTGGGCTGGGAGAAGTACCTGGGGCCTAGAGACCAAAGAAAGAGGCTGGCAAGTCTTACATCACAAACTTTAAAGTAATGGCATTAATTACATCAGGAGTTTAGTAAGGCAATTGTATACGAGGCACAGGGCAGGCACTAAAGAATTACATAGAACAGGGCAGGATAGGCAGGGGCACTGGTGCCTGACCCTGCCCAGATACGGGGAAATGCCTGGCACACTCGCCGAGGTGGAACAGCACGGGCCTGTTCCAGGAACCAGCACACCCGAGGTGGGGAGGAGGGGCCCACAGTCGGTCTCAGGGCTGCGTGGGGAGCGGTCTGTCCGAGCTAGGCCCCATCTCCAGGGTCCAGCGGCAGGCACTTCCTGGAACTGCCTCTCCTCCTCACGATGTTTTGGAGGAGAACACGATGTATTTTCTTAAATTAAGAAAATTTAAAAATTGGTATAACATCAGAAAAGAGAAATTATTTTTTCCTGATTGTATACCTAGAAAAACCAAGATAAAAAGTGGCCAGTACAGGGAAGAGAATACACTAAAGTGGCGGCAGATACACAGAAACCAGAAGTTTCCTGTACCAGAATTAGCACCTAAAAAGGAATGGAGGGAAAACATTTTGATTACATCACAACTAAAACTATCATATCTAGAAATAAATATTTCAAGAAAGACAAGACCAAATGGAAACTGTAAGGTCTTATTGAAGGACAGAAAACAATCTGGTAAATGAAAAGCTCTCCATCCTTTATTTAGAAAACAAAATTACCAATCTTGCCAGAGTTAACATATAAATTGAGCTCAGTCTCAATTAGAGCCGAACACATTTTTTAAAGTATCTCAAGGATTATGGAAATGAATTATGTGAAAAAGATCAGGTAAAAAAAAGTAATGGGGATGGGCTGGGATGGGAATAAAAGGCAGAAAACTGTACTGGAACAACAAAATTTTTTTTAAAAAAGTAGTGGGCAGCAGCAGGAGATGGGTGGGGACTAGCCTTTTGAACGCCAGACATCAGAATATAATGTAAAGTGGCTCGCCCTGGCTGGTGTGGCTCAGTGGACTGAGCACGGGCCTGCAAACCAAAAGGTCACTGGTTCGATTCTCGGTCAGGACACATGCTTGGGTTGAGGGCTGGGTCCCCAGTTGGGGGTGTGTAAAATGTAGCTGATCTGATGCAGACTCTGACCAGTGGTGTCCAAGGTGGTGTGGATACGATGGACAAATTCACTCAGACTGCAGAAGTCCTGTGGAGAAAAAGGGACCGGTCAGCCACTCTCTGAATAAGAGAGCACCCCAACCCTTGCCTGGACAGTCTTTTATTGGTTTTCTGGGAGCATTGCCTCAAGGAGGGTCTTCATCATTGTCAGACAGTAATGATCAAACAATAGATAGCATTCAAAGAACTATGGGGGCTTATTCTGAGTCAGGGTCAGCTAGCTAAAGGACCATAAAACTTTGGGGAACAAACTCATTTCATGCTTGGACCCTTATCATTTAAATTGAGGTTATTAGCAAAGCAGGTTTCACAGGATTTTATCCATTCTTTTCTTAGGCTTGTTTCCCCAGGGAAACTGCCCTTTCCAGCACAGGGCCGCACCCACCTCCAGCATTGTTTCAGGCTTAAGTCAGGCAAGTGAAGTAAGGCAGCCAAGAGATTAGGAGACTTCTCCCAGACAGAATGAGGACTCAGGCTATGTCAAAGCTGAGGGGCAGGGCCTATCACCCCCTTTTTCTATAGCCCCCCGAGTCCCTCCCTGAGGACCCCTTCGTGACCATGCCTGTCTTAGGTCATCCCTCCCTTGAGGAACCTTACCTGTCATTGGCTAACCAGTCGTCCACCCAGGGCCAAGCAGGGTGAAGTAAAGGGGGAGAGGTGGCACCACTACCAGGAGGATAAGCTTTGTCTCCTTAGTGGCTTATGGTCCCAAGGCCTCTTAGCCTTAGCCACGGCGGGGGTGGGGGTGGTGGCAGTTACAGCTTCTGAAAGCAGACAGGGCAGTTCCCAACACTGACTGATGCTTCTCTCCCTTTCTCCCTTCCTTCTCTTCTAAGAATAAATACAATGTTTGAAAAAATAAATAAAACCAAGAGTGCTGTAGGGAAGGACAAAGACTCTAAGTTCTTCCCCTCAGCTCTTTGGCAGAGTCCCTAACTCAAATATGGAGCAGCCCCACCCCCTTCACTGGGCTTTAATGCAAAGCCAGAGCAATGGCAAGTCTTTTTAAGACCCTAAGTGGCAGGTGGACATTATGATCACAGTGACAGGTCAAGAAGACAATGGCATTAACGAGGTACTGAGGACATTCTTGACACCAAGCAAATGATTTTGCTGGTGAATGCTGACTACTGACCTCCAGCCTTGGTGCCTACCATTGCCCACCACAGGGCAGGTTTGAAAACCCAAGGGGGAATCTGAAACCACCACAAGGCAGCGATCTGAACACCAAGCATTCTCACGCTGCAAACCAACCTCTAACTGCCACTGTCCAGGCCGGGAAGAGACAGAGAAGTGGGTTCCACCTAGGCTGGGCCATCAGGAGGTCACCCCTGGAAGCACTGAGTGGAAGGGGACATGGCCTAAAATACAAAACTTCTTACACATTAGGCATTGCTTGTAATAGTGAGAGACTAGAAATAGTACAGATATCTATCAAGAGGTGCTGGTTGGAGAAATTATGTTGCATTCGGTAATGGAGTTCTACACAGCACAGAAAGGAATGAGCAAAATCTCCGTAGGTCGCTATCTCATGATCACAGGATGTATTGCTAAGTGGACCTTCCATGCAGGTCTTTCACAGCCTGATTCCAATTTACCTTTTGTCTCTGTCTTCCACAGGTCCCTGTGCACACACCCGTTCCTGGCTGTCCTTGCTGCCCACTCCACCTGGAGAACCCTTCTAGACTCCACAGTCAAATTCAAGGCAAGCACAGTCCTGTGGAACTTTCTCAGTGTTAGAAATGTCCTGTGTCCATGCTGTCAAGTATGGAAGCCACTAGCTACATGAGGCTATTAAGCACTTAAAATGAAGCTTATGTAACTGAAAAACGAAACATATTTTGCCTCATATCTAAATTTAAAGAGCTACACAGGTGACCTCTTCAAAGTAAGTCTAAATACTGTCTTCTACAATCCTTCCCTGATGTCCTCAGCCCTCATCTCACACACACACACTGAGTCTCTTCCCCCTCTGCACAGCCCTGCTCTGCAGCTGTACCTGCCCAAAGGTATTCATTACACTCCAGATAACCACCACCCCAGCTTCCTCAGTGGGCATGTGTAAATACTTTGAGACCCTCTATGTCTGTCACCTCTCTGCACCCCACAGTGCCTCCCACACAGTAGGAATGCAAGAGCCATTTGTTGGATGGATGGTTAACTACAAGAATAATTGCAATGTCCAAACATACAAATTGCTCTATGAGCAAATTTGCCATCTGGGCCTACAGAAGTGTGCAGTTTAATTCTGAGCTTAAAGAATAAGAAAGGTAAATAAAAGTTTACCTTTAGAATTTATGTAGGTTACTTTCACCTTATGCTGTTCTTATCCTTGCCCTGACCTCTAGAGGGTACTGAAACCAAATTGCTTTCTCCAGGACAGAAGTGATTTATAACTTCCCTGAGGCCTATAATTCTATTGCATTTTGCAATATATTCTGTTCCTCCATAGAAACCAATGAAAATTTTTCTTTGTACCAGTCTAACAAACTTAAAGAATCATTTGCCCTGCAACATCTTCAATTACAAGTAAAGCCTTTTTAAAAAGATTTTATTTATTTATTTTTAGAGAGGGGAAGAAGGGAGGGAGCAAGAGAGGGAGAAAAGCATTGACGTATGAGAGAAACATCTATCGGTTGCCTCTCATACACGCCCCTTTTGGAGACCAAACCCGCCACCCAGGCATGTGCCCTGACAGGGAATTCAACCAGCGACCTTTCACTCTGCGGGACGGTGCCCAACCAATTGAGCCACACCAGTTAGGGCACAAGCAAATCCTTTTTAAAATTAAAGCTGTCAATTTTGAGATTACTGTAGATTCTTACGCGATTTTAAGAAATAATACAGAGCCCTGCACCCAGTTTCCCTCAAAGGTAATACTTTGCAAAGCTCTAGTACAATGTCGCAAGCAGGAAACTGACATTGATACGATCCACCATCTAATTCAGATCTCTTTAACGTTAGGGGCCCTTCTGCGGGAGTATTTAATACTGGGCAATCTTATCATTTGTAGATTCACATAATCAGCACCAGCCAAGACGGGGAACAGCCCCAGCACCACTAGCTTCTCCTTGCTGCTTGTTGCAGCCACACCCCTTCCCCAGCCCCGCCCAGCCCCTCATCCACGTGGTGTGTGCTCTCTTCCTTATCTCTAAATTTTTCATTGCAAAATGTTATCTAAATAAAACCATACGGTGTGCACTTTGGTGGATTCGCATTTTTCACTCAGCATGACTCCCTTGAGACCCACCAGCTCACCGTATCAATAGTCCACTCCTGTTGTTAGCTTTCCAGGGCACGTGTGTGCCAGTTTGCTTAACCACCGGTCCACCCAAGGGCGTTTGGACTGTTCCCAGGTCTGAGCTATTCTGGATAAAGCTGCAATGAACATTCATGTCCATATTTCTGTATGGAAAGAACTTTTTATTAATCTGTGAGAAGTGCTCAGGAGTGCGATTGCTGTGCCCCAGTATAACCCGAAAAGACACTGGCGTTTGGGCTGCCTGTCACTACCAAATCCAATAAGCAATGACAGCGATTGAATCTTTTACGGGCGCTTTATTCAGACGGCCAGTGATCTGAGAAAATGTCAGGTTCATACCCTAACAAACCATCCTCCCTTCTCTTTCCTGGTCAGATCTTTTATAAGGGGGTGGGGGAGGACAAGCAAGGTGCCTTGGGGGCTTTGAAATTCAGGGAGGATTAGGTGAGTGAAGCTGCAGCCTTCCTGTTCTCTGCTGTTCCCAAGGTGGGGGGGTGGGGCTCACACAAAAGGCCCGGATGCCTCCAACTTGTCCCCAGGTTGTAATCTCTAGCCAGTGCCCCAGGAGGTCGACTGCTTTTCCCAGGTGCCAGGATGGGCCTTATCTGTAGTTTCTGAAACAAAAGCTTAACATACACATTACTTGCTAGACTTACAGCTTTTTACCTTAAGCTAAAATTTTCCAAGTTTTGAGTCCCCTATCAGTAATTGTTTCATTTTATAAGAAACTGCTACCCTGTTTTCCAGAGTAGCCACACCATTTTACACTGCCCCAAACCGAAGCTTTTAAAATGAGGGCCAATTTGAAAATAAGTTCAAATCCTGTTGAACATCAAGTGTTCTGTTAAAATAAAACTACTTTAGACCAAGGTCAGCTCTGGCCTTCCCATGGGATCCAGCTGCTGTGCGCCAGACCATAAAACCCACCTGGGGACGGTAGATTTGGTTCGTTACCACCCGAAGCTTGATCACATCAGAAGTAACCGAAGTGATGTGAAATTCTGAACAGTCATCTCCTCGTGCTGAGAAAAATGTGGTAAGGCCAGTGAGTCCTGGGCTGATTGTGGTCAATAAAACATATCAGGGAAAGTAACAGACACTTTTCATGGTGAAATGTTAAGCACTGTTGAATTTAAAAAATTATAAGCCCATCATAGTGTTGCAGAAAATAACTCACACGCAGGAGAGATGGCGGAGCACAAGTCTTTATTATGCGCGGGCTCAGGGGAAGAATACAAATCCTGAGCCCAGTCCTTTGTCTTTCTACAGTATTTATAGGTTTTGATCTATATATCAGAAACAGAACTTCAGAAACAAGGCACAAGGCTGGTACAAAGATTTAGGGGTCTCGGGGTTCAAAGGTTAACAAATGTCTTACCTAAACATTTGTCTACTATTTACATAGCCTGGCAGTACCATCTCACCAGGCCCACTAACAGCTTAGGCATCTCTGTTAACATTCCCAGATGGCAACTCCTTTGAAATGCCTCTGCCGGCTCCCAGCTCCCCCATCACTCTCCAAAGCGGTTCCTGCATTCCTCACTTCCCCAGCAATAGAAGGGTGACTGTTGCATGGTTCCACTCATACAAGTTGGATAACATAGTCAGACTCTTAGAAACTGAGGAGAATGGTGGTTGCCCGGGGTGGAGGGGGTGGGGGGGTGGAGGGGGTGGGCGGGGAGAGAAGATGCGGCTGGATGGGCGGAAGTTTCAGTTGGGCAAGACGATCGAGTTCTTCGTACAGCATGGCACCTACAGTCAGCAACATCCTACTGTGCACTTACGTTGTTGTCGAGAGGGTGGCTCTCATCTTGTGATCTTGCCACAATAATAAATAAATAAATAACCCCAAATGCTTGGAAACAGCCTTGATTAAAATCACGAACACGAGATTCTAGCAGCAGTGTCCTTAAGAGACAGAACGTGGGAGCACAGGCACTGCGCCGTGGAAGGGGAAGCGCGGACCCAGCCAGCGCCTTCTCTTCCCCAGGCTATCGATCCTGACGGGCGGAGAGCACTGCAAGGCAGACACCGAGAAGACCTCCGCAACACAAACAGTAGTCAGTTGGGGTGAATTCTTTTCTTGGAAAATGCTATGTACTCCGTGCATTATCATCATAAACTGACATTTTTTACTTGTAAGAAGCTCTGTTTCGGAGAACTTTAACTCTGTTTTTTTTTTTTAAAGAAACTTTTCTGTAACTTTTTTTTTAAGATTTTATTTATTTATTTTTAGAGAGGGAAGGGGGGGGGAGAGAGAGAGAGAAACATCAGTGTGCGGTTGCTGGGGGACATGGCCTGCAACCTAGGCATGTGCCCTGACTGGGAATCGAACCTGCAATGCCTGGTTCGCAGCCCGCGCTCAATCCACTGAGCTACACCAGCCAGGGCTTAACTCTGTTTTATAGTTTTAAACTTTGATCTTGTGCGATACAGTAAACATCAATAATGTGTGTATGCAGTCCAAAATATGTAATCACATAAAATATGAATGTGGAGGTGGTGGTGTTGCAAAATAAAAACAAAAAATAACCCTATTTTTTAGCCAGTATATCCTGTCCGTGAGAGCACAAAAGCAAAGATAATGGGACCTAATCGCATCTGAATGAACTGAGTTTTGAATAATCACCACAAGGCAGTTTGTTTCCTCTCTTCCTCCCCCACAAGAAAAAAAGGACTCCCCTCACAGTACCCCCACACACACCTGAGAATGGGGGCCGGGCAGGGAGTGGAAGCAATCTGATCACATCCTAATCCTTCTTTCCTCAGGGCATGCCACCTCTGGAGCTTTACTTGTTCATTGTAGTAAATTGGGTTTACTCATTGCCTGTTTGTTACAGGAAACTGAGTTTTGAAAGTTAACTTGACCAGTTTGAAAACTGTTCACATTTTCTTGGCATTAGGGAAAATGCACCAGATTTCTTTCAGGTGCCAATTTGGAAACGTGGAGAAACAGAGAGCAATTATAGCAGAAATGTGTTCAAAGCACAGTTCGAAGTTTAGATGCCGTAACAGCATATTACACATTCAACTGTTCTTACGACAGAAGAGCCATCAGGGAACTATGCTTACTGGTGGTGGGAGGGGCTACAATTTGATTCCTTGGCCATGAACCTCAGATCTTATTTACAGTAAGAGCTACCGTGTATGGAACTTCTGTGCTATAGCAGGTGCTTCATGTGTGTCATCTCAGAGGCTCACAAAAGCTCAGGAAGTTAAGTCACAGTCCCAAATCCCAGAGAGGCTGTGCAGCTGGGAAGGAGCAAGAAACAGAACCAGTTGCTCAGCTGTCTTGTTAATTCAGGATTTCCCAACCCAGTGTTCTGGGAAACACTTTTGGCAGTTATTAATAGCTGAGTCTCAAACTGTGTTCTGGAGTCAAGGCCTGGGAATTCCAAGACACCGATTCCTCTCTCAGGAGTTCGCCACTCACATCAGCATATTAGAATTTCAGACAAGTGTTTAACTCTTCTTCAGTTAGTTGTCCCTAAAGACATTTAGACTCTTTTTGTTTTGTTCTGTTTCTCAAGGAAGGCCTAAAAGCATCCTGGAAACTTAGTGGAACCGAGGTTGAGTCGCAGTGTTCCCATTGCCCTGGCACTGGGTACTGAGGCCTACAGCCCACGAGCACGAGGCCCCCACATTCCAACGAGAACTGCTATCATTGGGACACCATCCTGGTCAACCTCTGGCCCTCCCACCTCGTCAGTCCCCAACCCCCACCCGAAGAGACTAGGGGAGATGGGAAGAGAGTCACAAAGGCAGAATGGTGTTGGTTTAGAGCAGCGCACCGTGGCTTTCCCTCCCCTCTCTCCAAAGTGTCCCTCATCTCCACCCCAGCCAGAGGAAGAAGTGTAAGATAAAGTCTTCTGAAGATTTGGGTGTCTGCGCTGCACCTGGAGGCCATGCGAGCAGACCAGACAGTGATGGCGGAGAAGTAAAAAACCTGTCAGGGCTCTCCAGAGAAACAGAACCACACAGCATGTGTGTTTGTATGTGTGCGTGTGTACAACGTGTGCATGAGCCTCATCCAATCTACTGAAGGCTCTAAGAGAATGTACACACACACACACATATATAGACATATATGATTTATTTTATTTTTTTAATTAAGATTTTCAATTTTTAGAGCAGTTTTGGATGTACAGCCAAACTGAGCAGAAGGTACAGAGATTTCCCATATATTACTCCCTGCGCCCACACACGTATGGACTCCCCCATCATCCGTGTGTTCAACCCGGTGTTCCATTTGCTGGGGCAGGACAAGGACACATCCGCATCCACGTCCGTAGTTTACCATAAGGCTCACTCCAGAGTTGAACATCCTATGGGTTTGCACAAATGCATGGTGACAGGTACCTGCCACTGTGACAGCATCAGTGAGTGTGTTCCCACTGCCCCGAAAGTCCTCTGTGCCCTGCCTATTCTCCCCCCACCAAACCCTGACAACCCCTGATCTTTTCACCGTTTCCGCAGCTTTGCTTTTTTTCAGACATCATATAGTTGGAGTTACACAATACGTAGCCTTTTCAGATTGGCTTCTTTCACTTAGCAATATGCATTTAAGTCCCTCTGTGTTTTTTCACAGCTTGCTAGCTCATTTTGGAGAGGGAGCTATTTATATTAAGGAATTGGCTCGCGCACTTGTGGGAGGTGGCAAGTCCGAAACTCGCAGGGCAGGCTGACAGGCTGGCAGGCTGGAAATTTTGGCAGGAATCAGTTCTGTGGTCTTGAGTCCAAACACAGTCTGGGAGCAGGATTCCTTCCTCTGTGGAGACCTCAGCCTTTCCTCTTAAGGCTTTCAACTGGTTGGATGAGACCCCCCACGTTACGGAAGATAGTCTGCATTAGTCAAAGTCTGCTGATTGAAATGGTAATCACATCTAAACAATACCTCCACAGCAACATCTTCACTGCTGTTTGACCAAGTAACTGAGCACCACAACCTAGCCAAGGTGACACACAAAATGAAACATCACAACCCCCAAGGGAGGATCAGCAGTCAGAAAGAGACTCAGAACCCCTCTCGCAGCTGGCTTCCCTGACTCATCACAGAAACTGGGGTATGGAAGAGGGAGGAGTCCCCACGGTAGATCACATGCCCCCTTATGGAGTGCAGGACCAATAAAATGGTATTTGGTCAAGATAGGATAAACTATATAAAGCAAAACAATGTCACTCATGTCAACCAAGATGGCTGCCAGCAGCCATGACATTCTGGTTCAAGAAGGAAAGGACCTAAGTCACGCCAGACGCATATGGCAAGGAGGTACACCTAAGATATCTGTACACGTGACCAGAACAGACCTGTCTACAGAGCAGGGCCACCCACAGATAGGCTCCTGGGAAAATTTCCCACTCGGTGTCAGGGTTCCTAAGACCCTCATGAAGAGACCCGAGACCCAGAGGCGGGGAGTACATGCCCCTCGTGGGTAGAACTGAGGCAGGTTTCCGACCGCCGCTGAGCCAGCTGAGCTCCACGCAGCAAGGTGCCGCCCACGCAGTGCCGGTCTCCTGCCTGCTGCGCCGCCGGAGGCTCTGCCCCGCTGGACTAAGGACTTCGTCTGCTCTGCTCCCCACCTCGGCTCCAGAGGTTCTGCTTGTGCCATCTCCCTGACACATAGACTGAGACTCTGGGACTCAGGTTCGTTCTCCCCTAGTTCTCTTGCGTGATGTTATTACTGGTTGTTTCTGAGTGATTATTATTGTTATTAGGTTAGTATGGGTCTAGATTGAATCCGCATTAATTAATAGAAGCTGAGTGAATAGCATAGTCACCTGTGTTGGCTCCCTGTCATTTCTCGGTGTCAGTGTCACCTGCAGGACTGGTGGTTGTGTTGACGGGAGAGACCTGGTTCTTCTTGCTGACGCATGTAAAGAATTACATATCAGCAAATCTAGTAGTATGTAATCAGTTTATTAGTTGTCTGCTTCCATGGAAGAGAACAGGACTGGGTAGAGTAGGGGGTGAAAGGGAAAGTTTCAGAGCAAAGCAGGGTGAGAAAGGCAAGAGAGGCTGGAGCCCAGGGTGGCAAGCCCCTGGGCAGCCTGAGGCCGGGTGGCCAGAGGCCCTGTGGCCCTAGAGCCAAGAGCTCCCTGAGCCCTGGAGAGAGAGAGAGCAAGTCCTTTGTTCTTCAGATTTGTATAGTTGGTGGGATAGGAGGGAAAAAGTTACATATTGATTAACGGGTAAATGTGGCGCCAGCTTTCCTAGGGAATGCGACTACCCAAATTTAGGGATGAATGGGGGTCTGTCCACCCAAATTCTTATCTTGCTCCAGACTCCATTTGGTCATCTTGTTGTAAAACAAATACGTGACTGGAGGCCGTTAATTAAATTTTGGGTCACTTTCCAAAGTTTTTTATGGGCTCTTTCTGTGAGCATCAGGGACTCCCTTGTAAGACAGATAGTGACCAGAGGTAGGCAATTAACCAGAGTTGTTTATGGGCTCCTTCTTTGGGCATCGGGGACCTTCTCCCACATTCAGGCCTTGGGATGAAAGCACAGTTTCAAGGCTTTCTTTCCCAGATAGTGGAAATGTTACATAGAATTTCAAGGACTTTCCTTCTTTCTTGTTAATGTAGTGTTTCTTGTGATATTGAAACACCTGGCAGTATTATCAGACCAGGCTCAGGACTACTGAGTTAACATGTGAGACTTGTCTCCTTCCTCCTCCCTCCTCGGTTTACTATTTATTCTACCTAATTGGTAAAAGGTGTTCCCTGGCAGCCAGGGTGCTAAATGCTGGCCAGTGACAGTATTGCAGTCTCAGAGTTCTTCCTATGCTGTCTCCTGCTTCAGTTATATAGGCAGCTTGGCACTGCTGGTCCTCCAGGCCCGGGTCAGCAACCCAAGCAGCTGACTTCTAAGAAAACCGTATTATGAAACACATACTCGCAACACCCCTCCTCTGCCCCGGGTGGGAGAGGGAAAGAAGTAAAAGCACAGAGAAAGCTCCATCGACCCCCAACTCCCTAAACCACAGGCCTGACCAGCACTGGGGGAGGACACAGGATTAAGTTTAGACTGGGGCTATAGGTGGGCCTGGACTTGACTTTGTGAAAGTGGGAAAGATGGAATCTTCCAAGGACGTCTCCAGTGGGTGATTCAACAGAAAGTGAACGAAAATATTTTGTGTTTAGACACCACTGCGCTGACATTAATTGATAAAAACGGCAGTATCAGGTTTGTGGGCCCCATATGCTGTTATGTACCTCATTGCATAGACACTAATAAATTGGTAACACAGTGTTTGAGAGACCTCCACACAGCTTTAATTCATTTCTAGCACCATTACTGGAAGAAAGGCAGGAGAGCAGAGAAAAGGTTTTAAATAAATGGATCTGCAAGTAATAAATTCTTTCAACAGCTTCAGCGTCTCCATGTCACCATTCAGTCTCCTTAGTAAATTAAGACCTGAGCACAAATCACAAATTAATGTTTGTTGAGTTAAACCTAGAGAGCCGCAAACTGCTGATGAGGCGATTGCAGGAATCTTTATGCTTAATGTGGCAAAAACATTAGCAGTTATTAGCAGCTGCGCCTGTACCTCCACCCGCTCCATGAAAAGAGATGCAAACGTGATGTTTTCTTTCTTTTTTTTTTTAAGATTTTATTTTTAGAGAGAGGGAAAGGGAGGGAGAAAGAGAAGGAGAGAAACACCAAAGTGCAAGAGATACATCGATTGGTTGCCTCACACACCCCCAACTGGGGACCTGGCCCACAACCCAAGCATGTGTTCTGACTGGAAATCGAACCAGCGACCCTTTGGGTTTGCAGGCTGGCAGTCCATCCACTGAGCAACACCAGCCAGGACTGATGCATTTTCTAAGACTGAAAGTTTTCACAAGTGATGTTGTAAACAAAATAGAAGGTTTTAGTGTTACTAATACTGAAAAACCACAGAAAAATCTGCAAGTCAGGGGAAGAGTAATGCTCATATATTACAGAGGTTTAAAAAAACCAACTCAGACCTTTTACCTTCTCCCTCCTGCTAAGCAACCCACCCCCGGGACCCTCCTTCCCAGGCCTAATCTAAAGCAGGGAGAAACTGGGATCTTCCAGTCTCTTAAAATTCTGGTTGCTATACAATTCATTTTAATGATTTAGTAAAAACAGGTTTTAAAGTTCTGGTCTCTCTGTAGTTCTCTTAAAATTTTTCTTCCTTACCTTCATATAATCAACTTCTTCAGGATGCTCGAAAGCACTAAATTCTTCAAGATTCAAAGCAGGATTTAAATCCCAGTTAGCTTTTTCAAATCGCTTCTTGTCCTTTAAATGAAGCTTGGAAAATTCAATATTGAACATGTTTAAAGGTATCGTCATAAAATATCACCAGAGAGAATACTTCGAAAATACAAATGATGTAAATCTAAAGGACACTTTCATACATTATTGTCTCTTCACTTCATCCCTTTGAAAGTTGCTGGGCCAATAAGGTTTATGAAAAGCACAGAGCAGCGGACTCTGGGGTGAGAGAGACGCCGGTCGGAACTCCAGCAGCGCTGCTCACTAGCTGTGCTCCTGAAGGCAGACCACTTCATGGTTCTGGTTTCTACAACGGTAACGCTGGGATACTCTGACACCAAAAGCAAAAGATAAACTTGTGACCGTATCGAACTATTAAACAGCAGCGTCTGTGCGGCAGAAACCACCAACAAAATGAAAAGCGATGGGGACAACGCTCTAACCCACCGAGCACATGGCGAGGGCTCCGTCTTGGTTTTCCTAAAAAAGTGCGCCCAAGTATCAGCTGTCAGGGGCAGGGCTACTCTGCACTAATTTCTCACAGCTAATTCTGGAATCAAGAGGCTTGGAAATCAGTATTGCTGTGTTGCTAATCCTGCATTAATTCTCTTCTGAGAATTTCTGTGAATAACTTTTCTTTCTGTAAACTTACGTGTATTAAACTACATGTTTTTAAAAAGCTCAATTTCAAATATTTTAGAAACTTTTAATTCATGTGTTTCACTGTTAAAAAGAAATGCTCCAAAGCATCACAGGTTCGATTCCCAGTCAGGGCACATGCCTGGGTTGCAGGTCACGGCCCCCAGCCACTGCACATTGATGTTTCTCTCTCTTTCTCCCTCCCTTCCCTCTCTAAAAATAAAATAAATAAAATCTTAAAAAAAAAAAAAGAAATGCTCTTCTCCAGTTTCTAGAAATCAGGTAGCATTCACTTACCAAAACAACATTTCTTTTATGACAACTGATTTACATAGATGCTCACTTCTTCCCCCAAAGAATTCATCTTTCAAACATCCAGAATCTACCGGTCAGTTAGTTACACTCACCTGCTTCTCAACAGCTGCCTTTAACTTAATGTTTCATATTTTTTAATAATTAGATGACATAATTTACATTTTACATTCAGGTTTCGCACAAGGAAAAGCAGACAAACAAGAACTTGGTGTACTTTGTTGAGTCAATCAAGTTCTTTCTGAATAAACCTCTCTTCAAAAAAAATTCTAAGTGCTTGGATTTCCCTATGAAAGAATGCTTCAATTTGGAGCAAAAATGTCCATGTTTCAGCAGAAGGAGTGAAATTTGGCCAATTAGCCTATTAAGAAAGGATCTCTTTCAACAAACTGAGAATTCTTTAAAAAAAAAAAATATTCCACCTCACATGTCTCAGTTATTTAAATAAATCAAAATAACGGGATCTTTGAAAACACTTTCACTCATGGTCATCTGAAGAACACAACTGTCTGAAACTCCCATTCAAGAGGCCAATCCACGCAGCCACTGCTCTTCCAAAGCAGTACAATTCTGAAGACAAAATAACACCACAGACTCAGCCTCTGAAAACCTCAACACTCTTTGCTTCTGTACAAAAACCTTGTGCTGTGCAGGGTGATAGAAAACATTATATATACAGCAGTAAAAAGATTTAACTGCCAATCATCACTTATTTTTGTATTGTGACAGAAGCTCATGAAGAACCGCTTTGCCCTGTTTGGTGGGCTGATGCTTCTTCAGGGAGAAACGTGTAATTTGTGATACTAGAACCAAAGCCTAGGTTTTGAATATCCTGATTAGCCCACATAAGGTTGTATCTCACATAAATAACTATTGCTTGTACATGCACTTTCGAAGTTAGAGGGACTGAGCTTTGGCCAGATGGGTTCCCAGACTTTAATTATCCCATGAAAACTGCTGACCATACTTGCTCCTCAATTATAAAGAAATGCTTTTTCAGGCATTTCACAGCTCAAGAGGGTCACGATTCCAGGTTATCTCTACTCTCTACATGGACTTGGTGTCGGGCAGACCGAGGTCATTCTTTTGGGTCTGTTCATCTCCAGACTCCAGGTGATTTATAGAGAAGTGAGGCATGTAGTACTTTCTTCACTGATCGCCATAAATTCGCCTGTCTCCACTCCCTCCTGCCACGGCAGACACGATCAGCTTTGTATTTAAATCACCCAGGGAAGGTTTAAAGCACTGATGCCTCCCCAGCCCCCACCCCCCACATGCTCATACGAGTGCTCCTGCCGCAGGTCCAGGCCTTTGCAGTGTCACCGTGTAAGTCTGCTGTCCTGCAAGCCTGAGAAACCCTGACGTGAGAGGGGTCCTTCATCTGAACTCACAGTTGGAGGAGTCGGAGTTCTTACAGAGTAAAAACTCTGGTGTCCTGGCCCCTCCTGAGCCCCTGGTCTGGAATGCGCCCCAGTGTTTGCAGTGTTAAACGGACCTCGGGTGTGTGTCATGCAAACCAAATCCAGAACCACAGCTTCCCAGACAGCTAGACGAGAGGTCTCTCCTCCTTGGGTTTTCTTTAGACCGCCCAGAGAGACCAGATGGCACCCCACATCAGCAGGTAACTTCTGGGACTGAGGACACAGCCATCAACACTTTAAACCTGCCCCCCCACACACACACCCACCCACCCAGGTGATTCCAACGCTGTGAGCAGTTAAGGGTCACAGTTGGAACCAGGCGACTCCTGGTTCTGCTGCATTAACTGGGGCGTTGCTGGCCAGAGCCACAGACTCGGCTCCCTCTGCGTGAAAGGACAGCGACCCAGGACAGGAGGCTGCTTTTCAAGCACAGAGGCATTTCAGGCAACAAGTGCACACCAGGAACACAGACCACATAAGTGGGGTGGGGCAAAGCATTGCTGAGACCCCTCTGGTGGCCTTGCCGCTGGGTGCACAGGACTGCAGTGCGGGGTTCTCCAGGTCTTCTCAGAATGCACCCAGATGTTGTCTGAAGCGTCCCCCAGCTGTCCTCCCTGCATCTCAGGTCAAATTGGGGCTCCTTTAACTGCAGCTCACCCTGTGCTCCTGGTAGCTGCTCCCCACCAGCCCCCCCTTCCTGGGGGAGACGCAGCCTTGGCACCCCCTTAGCTCTTGGGATTTCCTCCTGGGAGCTAATGACACTGACAAAGGTTAACCCGACTTGGGCGCCTAAGAGCACGAAGTTTCGTTTTTGCCTTAAATATTAGACTGCAATCAGTGCATCGGAAGAAGGGAATAGCCATATCCGTAGTGTTTTCGTTTGTATCTTTAACAAAGAATGTCTGCGTTGTGCAACTTGAATGCTCTTGGCGGCGAGTGAGGGCAGCTGGGTGAGCCCCCAGTGCAGGCGAGGCTGCCAGGATGTTCTGTGCGCATTCTGGCCTTTCTCAGAGTTTGCAGGCAATCGCTCCCATTCCGTTCGCTGCCTTTTCATTTTGTTGCTGGTTTCTTTGCCTGTGTGGAAGGTGTTTGAGTGTGTACAGAATGCTTCACGTACATGTTACTTGTCCACTACAAAGTGGAAACACAACTTCAAAGCACAGAGAAGTCAGGTATTTAGTTCCGGCTGCTGTTATAAAATCAGAAAATTGTTTGATTATTTCCCCAAAATAGTCTCTAGAAGGCGCTTCACTGTGAATCATTTTCATTACGCATCAGAGTGGTCAGGAGACAAACTCATTGTGTCCACCAACAGGTCTTGCCACCTGCATCTTTGAAAGCTGGTCCTGAGGAGGCAGATGCTGATGTTAAAGGAAACTCGTTTGTTCAGATGCCAGACACCTGGGAGACGGGGAGACTCAAGTCTCCAAGCCCCAGTCCAGGATGATTGTTTTAGAACGGTGACTGTTATGATTTTTATTAAGAGTCTAAAGTCTTATGTATCTGTGAGGCTGCTTCTGACTCACAGTAATTGCATCACAGCACAACTGCTGAGGGGACGCCCATTCTCCAAGTTCTAGTAGCTCAGGTGGGTGTGCAGGACTCACCTGACTGGCTTCCCTGCAAACCCTATTGGAAACGCTACCGGAGTACTGCCCTGTGTCACTTCATTTGCAAATGTTACATGGTTGTTCAGGGGCCCTTCCCAATGATCCAAATCTCATGGTGCTCTTAAACGTGGCGGCATGTAAGGCATGGGTACCAGGAGTCTGCACTGAACCAGTCACTGGGCGGTAACTCTTTCCTATGAAAACAGACCCACAAATGATGTCGAGTCTTTCCTAGATCTTGGCTGACTTCTCCACGACGTGACAGAAAATCACACATGAAGCCTCTTTTCCCTGTAGCCAAATACTGGGCCGAGAAACACAAGCCAGCCGGGGAAAGAGCACCCGGCCGTGCCGGAATCCAGAATTACGATGACATGTTAGTTCTGAGGGTAGTATGAGTATTATGTTCAGAGAGCCACAATAAGCAGAAGGTGGTCACTTTCCACATAACCCAAAAGTTCCAATTTCCATCTCCACGGCAGGCAGGGAGGGGCTGACGACAGCCTGCTCTGTCACCAGAGCTAGAAAAACAAGTTCTCCCAAACCTGCCCCGTAACTGGCCATTCAGCTCTGTTAGCTGAGTCTAGCCCAGAAACTTCCCTCCGCATTCTTAGGGTTTTGCTTGAAGCCATGTGGCATGGGAACTGGCTTTCTTGTACATCCACTGTAGGCAAAGCCCTAACATCTGTGTACCCGGTCCATAGTCTACAGGGATGGTGATGCCCCTACAATATAGATCATAGCTGTGCAGTCCAACTAGAAAGTGTCAGGGTCAGAGGTACGTGCATCCCAATGCAGACTGGGAACAGAGTGGCCTGTGGGCATTGTGTTGGCAACATTTCCCCATGGCCAAAAGGGGATGGACCTGGAACTTTGAAAATGAGGAAGTTAAATTTCTAGACACCATGTGCCGTGTCATATGCAAGCCCAGAGTAAAACATTGTCAATACCAGATCAGACTGTTTTTGTCACAGGTGGCACAGGTAACCAGGTTCTTAGTGATTGGGACAAAGAATTGAGCCGAACACACGGAGTTTATAGTGTAAAGAAAGAGGGAAGGTTTATTAAGCGATAGTACACTCCACAGAATAGGGGAGCGGGCCAACTCTGAGCAGAGATTGACCACGTGGGTTGGGGGGATTTTCTTCTTATAGGGTGGAAGCTTCCTGGCTAGTCTTTGGCAGGCTTCTATTGCGCAGGTACAAAGAATTACATTTCAAAGCCACTGCACATGTGTGGTTTCCCAAGATTTTCTTGATTGGCTACTTGGAGAAGGGAGTCCCACAATGTTAAGTCATTATAATGCTATTATAATGAATCAGGGGTAGTGTGCAGGCGCATTCCATGATTCAGAGTTATCCCAGAAAACAGGAACCGGTCTTAGGGGGTCTCTGTCATGTATGGATGTTTTCTCCATCCCAGCCCTGTGGGGCTCCTGGAGTTTCCTTCCTGACTGCCTCCTGCCTCACCTTTGTTCAGAATCCTGCCCACTGGTGTCCCAGGAGAGAGCTTAACCCGTTAGAAACGGCAGCCGGGTCCCTGGCTGGAAGGAGAGACCTTCTCACAGGTCAGTGGTAACAGGATGGCTGGTTCCCGCCTGCAGGGAATGCTGCCTGTCTGGCCCCGCACAGCAGCCGAGGCTCTCAGAAGGCAGTGCACCCTGACCGCCACAAACCACTGCACTCTTGTGTCCAAACCTGTAAGAAGAAAACCAGCCCCTTGAAAATGTCTTGAAGGGAGGGAGATTCTGTTGAAACAATGGCCTGAATGTGCTCTGATCGCTCTCCATGGCCACTCGAACAGAGCGGTTAGAGGAGACCTCACGGATCTCATTGATTCTGCGCTCGCTGCAGCAACGACTTTAAAGGCCAGAAGAAAGGGAAAATCAAACCACAAAACCACTTCCTCTCGCCGCCATTTTCAGTACACATGGGGCCAGAGGTCCAAGATGCTTGGGACAGAACCCGCGTCCAGCCAACCAGAGGTGGCACGCCTTAAGAGTCCTCGGGCCTGCAGGATTCATCCTTGCCAGCTCCCAGGGATGTTGGGCCCGCCCAAGCATCCCCATCCAGGGAATCCCCCAGGTGCTGGGCGACACTGGAAGGGGCGGGGTGCGACCCCACCTGGTAGTCCAGGGAGAACCTGACGCCCTGCTCCACGTCCTAATGGAAGCACTGCTTGGCGCTGTCCCGCAGCTCTAAGGTGAGCTCGGTGCCCTGCAGCCGCTCGGCCCACAGCAGGAGCACCAGGAGCAGCAGCAGCCGCAGCCACGAGGCGGAGTGCCGGGCTGCGCTGCCCATGGCTGGTCCTCAGAGGCAACACCCAGCGCTGCGCTGCGCTGGGACCTACGTGGCGCAAGCGACACTGGGCTTCCTGGAGGCGGGGTGCGAGCGCGCATCCTTCGTCCCCCACACGGGGGCCCTGAGACCTCACGGCCCCTGGTGCCGGCCCGTACCGCTTCGGGGATGCAGGGCCCGGAGTGTGTGTGTTGACTCCACGCAGGCTTGGCTTTTGACCTGCGCTGTGGCTCCTGCATCACCTCCGTTCCTCTTCTTCCAGCCCCTGCCCCTTCCAACGACCACCCTTTACTCCGGGGAGCAGTGGTAGGTTTTAACTCGGTGATTGCGAAAGGCCCACCTCCACCGGCAGCTGCTGGGAGTGGATCACAGCCCCACCTTGTACTGGGGCGCTCCGTGAGGACCATCGCATCCTCCTCGGGTACCGTCAGGGCAGCAAAACGCTCTTCTGTTCGCAGGTGCCGCCAGGGCCGCCTTCCTGTCGCGATCATGCGGTTCTGTAGCTGCCAACTCGGACAACACCGCACGGAAGGCTCTGGATTTTCCACCCCATTTCCTTTGGAGGTAAGAAAGGTCCCATTTTTTCAATTTTCTAAATCAAATTAAAGCTGAAAGTCCCTCGTAGTCCTGGAAGGCTCTCCCCAGTGGTTCTGTGAAGCTCTGAAACAGCACACAGCACTCAGGTTCAGGAGGCCCTTTGCTCGTCAGGCACCAATCACCTTGCTGACGTGTCCACTGTCCATACTGCAGGGCATCTTCCAGGCAGGTGGCTCAGATGCCTTTCTGCCAAGCTTGACCCTGGCCCAGCCTCCCACAGAGCACCACATAGCCACTGCCTCCAAGGTTTTGCTCTGTGAGGAACAGGTTCCACTCAAGAGACTGGAAACTTCTAAGCCTTTTATCCACCTTGGGGACCCACTCCCTACCTCAAGGTGAGCCACTTTGGTCTTGTCCCTAATTACCTCTCCCCCTCCACCATCTTTTTGTCCTTTTCCGGAGGGTCCCTCATAATCTCTCTTCAATGAGTTTGGAAACAGGATTGGCTTCCCTTCCCTGAAAATAGAAGTGGGGGAAAGACCTGCTGAAAGAGTCCCTTTTTCTTTCTGTTGACATAATTTTTTTCAAGCATTTAGGGAAGAACCTGTGGGTAAGGTTTGAAACCGTACAGAGAATCAGAGAGTCTGGGTGAAGGTTGAATCACAGAACCCTGCAATGTAAGGGACATGAAGAGTCTCCCAGTTAGTTCACTGGATACTTACTGCTCTCCCCTTGAGTAAGAGCCCAGAGAAGTCAGCTCGTACTGACACAGAAATAGGGCCCGAGGAGAGACATGCAGCAATCTTTAAGTCCCTGCCGGTCACAGGTGCAGAGCCCTGGGGAAACCCCGGCAGCAAGAGCAGAGCAGAGCAACTCACCCTCATAGCAGCAATGCTCCTTCTCATTCTTTGCCCTTTTATTTATTTATTTTTAGAGAGCAGGGAAGGGAGAGAGGGAGAGGAACATCAATGTGTGGCTGCCTCTTGCATGACCCCAACTGAGGACCTGGTCCACAACCCAGGCATGTGCCCTGACTGGGAATCAAACCAGCAACCCCTTGGTTCACAGGCCAACACTCACTCCACTGAGCCACACCAGCCAGGGCTCATTTTTCGCCTTTAAGAAAAAAAAATACAAGAGAGAAACTGTAATACGTGCGCAGTTTAAAATTAATTTTTTAATTAGGTGTGCATAAAATATTGGGTGTTTGCTAAGGTTGTAGTTACAGGGCAGTCACGTCAATCCCATCTTAAGGGAAAGGTGACTTTCATAATTCAGAGTTCACTAAGAAAAATGGGAAATAACCAGTGAAGGATTGTAATATACCTTTTATGGGCATAGTAGAAATCTAAGTAGTTCTCTCACAGGCACTGCCGTGCATCTCTGAGCAGGCGTCCGCTGGAGCCTGGGATATCTCCCGTTCCACAACGCATGCACTCACGAGGAGCCTGCACTTCCAGAGGAGGTCAGACACAGCCAGCACGTTGCAGAGTACCGTGTACTTGATGAAACACCAAGAGGATCAGCAATGAATTTAAACAAACCAGCAGAAGGAGGCTTCGGGATATCTAGACATTAAACCAAAGTTCCAGACTTTAAACTTCAGACTAACATTCTATATTTTGATAAATGTCCCAAAGTCTTAAGTAATTATCTCTGTATTACTGAAACTATAGTTTGCCGCCACCTTCTGTAGTGACTCTAGGAATTCAAAAATAAAAGCTAATCTCTGATTTAGAAAGCATGTTGGAGTCTAAAATACGCTTTTTAAAAGCCGTCTTGTGAGGTTTGCCAACAGGGACCAGAACACCTACTCACCTGCGAACATGACACAGTGTCCTGGTGGACGTGCTGGTTCGGGTCCGTGTGGTTCGGCCAAGGCAGTGGCAGGTGGTGACGAAACGAGGCGCACACACGTTTCTGCACTGTCCAGCTGTTCCGAGTTGGCACTCACCACGTTCAGTGTTTCCCCTGAACTGATTTCTATGAACGTACCACATCAGGCAAATGAGACTTCCAAACCCGAGCTAGAGGCTCAGAAAAATTCTCCGCGGTTTCGTGCTGTCCCCACAGTGAGATGCTACGAGCAGAGGCTGGGTTTGACTGGCACTCACAACAGTTGGGAAAGTACTTAGAAGATGTAGAGAGAGTGTGTGTGAGTGTTTAATGAGCTGCGGAGAACATCGGTTGTCTGCGCAGGTCTCCCTTTACTGCCCTGGGGAGTGGCTTCCTTGGCTCTAACCACGCCCATGCGGTGAGACCGTGAATGACTAGGTGGCCCTGAGGAGCAAGCGGACTGTCTGTACAAAACCAGGTTCGTGAGCCCTAGCGTTGCCCTGGCTTCTGCGCCTGTCTTCCCTCCCTGAGAAGTCCGCGAAGCTCATGCTTCTGTGCTGGCCCGGGATCCTAAGGGCTCAGTGGTGTGCGGATCAGTCATCTCACCAAAGAGCAACTTGAGTTGCCTTCGGCTTAGTGGGAGAGCCTCGCCAGCCAGCCAGACACACACATCTGTGCGGCCCCGCTATTCTTGGCGTACTTCCACCTCTAATTGGCAGCGGTGGTCGACCGAGGTGGTGTTGCGCCCAGAGATGTGTCTGGCTGCGTTTAGAGACATTTTTGTTGCCACAATGAGGGCACAGCGCTGCTGGCACCTACCGGGTGGAGGCCAGAGATGTTGGCTAAAGAACCTACAGTACACAGGACTGCCCCCACCCACAACAAAGAATGATCCAGCCTAAACTGTCAGCAGTGCTGAGGCTGAGTGTGTGCCTGCCCCGAAAGAATTATTTAAAGATCATTTTATTTATAACCATCATTACCGCTTTTGTTTGGAATATTCAGATAAATTCCCAGTGAATGTCTGTGTAGAAACGATGTGGTATGGAGAGCTTCGGTTGCAGAATTTATATTGCTTTACAGATGAGTTTAGGGCTCAGTTTTTGTGGGGACGCTTGGATGGTTCGGCTAGACCTCCCTTTGTGGGGGACATTACGTATTATCTGGGACTGGCAGCTTCAGGGTCTGAAGAAGTTAGTTAAAATGGTCCACTGCGTGTCCAGCTGCGGTAGCCCCAGCCAGTCACGGCGACAGGCACTTTCACACACTGTGCTCACCACAGCCGTGCAAAGACGAGCAGAACTGGCCCTGTTTTGAGGGTGAGGGAGTGGAGGCTGGGAGAGAACTGCTTCCTCAAGCTCATGCAGCCAGTCAATGATGCAACTGAGATGCAAACCCAGATCTCGCAGCCTCCACTCATTTTCTTAGTAGGCACTTTAAGGTTTGTTACAAAGGACGTATTTCAAATGCCCTCTTCTGACTGGCGTTCTTGTCTGTCTGAGAGAAAATGACCGGTGTCAACACCTTAGACCATCGTACTTGCTGTGTGACTTTCAAATTCCAAATGTTTCTTCCTTCAGAGAATTTATTGAGGTCATTTCATCTCCAAAACCAAAATATCCTGAGCTCCTCTCAGGTGGGCCTGTGAAACACAGAGGTGATTTCGGAGGAAGAACCGCATCCTGTCTACGTGTGATGCTAAGCAGCTGCATGCTGACCTGGGGGATCGAGGTGCAGAGGGTCTGCCTGGTGGCGTGGGTCTAAATTAGGGTGCCCTTTATGAGTTACACAGACTTGGGTCTCTGTTTTTGTTTTTGTCTTAAGAGCTCCTAGGTCATGACCTCTTCCAAGTCGGACAGCTGCTTCATCTGCTCGTGTCTCACAGAACGCCTCCCGGGGAGCTGCTTTTTCCTCCTCAGGCCAACTCTCTTTGGTGCACTTGGAACAACAGGAACCATGGACTTGAAGCCATCAGCAAATGGAGAAGGTGGTTTGCTGCTAGATCTAAAATCCAGGGTAGGTGGGTTCAGGTTTACATTTAGAGGTGGAAGGAAGCCAGGCCTGGTGTGAGAAGTTCAGTCTAGAAGCAGGGTTCTAGAACCTCATCGTTCTAGAAGATGTGGTGGCCTGTGCTGCGCTGAGCTGCGGGACGTGCTGGTCAGGGCGCCCAGGGGTTCCTAAGAGCCATGGAGGAGAGGTTGGTGGGAGCTGTGGAGCTTCTTTGTGTCTAGGGTTCTTTGCCTAATTCCAGGGAAGTAGCATTGGGCAGGCCAGCCCCCGGCTGTAAATCTAAATCATAGAGGTCACTTTCCA
This sequence comes from Tonatia bakeri, assembly GCA_004024845.1. Lineage (NCBI taxonomy): Eukaryota > Metazoa > Chordata > Mammalia > Chiroptera > Phyllostomidae > Tonatia > Tonatia bakeri. The sequence goes on from PVIA01002272.1 coordinate 207,932, forward strand.
GCTATTTAAGAGACACTGTGTCTTTGAGAGGAGAGGATCCCAGTGGACCTAGAGCGCCCTTCTCTTGGTCAACAGGGAGAGTTCCTCTCCTGGCCAGATGCAGGTGGGATGCCTGACCTTTCTCGTAGGCTGCCCTCCAGGACGCCAGTGCTGGAGAAGCTGGAATCTTCCGAACCTGTTCTGTGCCTGTGGGGAAGGGAGTGGGGTCTTTGCTGTCAATACTGCTGGTTCTGGAAAGGGGCCACCTCTTGGGGAAGGACTCGTCACTAATGCTCTCTCTGACCTCAGCATCTGTGCTGACACCACCGGTCTTGTCCTGCCTGCATGAAGGGCACGACCAGGCCCCAGGGTTCAGACTGCAGCCTCTTCAGTTGGGGCAAGCGGGCCCTTATCAGGTTCCCGATGTTCCTGGAGGATGACACGGGCTCAATGAGGGCCTTGGAGGTGTTGTAAGCACTTGGATGCCCTGCTTGGTGGCTGAAGAAGTCATCTTCCTTCCTGCGGGGTGGGGAGCCCAGGCCTGGAGACATTAGTTCTGTGCCTGTTCCATTCATTCTTCTCTCTGCTCCTCCGGGGTTAAATCTCTCATCTCTCTGCCAGGGCGGGGCCCTCACCTGCCCCGTAAACCCCATCTGTTCCCACTTCCTGAGCACTTTTTCTCCCACTTAACTCCGGCATCTCCCAAAGCCTCCCGCTCCTCTACCAGCTCCTTCTTCTATGCTTTCAAGCACATTCAAGTCCCCATGGCTGTGCTGTGCTGGAAACTATCTTGGATTCTAGTCTTCCTTGCCTAGGCTCTCACAGCTTAGCACTACTGTTCACATTCCTTTCTTTGTTGGCTGGTGCCTTTATTTCTGGACTCAAGCATGACAATAATGAAAGTACATTAAATTAATAAAAGTGTCCCATTGTAGCCAAATCCAGAAGCTTCATGGGCACACACGTAGGAAATAACACTTAAATACAAGTTGCTGGTTTCTTCTCTTCCCGCACTTAGCGCTCCTGTTTACTCCGTCAGATTGTGATCAGGTTCCAGGCCAAAGCACATAATGGCTACATGATTTCGCTGCTGTCACCAGTCATCCCCTTTCTCAACCTTCAATGCTCCTAACTTCCCAGAGAGAAGACCCTCCGCCGGCCTTGACAGGGCTCACGTTGCTTGTCTCCACTGAATTTTGGCACTTAATCAAATGGTGCCCAGCACTGTTCTTAAGCTAGGTCATGTATTTTGTGCCAAGTGAGAAGTCAGATGCCTCACAATGGCAAGAGAAGTGGTGCTAATGGTGTCGCGCTGAGCTGTGGGGAGAAACATCCAAGCAGCTTTGGTACCGGCCGCAGCCGCATCTGTCCATGATAACACAACAGCAACTGCACCTCCCCGCCCTGAAATGTCCTGAGCATAAAGCCACACAGCTGGAGGCTGATGCCAGGCAACAGACCTCGATACAACTGTTGAGTCTAATTTTTGGAGCTATTTTGTTATTTTAATCTCTACTCCCCAATATGCTCTCAAGAAGCTTGCCAAGTCACAGTAGGACTTGCAGTAAGTCATTATTGGAAGTGAGTTTATTTTCTCGGAGAGCAGGCTTAGGGAAAATGTCTTCGGGAAACCTGTACAGAGGTGGGGGTAGCTAGGGGCTCTCACAGCGCAGCAGACCTGAAACCCCAGAACTTGGGACCAGGAAAGACAACACTGTGTGATTCTGTGTAGTTCAGCTCACGCTAAAAACCTGTTCTGCATGAATTTCTACAATATCCAAATTTCAAAGGAAAATAGTATGGAGTGTACAAAGATACCTTCTAGGAAAGGGAAGTAGAATTTATATCCAGCCCTTATTATTCAATTTCTTGAATAATAACCCCCATTTCTTGGGGTTTATAAAACTTAAAGGAGAATGACGACCAAGTAACATCTTTAAAGAAGAAACTGGGATGATAATGAGGACACTTAAAATCTCCCACTCTGTCCTGGTTTCAACCAGAGGCTCAGTTGAGATTTACTGTAAAAAATATAGAATTAAACTCATCTGAAGGAAAAAAGCAGGGTGAGCCCAGCAAGGCTTAGATCTGCTGCCAGCAATTTATTCTAGACATAGTCCTGAGTACCAGACCACGTCTATTCATCTCAGCACTGTCTCTGGCACCTAGAACTAGCAATGGGACTGACTTATGGTAGGTGCTCAAAAAAAAATTTGCTCAAGGACCACATAAATAAAAATCCATGTCAAATGTGTTGACCATTTTATGAGGAAGGTATGGTTAACCTAACCATGCAGACAAGTGCTGCTTCTGTTCCTAAGTTAATTGTGAACAAGCTACACTTTCCTTTTGCAGGGCTGAGTACCTACCATGTTCAAGGCCCTGTGTTAGATGCGGGGAGAGAGACAACAGTCACCAAGGAGACAAGACAAACCCATCTCACATCTTACCACCTGGCCCTTAGAGAGATGACAGCAGTAAGCAGGTAACTGTGACACCAGAGGACAAGTGCTTGCCAGCCCAGGAGAAGCATAAAGTGCCAGGAGGGCACACAGTTAAGTGACCATGATAGAACCCGGATTGATTGGGTCAAGATGATGCCCTCTTGGCTTTCTCGGGAGCCATTTGTTGGGAGGACACTTGTTGGGGCCTCATTCTTCAGTGCAGTGGGGCCAGGAAAGGCTGCTTAAAGGGATCTGACTCACCATGTGTGCGCCCAGGTCTCACTTTCTAGAGGACACTGAGTGATGACATGCAGAAATGAACACCACTGGAAGAAGAATTTATTACCTACAGTTTTCAAGAGGAAGGGCACAGCCATGCCGCGAAGGCCACATGAAGAAGCACCAGATTTGGTCAGGATACACCGCGAGAGCAAGGGGGACGCACAGGCCACAGTCCTTCTTGTGTTTTCTGCAGCATAAGCAAATCAAGGATTGCCTAGTTTGAGTAATTCTAGCAGGCACTGGGACATGAGGGCTGTCCTTGGTTGTCTGGGACCCAGCCCTGGGCTGAACTTAGGGCAGGGGAAGCACTGACTTGGTGAATGAGAGTTAGATAAGAAACCAGTTCAGAATATGGACTCTGGACCACAGGGGAGATGAAAAGAACTTTGGCCATTAGTTTGGTTTTGTGATTAATTGATGCCAATTAGACAAACACTTTGCCTATGATGGAAACACAATGGCTGATCCAGTCAGTGTGGACCATGAAGTAATCCATGCTAGGATGGGGGTGCAGAAAGAAAGGAGCCTGGGTCCCCCGTGACTGCAGAGCTGCTAACCTGCCCTGGACCGTCTACCTCCATGTTCCTTTTACACAAGAGACAAATTAAATTTCTATGCCACAGTAGTCATGTTTCTGCTACAAGTAGCCAAAAATTATCCTAACACATGGAGGCACTAACTCAAATAGGATAAATCTGAGAAGACTTGCCTGAGGGGGTGACGTCAGAGTTGAGACCTTGGCAGACAAATCCCAGCCTTGGGGAAGAGTTCCAGTCGGAGGGACCAGCATGAGTAGAGGCATGAGTGGCAGCCGCCTGGGGGTGTGGGGGGTGGTGTGGTGAGAAAGGGTGTTGATGAGCGAAGGAGCCAGGGATTGTATTTTATGCACTTGTTCTTACAACCCTCAGTCTAGAACCTGACCAAACCCAAATGTGTGCTTTAATAAATCAGCAATTAATTACATGGGTCTCTGAGAGCATATCAATCACGATTTTTGACTTCTACCTTGGCTGCATTTCAGGGCTGGAGCCAGTTCCACGTTCTGACCTTCACCGTCCTGACCCCCCTGCCTGGGACAAGGTCCAGATTCTTTGATGAATCATCTGGCATGCTACTTATTTTCTTCCACACACTCCTATAAAACTGGCATTTATCACAGCCTCCATGAAGCACTTTTTTGTTATATGACAAAAAAGAGACAGCTCGCACTTGTCTGCTTGTGTGTTTGTCTGTTGTTTAGTTTTGTGTTTAATTCCTAAGAGAGATACGGAGCCTATCTTCAGGGTCAGCTTCATGGGCATGTGATCTGGGCAGTAGCACCAGGTCCCTCAATCAGACAAGCCATCTTTGAAACTCTTAATGTCAGCTGAAGGTTGTTGGTGTCAATTCAGCACCAACACAAATCCCCAATTTAGAGTAGTGAAAAAGGAAATTTTATTTAGTGCGAACAGCTTAATTGTGATATAGCATCATGGCTATGAAAACAGCATGGCTGTTAGACAGCTCTGCTCTGCTCTAATAAGACATCTTCATGTTTCAGCTCCAGCTTATAGCCAGGGGTGGGGGTGGGGGGTTAGATAGAAGTCCCCAACCCTGGGTCCTGATTGGTTCATCCTCATGCAAATGAAGACTCAAATGCTTTAAGTTTGATTGGTCCAAAAAGCAGTGTTCCATTTAGTCAGAATGAAGCTGCTCTGACTGGTTAGTGCAGGAGCAGATGGGGGCGGGGGGGGGGGGGGGGGGGGATATAGCTGCACAGCTCCAATCGGATGGGGAAAGCCCCAGTCCAATTGGTTGAATATGGTGGAAATAGGATTCCAGGAACTCCTCTATAAAGGCTGACTCAGATGGCAGAAACATAATGCAGGCAGGCAGTTCAGTGTGAAGGGAAGTAGTTCACATAGGCTTCTCCCTGAACTGTAGTTTAATGTGAGTGGCCTTTTGTAGAAATGGTTGCTAGGCTCTGTTTTCTAAATTTAAGCCTAGCTAACCACCTGGAGCACTTCTTAGTAGGCATCTTCTTTCTCAGGGTCCACAACAAGAGGGCTACACATTTCCATTTTATACTGGACTCCGCAAATAATCTAGCAAGTCCTACCTATCCCTTTTGTACACACCTTAGGCTTGTGACATTAATTTATCACTGAGCCGTGTGAGTTTAACATTTATAAAACCCTCAGTAGTCCAAAAGTTTCCCATTTTTCTCAGGAAATATATTCCAGACTTCTCAGTGCAGCATGGCATGAAAAGCTTTTTATCTTCTGCTACCTCCGGGAACCTACACTGATACCCCTAAACTTTCTTCATCCCACCTTTCTACTCTGCCCCACTTCGCTTTACATGTTAACTTCCAACTATTGTTCTACTTGCTGTCTCTAAACTTTACCAACGGTATACCCTGCTCCATCCTGCCTGGGGTGGTCTTCTGTTTCTCTCCTTGGCCAACTCCAACTTATCCTGCAGTGCTGAACTTAGATGTCACCACCTCTGGGAAGCCCTCCCTGATCTTCCCAAAACTGAGATATGAGGCTGTCATAGAACCCTGTGCTAAATATACAGTAGCACTTGTCTCGCAATTATGTGATTTTCTGTTTTATTTCTCTGTCTCCCTCAGTACATTGTGATCTCAGTACATATAGAGACATCCTTGTGTTCTCTGAGATGGCATCCATGCTCAGCTCCAAGGAGATACTCAACAAATTTCCAGTGACCAAATGCATTAATGGATGATGCACAAGTCCCTGGTTTATTTGAAGAATGCATGAGAAGACCTATAAGGTTTTCTTTGGTCTTACCGAGGAGAGCCTCTGAGAGGAGTCTGAGGTCTCTCCCAGGACAGAGCCTTGCCCAGGAAGCTTAAGTGAGATTTCTCTTACCTCAGGACTGTGTAACTCTATGTGATTCCTGGAGAAAGTGTTTCTGGAAAAGGAGGAAGTGGGGTCCCAGAAGCTGAGGCTCCTAGGGATGAAAACAAGGTGATTTGTCTAAATAACTGTACTATTGCAATCAGTAGGCCCGTTAAATGTGGCCCTGTTTAAAAATGAGTGACTCAGCTGTCACTGAGTTCCTTGGAAAGCCTTTGTTCTTGTTTTGAGGCTAATCCCCATATTCTCTTGATTCATATTATGCAACACCCAAGACACGGACATTAAGTTTTATTTAATAAACTTCACCTCCAGATGTATTGTTTCTTTCTCCCTACCTCCTTTCTTCAGTCAGGATTCCTCTACTCTGTCTCCTTATCTAGAGCAATTTGGCATCTTTCTGCAAATTTGGATCTTCAATAGTAAGCTCTCTGAAATATAAAACTGCCTGAATCAATGAGTCATCTGCCTAAATGAATCTGAAATTCTGGTGGGGAGGGAGAACTGGGAACTTGCTGGAAGTTTGCATTTGGAAAGTAGTAGCAGTCCCCATCCTGATTCCCAATTTCCATTCCTCCTCAGAGCACTAATGCTTGTCCTATAGCTAGTTAAAAGTGGTTATGGACATACTTAAATACTAAATGGAAGATTCCAGAGAGAAAGCTATCTCTAATGTTCAGGAAAACAGAACTTTGTGGTGGGAAAACAATCTTTCTTGTTTGATCTTTCTGGCTAATGCCCAGAAAAATTTTGCTTTCTATTTTGGATCAAGAACCCACACCTGATACCTCTGAGAATGATTCTTGGGTCCCCGTGGATCCAGGTTTGAACTACACAGTAAGAATGTGAGAGCTTTACAGCCTTATAAAGCTAACCTGTTCTGCACTTAAACATCCTTCTTCCTTACTACGTAGCCTGTCCTTGAGGAATTTAAATCTAAGCAGTTTTTCTCTTGCTCCAAGTCTAAAACGAAACTCTGACATATGCTAATGATGTAACTTGTCTGAGATATTTGGCTTAACCAGTGATTAAAAGTGTTGAACGAACTCAAGAGTCTGGAGGCTTTGCTAGAAAAAAATGATTAAGATTTATTCAAGACTCTTAGGGTTTGCAAACTGGAAACCAGCTAGGCAAGAGTGAGTGATCCAAAGAAGAAAGGTAAGTGGAGAGTTCTCCTAGTAAAAAATACATTCTTGAAAAAAATGTTTTCAAAGCTCTCTTCTGCATTCTTAGCCTCTAGACTGATCCGAAATGGTAAGCCCCCAGATGATCAGTGGTCTGGATACCTGAACATCCTGTTTTTAGTCCTTCGGCGGGTAATCGGAGGGTTATCTGCAGGTTTGATGTTTATTTATATCAGGCATTGAGGCAGTGCTGGAAAATTTAAAAGTTTAAATTCCTAGGATAGTTAAAACAAGAATAGAATAATTTCCTCATACCTCAACCTATTTGATTTACTATAGTGACTCCATTTTTATTTTTTCTTCCTGTCCCTCAGAGTCTAACCTAGGACAAGTGAGCTTCCAGACAAAACACCAGATCGGAGGAAACAACCCCAAATTGTAGTCCTATCTTTCAGTATCTCTTAAAGCTCTCTGTTGTGTCTTGCAGAAACCTTGTGGCAATAATTGGCTTGATGACTGTTTCTTTACAGCTGCAGTCCTGATTAAAAATGCTACCCAAAGCACAGTGAGGATGTCCTTGACACACATCCTAGTTTCTGGGAAGAGATTTACTACCACAGTTAAGTGAGCTGGGAAGCAGAGACAAATTGCACTTGGCGGCTTCCACAGCGGTTCAAAGTACTGCAGTTGACCGGAATCACACCCTGCAGTTTTCCCTCCTCCAGTGTGCAAGGTGCCAACAGAGAGAGCACTGCACCAACTTACTATCTTCAAGATAGGTGTGGAAAGGCAGAAAGCTACCACCCAGCTGGATTGTAAAAGAACCATAATCCCGTGATGGAGTTACACGACTGACCCAGCGAAAGAGGGAAGGTCCGGAACTCCACTGTGGGCTGACTATGTGATCCGCCAGTGGTGCAAGATGATTTATTTACATTGGGCTAGCAGGGCTAACATCAAGCTGGAGATCTCGGTGACGTCACGGGCCGGGCGCGCGGGTCACGTGTCCCAGGGCGCCCCGCCCCCTCCTGCTCCTCCTACTCCCGCTGCATTCCTAGTGCAGGGCCCGACCGGCTACAGCCGCCTTTCGGAGCTTTCGGGGGAGACGCGGAGCGAAGGCCGGAGGGCGTGCAAGCGAACCCGCGGCGAGCCACGCCGGAGTGGAAAAGGCGGAGGAGCTAACAGCAGCCGCGCGGAGGCTGGGAGTGACGCGGTCGAGGTTCCTGAAAAGTTGGGTGCGGGCTCGCGCTACTGCGCCCGCGGTGCGAGCGATGAAGATGGTCGCGCCCTGGACGCGGTTCTACTCCAACAGCTGCTGCCTGTGCTGCCATGTCCGCACTGGTACTATCCTGCTCGGCATCTGGTACCTGGTGAGCGCGGGGAACCGTGGTGACGCGCCGGGAGCGCACCTGCCCGGGTGGAGGCGCCAGCGTCCGGAGCCCCCCCGGGACCCCGGCCCGCGCCTCCGCTTCGCTCTTCAGGGCCTCAAGTTGGCTTCCTGCTCGGCCTGGGGTTGGGTGACTCCGTCCCTAATCCGCCTAAACTTCTATTATTAGAAACTTAATTCTCTGGGTTAGCTGGTCCTCGACCGTCCGGAATCAGCCAACCTGTGGCGGGGGGCCGGGAGTTGGGGGCATGTCGGGGTGGGGGGGCCGGGCGGGCCGGGGCGCGCCCCAGAGCCCTTGGCGCAGAGCCTCCTGCGCCCGCGGCTGGTGGTGAATATGTACAGTTGGTCATTTGGTGGCCGGACGACTCGGGTCTTTTCTGAGGAGCACGTGTTTTCCATTCCTTTCTTTCTTCCTAGCGCTCGGTGGGCTTTGTGTCGGGACGGGTCCCGACGGCGCCGAGAGGTGACCGGGCAAGTTTGTTACCCTGCGGTCGGGGTGGCGGACCCGGCGCGCCCGCACCTGGCCTCGGGCTTGCTGCCCAGTCTCCTGCGCACGTTCGCGCCCGGAGTTGACGTGGGTGAGGGTTCCTGCCACACTCTGTGAATGGTTCCCCTCACACTCTTTTAAAGCCATTTTTCTGGGAAGGGATTTACTTGTGGTTTACTGCTTTCCAGTCAGCCCGGGGAAGCCATTTTACACCTACTTTCCTGGTTATTGTTATTATTGGCAGGTGATCCCTGTACTTTTCTTAGCAGACATCAGGCAAATGTGATTTTTTTTTTAAGATTGGAACTTTTAAAGATCTTATTTTTATGGGAGCAATGGGTGGGCAGGGGCAGTGAGGAAACCTCATGGCGTCCTGCCCTGCGCCTTTTCCAGGTTGACTGTGGGCACCCCTAGACCGCGTCAACGTTGAGTAGGTGGCGATTACACCTGAGCCACTTTAAGGTGACTACCACCGCATCAGGAGGAAATACCTTAAAAATGGTAGTAAACTAGCACATAAAACTTTTTTAGTGAGAATACAATTTTCTTAATTATCAGAGGTTTTTTGTTGAGTCATTCAATTATTTGATATAATAAGAACATCATGTCCAAATGTGTAGTCGTGACATTTTAAGCAAAAAATTCCCTCTATCCTCAGGCATATGGTGTTGTCTGTGCTATTTATAGTGTCCACTTTCCTTTAGTCAGTGCCTGTCACGGGACACACAAAGAAATTTTTGGTCTTGAAAGATTCTTGTTTGTGTGAATGCAGATAGAACCTTAGTGTCTTGGCTCAACCCTAACTTTGCAAAAATTCAGGAAATCCTTTACAAAAGTGTAAAATTACTGTGTAGCAAAAGGATAATAGGCGACTTCAAAATATTTTGTGCTTTTATTGATGATGAGATTATTTTATACAAATGACTTGAATTGCAAACATTCAGATCTGCAGACTTGCAGTGCAAGAACATCAATGAATGTAATTTGTAAAATCTAGGGCACTGCATTAGGCAAATGTACTGCGTGATCTATAGGAACGATAAATCTGCTTGCCCTGTTGTTGGCCGAAAGCCAACCAGACAGTATTCGCAGGATAAAAGGAGAATTCTCTGCGTGCTTTTTCTGCTGTTGGAGCACACGCTTTGTGTAAAGTTGTTATTGGGGTGCATGTTTTAGCATTTAGAAATATGTGGCCTTTCGAAAGATAATTAGAAAACTTTCCAGCAGGTGTAAGAATGCCTCTTCAGGTAAAACTAATTAATAGGAAATCTGGCTTAAGTACTGGCAATCTTTATTAAAAGTCTTTTTCCCTTCATAAAACAATGTAGACTTTAAAAAAAAAACCAGTTTCCCTCATATCTTTAAATGTAATTTGGTTATCCAAAACTTTGATTTACATGAACAGTTTTAAGCGGAGTCAGCGAAGAACAAGGCGCCTCTCCGACTTTCCCCCACCCCTCTCACCTCACCAGCCATCTGGATGGAATTCCGGCAGTTACGGAAAGGGGCAGAGTGTTCAGGAAAAGGGGGGTAGGGCTATGGATAGAAGTTCAAATAAGAACTTATTCCTAAGGGTTCTTCCTTAAGCTAACAAATAATTACCAGGTAGGTAAAGTAGATCTTTTTTATGCAGTTTTTTCTTCTTCTGTGAGAAAAACGATGCTAAGAGAGCTTAGGTGATTTACATAAGGTCCCATGGTTGGTTGATTCTGAGTGATGTTTTAGTCCATCCTGTTTCACTGTTTTTGAGTTTTTAAAAGTCATGAGAGTGTCTTTTATTTTTGCTTTGAAATAATAAAGGTTTTCTTCAGCCCAGTAACAAAGCATATTGATTTCAGGTATCTATATTAGAAACCCTTTTGTCTGTCTTTGTTTTGTTTTGTTTTTTTCTGTCTTTTATTGAGGCATAATTTATATATGGTGAAATTCACAGATACTAAGCATTACAATTCATTGACTTGACAAATGCATATGCCTATGTAACCCACGTCCCTAGAGAACATTTCCAAAACCACAGAAAATTCCTTTTTGTCTCTTCCCAGTTAATCTTCATCACATGTATCGCACCCTGCAGGCGAGTGTTCCTTATTCATATGAGTGGAATTATACTGTACATACTCTTTTGTACCTAGTTTCTTTCACTTAGTGTAATCCTTTATGTTGTTGGATTATAGTAGTAGCAGTTCCTTTTTATTGCATAGTATTATTGTATTAATATACCACAATTTATTCATTTGCTAGATGATGGACATTTAGATTGTTTTCAGTTTGGGATATGGATAAAGCTGCTCAGTATTCTTGCACAAGACTCTTTGTGGACATACGTTACGGATTCTTGGGTAGATGTATGTTTAACTTTATAAGAAGACTGCTGACCAGTTTTCCACAGCAGTTCTGCCATTTACCCTCCATTCAGAATGGATGAAGTTCCAGTTACTCTACATCCTAGTCAACATTTGGTATTGTCGGTCCTTTTCTTTTATTTTTTAATTCTTTATTTTATTGATTATGCCATTACAGTTGTCCCATTTTCCCCCTTCACTCCCCTCCACCCTGCCCACCCCCTCTCACCCACATTCCCCCCTTTAGTTCATGTCCATGTGTCTTAAGTTCTTTAGTGTCTACATTTCCCATACTATTCTTACCCTCCCCCTGTCTATTTTCTACCTACTGTCTATGCTACTTATTCTCTATATCTTTTCCCCCTCTCTCCTCCTCCCACTTCCCTGTTGCTAATCCTCCATTCGATGACTTTTTTTTACTGTTCATATTTTTAATCTTCTTTTTCTTAGGTAAGTCCCTTTAACATTTCATATAATAAGGGCTTGGTGATGATGAACTCCTTTAACTTGACCTTATCTGAGAAGCACTTTATCTGCCCTTCCATTCTAAATGATAGCTTTGCT